>JARQTJ010000362.1:25611-418680 GCA_030142635.1 Trachelus troglodyta
ACTCCTTGCTTCTCACTGCTCACTCCTCACTTTTCGCTACCGCAACGCCAATCTTCAATCTATTCCGATGGCACGTGAGACTGGCCCCGCGCGCGCCTCATCCTCGTGCGCCTCATTCTCGGCTGAGAGAATGAGCGTATTACTCTATATTTGTTTGAAGCGGTAACAGTGCACAGACATCCGTCGCGTAAACGTTACGTCGGACAAATATTCGGCTTAAGTTTCCGAAAGTTTCAGTGCCTCGTTAATCGGCCTGCCACTTGGTTAATCCGGTGATCTTAGGTGGAGTGGGTGCGCCACCCTCACCCCCTGGGACTCCATTAAAAGGGCGAAAGAGTCCCAATGGGGACATTATCGAACGTAGGCGAGTGGTTATAACTGGATGGCTGGATGGATGAATGTATGCTGCGTGACACCAGCGCATGGTCTTGCCTCAGTGAACACACATGTCGCGCGGCAATGAACATACTCGCGCCCAAATGCTACCACTCTTTGCAGAAACAAGCCTAGGGCGAGCGAAAAAAACATTCAGCCAAACTTTTACTTCCTATCGCTATACACAGAGACAATTTTTCAATAACTTTTCGTGTGAAATTCACAGTTACAGTTAATATAGAATAGAGGCACCGTAGGACATCTCGGTGTTCCCTCATCTTTTACCAAAAAGGCAAAACATTTTTAATGACATCGAAGACAAATTTTACGGTGTACACAATATCTTCTAGAAACGAACGTTTTCACCGTTTAATGGTTCATATTTTGATACTATCGTCTAAAGTTGAACCTTCATTTCATATAATGTAGTATTTGTGATCTATCAAAGAAACGACATATTTCATATATGTATTATATCCTAAATAATAAAGACGTTTGTCGGATTTATATTATTTTCTTACGATGCAAGGGTTTATATCTTCCAACGATATACAACTGGTTATATCGATTAATGATGCAACTTTATAATATTATTTTATCTATCTAGTACGAATGAGTATAATACACGAGTTCAAAGTGTGAGAACACGAGCCGTCAGGCGAGTGCACCAATCACACGAGTGTTATACTCATTCGTTAATAGCTAGATAAAACTGTTTTTGTAACAAATGCTCAAAGAAGACGCCGTCTGGCAGACAGACTGACTTTGACAGTAGTCAAATTCGGGAACTAATCGCATTCCGATTGGTCGAGATCCTTATAGTCGATAACTGTTATCCTTTGCCTCGAGTCGTCCCTTTAATTTAAACTAAATCGAGAGTGTTCCTTAGGAAATCGGAACGTAAAAAATCTGGAGATCATCCACGGCCACTTGCCCGGGACATCGGGCGACAGCTGGGCACCGCATCCACAACTCGGGTCAGGAGTTTCCTTCCCTGCCCTTAATCCTATCAAAACTCCACTGCCCGCTCTAGAGCCTTTTTCCACTCTCCAGCAGGGGCCCGGTATCTCAGCCTAACCTCTGCCGATCTGTGGAGACACATTTCCGTCGGGTGGTATACTCTCCTCTGCCGGGCAGCTTGGTACGTCGAGATCTCAACTATACAACAAAAAAATCTTTCGAGAGGATTCGCGTAAGTGCACGAATCAATCCAAGAGCGTAGCTTACGAGCAGAGTGGCGACTGAAAAGGAACCAGAAAGCGAGACTGTTATCTGAATCGGTAACTACAGTCGTCTTTTGACCGTAAGTCAAAAAATCACTTCACAGTACATTGATTACTTTTTTATTCTCTGAATGTGCTGTGCCTTAAACTTTACTGGACTTTGATGAATTATTATAAAAAGAAGAGATATTATGTTCGGAAATGCCACAACATCCTACGCTCGCCGTGATTTTCAGGGTAATTTTTAATGAAAAATTCTCTCTCCGTGTAGAATCATCATGACGTATCGTGGATTGTTCAACGAAATAGAAAAGAAAAAACAAAGAATTTGCAGGACACTTGTCATTCATTCAGAAAAGAGATGAAGTGCGCCAACACGTACATCCTGTCGACACTCTGACGTTATTAAAGTTAAGAAATATCAGGGCGCAAAAAAGAGGGAACATCTAAACTCATGGTCGAGTAGCAGAGAAAATATGAGCAAAGAACTGGCCGGTCGATACCCTATAAGGATACGAGGTGTTAGACATGATGTAACTTTCAGATCCGGATTAGAATAAATCGACTAACATTTTCTTGTTCGCACCCTTCGCCTTCTTGCCCATCGCCCACACTCTCACCACCGTCCTCGTCGTCGCAACAGTCAGAACCCAGAATCCAGAATCGAGAAGTCACAGCACCAGTCGCCAACTCTCCCCTCGGCCGCCAGCTATTTGCCAGCTATTTTCTCTGACCCTCTGCCCCCTCTGCTCATGAATCTTGGTGACGTTTCCCTCCTTTCTCGCTTCTCCAATTCCCTTTCGAGCCTCAATCCCTGCCATCCGGTCTTTGAGGCTCCCGCCCATTCTATAGGGCTCAGCCACCTTCATCCTCCCTTGAATATCACCTTCGAACACCCTCCCAAGTTGAATAAAGTTTTTACGATTTCCTGAGGTCTGTTTCGAGAGCTTTCTGCCCGCTTTCCGTCTACCCCTCGCCATGGCTTCGGATAATCTCGTGTATCTGTCGGCTAAGGTGGCTATAAGTTCGTTCACGCAGTCTATCTCACAATCAGACGTATATCCAGATCGACCTCTGTAACTCTGACGCTCCTCGACGTTAAGCGAAAAATAAAAGAAAAAACACAACTCTCTATTCATTTTTGAAGTTATCTGTGAGCACGCATATTTTTGGATAGGCTGCAACTGCATTTCTCCCCGTTGGCAGAGTATTTGTCTCATCGGAAAGATACACAAAGAAACTACCACTTTGTGAAAGGACGAGTATTACAGCATGCCAAACGGACAATTAGATAACGCTGTCGGACGATCCAAAGAACAGTCAAGTTATAATAGATTGTGTGAAGCTTCGTGGAGTGCTACCACCGTTGCCTGAGAATTTAAATAGGGCGACATCTTATGGTATACGGTGACACGCGAGTCTGGATGTAGCTGACACCTGCAACAACAGACTTTACCCATTGAAATGGTATACACTTTATATTCTGCATGTCCGAAAGGGCGAAAGCACAGAGGCACCGAATATACAAAGGCATGCCCAGTTTATTTGTATCCAGTAAAAGTTACCTCTAGCGCAATTGCACTAGTCGATTTCAATTTTTTCAACCACGAGTAAGACTTACTGTTAGTCTCACAGGCCAGCATTTGTTGTCTCTTTATTATCGAGTAACCGTTAGCCGGTATCAAGATGGCCATCGGATATGTCGCCTGTAAAAAATGTCGACTGAAGATCAAGAGAGTTGGTGGACTCTCGCACCACGTATGTACAAACAGCATAAAATATTCTAGGCATCTTACTGGATTTTGGTGTGCCGTATGTACGTACATGCACCCGTAGATCGAGGTACCGCCTGAAATACTTATGCTGCCAATGCACCGAAAGGTGGCGTTGACTACTAAACGAAACACCAATGATGAATGGCATTATACATACATTCGCGACTATATCCATCCATGAAAAGCACCGCGAGATGGAAATCGTCATGTTCAACGGACAGTAGTGATCTGTCGAACGCCATCCGTCGCAAAAGTAGAGAGCGGTCGGTAAGTAAGCACCGTAAGCTTCCTTTGAGCATATATGGGCTGTCTGTAATCGCAATAAGCAGCATTCGGTAAATCAACCTGTGTGTTGGTGGTGCGGTACAGTCGTAAAGACTCAGATTGACCAACCGTTAGCAATTGGAACTGAAATCACTGACTGTACCTTCTTATGGCATCCGACGAGTAGTAATAAAGTCCTACTGTACTTTGCCATGTCATCTTGGCTTTTGCGGGGATAACAGTTAGCAAGAGAAAAGAAGCTCATGAGATAACGCATCTAAATGACCAGCAGTTCCTTTGGCCGACTATAAATAGACTCGGCATGTCCGTTTTTTTGGTTTTTTTTTCTTGTGCATCGCCCTTCTGATATGTCAATTACATAACATATATCTAAGCATATAGTTTTAATGGGTAGTCCATTCGAAGGTGTACGCGAACCCAGACTCGTCTGTCACCATATTCCATAAGATGCTCAGTCAATTCACTTCTTTAGCCAACGCCAGAACTGTTTCCAGAAAGCCTGGCAGGTAAAGAAATTAAATGGAAAATCGAGTAAATTTCTTGCATCGAGTGCATAAGGTGCAGAGCCGTTGAGTGCAAGCCTTGCAACGCGCAGGTGTCATAGGGCGCAAGTCGTAAAGTAGGTAGGTAGGCAAGTCCAATTGGAATGCAAGTGCAATTCGATGCGTACCGAAACTATGAAACATAAGAGACTTCGTAATACGGGCCTAAACCATCTGACCGATCGAAGGCGCGCGTTGCTCTGCGCCTTACATCCGGTCCAAGAAATCAAGTCAATCGAAAATCCTATCAGATCACAGCTAACTGATGGACGCTCACATTTCGACATACTATAGCATATTACGCGTAGAGTGGAGGAGAGATTCGCTCAGAAGAATTTACATGGAATCTTCAAGCGTTGTCGTCTTAACAGTGCTGGCGTTGAAGGATGGGGTTGCCAGTCAAAGTGTAAAGCCGAGAATCCCCGATATAAATGTCAAGTTCGTCTTTCGGCTTTTCGGCTCCAACCCCTTCCGTAACTCGCCCCTACCACAATATACCCTCTTGTTTCTTGAGCTCTCGCTTTCCTTTCGTGTCGGCGCACGACGTTCAGGTCCCGCTCCTGAATTTCTTCATCAATATCTATCTATCGGGCTACGAGCGCTCCCGAGTACATATAACGTAACACGGAAACTTTTGGGCAATGCGCGAAGCAAGCTGAGAGAAGGAATAACCGACAAGGTCTGACTAACGGACTTGACTCCAGTGACTAAGAGTGATGATTCTCGTTAATAGGAAATAGGCTCGTACATTTGGTGTACCGTGCGCGAAACAGCAATTTAGGCGCTAGAGAATGTGACCTCTTGGGCCACCCCGATTCTCGAGCGACCCTTAGAGAACTCTCAGTTAACTTTCGGGCGCATTACACACGAAATAACTGTTCGGCATTAAGCGAGTAACGTCAAACGGAAAAAATGTGCTCAACCCCAATCTGAGAAAATATAAAGTGACTATATGTATATATGTATACGTCAGGTGACGAAGACTGGCGATCGCCGAAACCGCACGTCATATATGCTATCATGCAATGACGCGTCGTGATCACCACTTACATTCTGCAGTAATAACCGCATCGCAACAGGATCCCCGTTGAAAGTCGGCTTACGGTTCAAAGATTTTAATTGCTTTTTTATCTTTCCTTTTGTATTTTTATTTGAAAATTCAAGCTTCACGTGAACTCGAGAAAGGAATAAGGTATGTATGACGATCCATTCAAGATTGTTTTTCTTTGTTTTTTTTTATTGTTAACAACGGTTTGCTTGTCACGCGTGTGTCTTGAGACGAAATACGTTCGGCATCGATTTTTGAATTTTAATCAAATGATTCACGAGAGGTGGCGTCCAGACTCCGAGAGCTTGAGGGACAGCGATTGTTGGGCCATTGCTTGGTTGGGGGGGAATTCGCGACAGAGAAGCTAGCAGAGTTGATCACGAAGTACGCTTCGTTGGAAACGCTACCTTGGCAACGTAACGACTACTGCGATAGCTATCAATGCGCTCGTGTTCTCTCCCTTTGTCAGAAAGAGCGCAGGGATAATCAAGAAGAAGGGCAAAGGAAGACACCGCGTCGCACGACTGTCGCCTTCTGGACGCAGTAGGCGCGCCAATTCAGGGTGCATTAGAATCTCTCGAGCGATGCATGAAATCTTTGTAAATTCTTATAAGATTGAGGAAAGTGTCTGGGGGGGAAGGTGCGTGTACGCGATCGTATTCGCACGGTGTCCGTTAGTGTGTGTGTAAGAAAGGCATGGACGAGAGTGTGAAGTGCCTTTGGTAGAAGTCGAGAGAATCGAGAAAAGCGTGAGGGATGCTGGCGATGGATGGGAAGTGGATGGGGGAGGGATAGGGAGAGGAATGGAGACGACCGTGAGGGAGAAGCGCGCGGTAGCTAAAGATAACGCCTTGTATTCGATCGATCGAATCCGCAGTGCTTTTGTTCGCATCCATTCCGCTCTATCCGATTTAACTACGGTCCTCCGGCTCGGGCCGAACTGGAACGAGAAGGGCCGAGCCGTCTCTCGTAAGAGAATTCTCTTTATCTTGTTTAAGCCAAAGTGCACCGAGAGCGAGCCTCGCTCCCCGACCTTGCGTATACAAACATAGAGCGTCGTGTCGAATCCGCCCCCCCCCCCCCGCCCTGACTCCCAGAGCTTCTCGATGTCTTTCGCTGAGAACGAGGGCGACAGCTATTGAGCTATTACACGCTTAAGTGGAAGCCTAACTACAGTGGCGTGGCCGCTGCTCGTTTCTCGGGTTCCGTTGCGGTTCACAGTGTCGCCAAGATTGTTCTGATCGACAGAACCGCGTATGGGCGATGTACATATACCAGCGGATATAGGCGCGCTAGGCGTGGAACATGTGTAGATGGGACACGTGAGAGCGAACGTTCCTTCTCGACCCCTACCGTTCCTCCGGGCTCCGCTGATCTCTTCCATAGAGATTGTAACAGGGTAGGCACAGCGCGGCACTCGAGACTCAGGAGATAACGAGAAAACTCGCTACCGTTGCGACGAAGCTTCAATAATGAGGTTACGCCAATGCTACCGGTTAAAACGGGGGTGTGAGTGCTGCGGGGTTGGTTATTTCACGGTCCACTCGCTTCTCTCACACCCGGTGGAGCAGTAGTGGCAGCATCCCCTTTCTAAATCCACCCCTAAGAATTAATTCGAGAGAATCGTCCGGCGACCAAGCGACAGCAGCCACCACTATCGAGTGTACACCGGAGCTTCAATTCTCTCCCCCCCCCCTCCCACAGCACATCCACTCTCACTCCCCAGGCGCCCACCCTCACGAAATATTCAGACTCTTCCCGTCCTCCACAGATTGTATGGATCTACAGCCCTCCAATCCACGACCCCTCTTTCCCTCTTTCCCTCTTTCCCTCTTTCCCTCCATCGGTTCTTTGAACTCCTCCTCGTAGTCCTCATCCACCTCAGCTTCCGAGCGGTCCTCCGCCGTTCACTCGTATCAATTTAAGTTTCCGTGACTTCTACCAAGATAAGGCTTGACAATACTAAGATCGAGGGCGAGGCTTAAGCTCGAGACTTAATGCATGATGATACAACGTCATAATGGAAGCGTCTGTGCTACGACGTGGTGGTGGTGGTGGTGGTGATGATGGTGGCCTGCAAGAAAATGGCTAGCAGCCACGAGTCATGAGAAACGCTTTATGCTCTTAAAGCACTTCTAATTTGGTCATCAAAGCGAACGCTTAGGGATTTTACGTCGATTGAACGTAGCCGAGTCGCGAAAGTCACGGTGGAGCCGAGAAACAGTCAGACGCTGTGTTGTACGAGCAGAGCGTGAAACTCGGCGTAGTTTCGCGACAGTAACTCAAATCGACGCGCTTGTTCCTTTCCACTTGGACCCTCTAATGACTAGACTTACCGTATATAAGAATAATACCACCGTTCCTCCTTTCTGAGAGATTCTGCATCTTCTATCTTCTACGGAGCTACAACATCCTTCCGAGCGTTGCCGCTACCATTGCCATCCCCGTGGCTTATTTTCGAGTGTGAACAAGAGGCGAGAAGATCTTCTCCTTCACACTCTTATCCGTTTCGTGTACGTGTGTCTGTATTCCTATGTTTATATTTCATTGTGCGAGGGAAAAGACAACTCAGGAAAAAACGCAAAAATCGTACTGTGCTGTTCCCGCAAAGCATCGGCATACTTGTACGTGAGCCATAATAATTTAGGAATAGTCCGATGCTCGCGCTCGACTACAATCTGATACAAGCGTAACGTTTTGCATTTATTTTACAATGAGACGTTGCAACGATCTCACGCGATCATTCGCACGTTTGACTAAATTAAATTCATTGCGCTCTCTCTCTCTCTCACACACGCACACACGCACGCACGCACACACGCACACACGCACACACGCACACACACACGCACAAGGCTCGCGAGGCGTGCACGTTACTCAACACCCACGGGCATACCTTATTAAACCTAAAGCTACATCTAAGACTAAACTTAAATCTAAACGTGATGATATCACTTTCGGTCAAATTCCGATACCGATTCGTGCACGCTTGCATTCAGCTACCGAGAACGGATGTCTGTTTTCAAGTTCATTCAAGTAATGTCTTCCATTGCTCGAGGACAGTGGGATCCATTCAAGACGGAGCTGCGGCGAATGACAGGTCCAAATTCTGTAATCTGTTTTGTTGGAAATCTCCGAAAGTCGTGGCCAGTCGGAGACGTCCGACTACAAGAACGGAAAAAGTGGTTACGCGACAACGGTAAAGACTCGTGCCGATGCAATAAGAATCGGTGTGTGTAGATGTGGCCTCGAGACGTAATGTTATGAAGAAAGACGCGAAGATGAGGACAAGAAGAAGGAACTGAGGAAGGGAAAGGCTGCGTTGCTAGGCCGGCGGATTGGCGTGCGAGTGTGGGTGTACGCGAGCATGAGAGTGAGAATGAGAATGAGAATGAAAATGAGGATGCGATAGACTAAGAGCATCCACGGACGCGGGCGGCGTAGAGGTCGCCGATGGCGTTAAGGTAGGCGAGGGATTAGGGTTGACATTACCGGTTGCGTTAGCGCTGACGTTGGCGCTGACGTTGGTACTGGCATTGGCGTTAGCGGCCGCGGCCGCTGCGGCAGCAGCAGCGGCGGCCGCCGCTGCTGCTGTGGACAGATGATGGGCAAAGAAGGTCGGTCCCGCGGTCGTATAGGACGCAGGATGGTGATAGTAACCGGGTGGTGGCGGTGGCGGTTGCGACGGAGGCGCAGACGGATGATGAACGTGAGCATGCGAATGAGGATGTGGATGAGCATGGGTATGTGAATGTGGGTGCGGCGGATGTGCATGAGGATGCGGATGCGGATGCGGAGGTGGGTGAGGATGAGAATGAGGATGAGGATGAGGATGGGCATGAGGATGGGGATGGGGATGAGAATGGGAATGAGGATGAGAGTGCGGGTGGGTCGCAAAGAGAAATGCCGGCGTGTAAGCCGAGGGATGAGGCGGGGTCGTTGGCACGGTAGGACTGTTCACGTCCAACCCTGGATTTTGTTTCTTCCACTTGGTGCGCCGATTCTGGAACCAGATCTTCACCTGGGTCTCCGTCAGTGAGAGCGAGAGTGCGAGGTTAAGTCTTTCGCACACCGAGAGATACCTCGTCGTCTTGAACTTGTTCTCGAGTGCGACGAGCTGCTCGTACGTAAATGCCGTCCTGGCTCTTCGAGGCTTGCCACCAGCTGCAGCCGCTGCAGCAGCCGCCGCCGCCGTCGCTGCCGACGCCGTTGCGGATGCCGAAGTCGAAACCGAAGCCGATGCCGATGCCGACACTGACACTGAAACGCTATTGCTTGAAGGACAAATATTATCTTCCGTACCGTTGCCGCCGCCGTCAACACTTTGCGAAACTTGACAGCTCGCTGTAGACATTTGAGACGTCGTGACTGTCGTCGAAGATGAACCGACGTTCGCTGTCGTGGCTATACCGACGACGTGGCCTAGATCGCTTGGCATGCTGGACGACGACGAGGATGACACCGAAGACTGCCTTTTCTTGCATTGACGTCCGGCAGATCGCAGGCGAACGGCTCCGCGACTAACAGCGGATTGTTCCTGTTCCTGATGATCCTGAAGGCTTCGCAATTCCACATCTTCATCTTCGTCGTCCTCCATCTCCTCGTCGACCTCGAGTCCTTTGGATACGTCAGGCACCTCCTCATCCTCCTGCCCGCTGCCTCCGGGAAACTCACCTCGCGAGTCTCCATCTGCGAACAAGCGGAAATTTATTTTTCTCTTAGGTGAATCGATAAGGCCACATGTGCGAAATACGATATACTTATAAATTCCTCTTTAGAACAAATGAGCCACAAGCACGTTTCTTTGGTATCAATAAAAACAGAACTGAAATAAAGATTCGAGTTGTACGCGAGCGTCGTAGCGTCGCTCAGTCACCGAGCCAATCATGCGCTCAATGAGGGAAGAGATTGGAGATTCAATCAGCGCACAGATGTCCCTGGGACAGATATTCCCTGGCTCTGGCCGTCGGGGCTAGGGGTGCTTGGGGGCCGTGGAGGCCACGGGGACTATGGGGGGGCTTCGCTACCAGGGACTTTATCCGAATTGGCCCGCGATCCGCAAGCCACGAGCCACGGGACGATCCAAAGGATCCTAGCTAGTCTGTCCCGTTTAACACACACACACACTCTCTCTCTCTCTCTCTCTCTCTCTCTCTCTCTCTCTCTCTCTCTCTTCCTCTCTCTCTCTCTCTCTTCCTCCACATTTTCATGTGCTATATATAGGAGCGCATGCACACACAGGCGCCACTTATGCCTATACATATACGACATCCTCACTCACTTTCTCACTGACGGGGTAGGGATCGCGACGGATCGAGAAGGTTTACATCCTAATGGGATTTGTATCTCGTTAACGCGCGATCGTTCTGCCCCTCCTATTACGTCGTTTCAAACCCGAAAAGCGGGTTACGCCCGTGACACTATGTGACGGATACGCGAGACGAGCGCCGCGACGCCCGGCATGTACCTGTGCACACCGTCGACTCGTTTCTTCTAATCGAATCGTCTTACTCGCAATCGTATTACCGCTTCGCGACTCTTTCATCTTGCTTCGCTTCGTTGCTCCTCTTTACGACGAGGGTCGTCTATATAGATTGAAATATGAATAAGCTATGCTTGAAGCGCGAAATCAACTTGACTGAGAGCCACACACAGAAACCGGAAAGGGAAAGGGAGATAGGATGAGAATCGTGGCCGATTGACGTGGTGGTCAGGTGTAGGAAGCATATAGAAAGCGTATAGGAAGCGTATAGGAAGCGTATAGGAAGCGTGCAGGAAGCGTGCAGAAAGCGCAATAATTATTAGGGAAGAGATTAAGAGTATATTTGTCAGCGGAGGACGAAGAGCGTCGTCGGTTGATGGGAACTCTGCGCGCTCCGGACTAGCATTGCTTATAGGCGGCAGTGCGGGGAGGGGAAGCGACACACGTGCACGCGTCCTACGTTCTCCTGTCTTTGTTTGTGTGTGTGTGTGTATGTGTGTCTAGGAGCTTGTGGGCTATGACAGCAGAGACTCGGCGGAACGAGGGAAGTCACCACCAGCGTGGAGTCGAGGAGCAGGAGAGGATCATTGTGATGCAGAAGAGGCAATTTTCTGGACGGCTTGGCGAAAGCCGATGCCACGCGATTATCATAATAACCGGGGATATTATTCCGGAAGCAGAGCACTTGACGCCAAATTCAAAGTCGGCGTCGAAGTTGACACCGCTGAAACTTTAAAAGATCTATAACTTTGACGTTACTTCACAGCGTAGTACTAATCGAAACGGACCTGAGCAAAATCGCAGAGCCAACAGAGTTGCGCCGGTAATTCGCGTACCTACGCCTAAGCAATGCGTAGAGCGCGAGGAGTGCGACGAGCGCAACTCCCGATTTTGCGTTCGTGCGCGCAGAGAGAGTTTTTATTGAAAAAGGAAGGTGGATGAATTGGATGAAGGAGGGTAGGGTTGGGGTTGCGTGAACAACCGAATAGGAAGAACGGTATACGCAAGGGTGAGACTCAATGGAGTTTTAATAGCTATATCTGCGAACGCAGGATAAGATGGATGAGCGGGCGTAACGTTTCGATTTTGTCGAAACGATCGATCGCTCATGGGGAAGGTGAGGGTGGGGGCGGTGGGTGGCTGCTCGCGACCGAATGACCGGCTGCATAATTATGACTTTGTTTCTCGAGTGTGCTAACAACGCGACCATAACCAACTATTGGATAATGTTGGATTAACGAGCACGATCGGCTCTCATCTCACGCATCGACTCCGCTCCTTTGGTTCTTTTATTACTTTCGATCGGTCGCACGGCCCAGCAGGTACAGTAGGTACTACAAATACAACACATGCACACAAAGACACACACACGCGCGCGCGCGCGCGCGCGCGCACGGGACACCCGAGCCCAAATCCGATTCCAATCACGACCCCCGCGCAAAGGCAGAATCACGATAAATCCAAGATAAGGCGACGGAGCGAAAAGAGGAAAGTGGGAGAAGAAAAACAATTGGAAAGTAAATTGAGAATAGGATTAGTAGCTGCGTTCTAAAATGGAGTTGCAAACGCGCAGATAATTCGCATGGCGTCTGTATATAGCCGCATTGTTGTTCTTCTTATTATTATATTAATTATATATGAAAAAGATTACATCAATCATAGATCTATCCGAGGTCTAGCAATATAGAAATCGTTCTGAAATACAACCCATAAGACTGATCCATACTGTCAATAATACATGTGTCGCTTAGTTTGAAAACAGACAGACCCAAGTTGAAAGTCTACGTAGATCTATCGTAGACTCTCTGTCTGTGCAAATCTGCATAGTCGTCGAACTTATGTTTTTTTTTTAAACTAGCCTAGAAACATAATATACGTTTACATACAATACAATATAAATCAGTCTCGTGGTTCGTACTTCGGAAGAACTTCTATACGGATAGACCTTGGATGGATCTATGATTGATTAAATAATTTTTACATGAATACGACGTCTATGCTATAGTCACATGCAGAGACAGGAGGATCGTACCTTCGTGGGGAATGCTGCTCTTTCGATGCTTCCGCCGTCGAAGACGATCGTATAGATTTCGACCACCGGTGAATTTATTTGGATCCAGAATATTCTCGACGGAGAAGGCCAGCCCTCGCTTATTCGATTGGACCGCGCTGGCCGTCGTCGTCAACGTTCCCGCAGTGGTGCTCGTAGACGTGGTGCAGCTCACGTTTGTGCTCTTAGTAATGTCGACGTTGATGCCACTGACTGTGCTCGTGCCGATTCTGTGTTCTTGAGGTAGGATGCCAGAAAGCGTCATTGCCGTGACAGACGCCGCTGCCGTCGCGCCAGATTCGTCGGCGTTGCTCCCGGAAAAATAATCGACGACCGGAGTTACACTTGCCTGCAAGCAGGCAAAAGCATGAACACCACGATTTCCCAGAGGATGGAAGAAGTCTGTTGCGGCGCAACGGGACGATGCCGTCAAATCGACCGGACTGCTGGGGCTGCTTCCTTCCGTTGATCGACAAACTTCCACTTCGATTTCCATGTCTTCCTCCTCTTCCTCAATCTCGTCCTCGTCCTCATTCGCATCGTCCTCCTCATTCGCGACTGCTTCGAGCGACATCTCCTCCTGCTGCACCTCCTCCTCCTCCTCCTCCTCCTCTTCCTCCTTCTCCTCCTCCTCCTCCTCCTCCTTCTCCTCCTTCTCCTCCTCAACCGCCACCTCAGCCTCCTCGTATTCCCTCTTTTCCACCCTAGAAGCATCGTTCACTAATTTTTTAAAGATCGCAACGCGTTTTAGCTTTCGCGACTCTTCAAAATCCTCTTTCTGTTGGTCCTGTTGTTCCTTTTGGTCGTCTTGACGGATCTTTGCATCCAGGGCCACTGACATCAACGGCGAAGTTAACATCCTTTTCTGCACCTTCTCCTCGTTCTCGGGTACTTCCTGCTGCATCGATTCACAATTATCATGCTGCTTCTGAATCAGATGCATATCCTCCGTGCGCATAGACATCATAGGTGGACCTTGTTGCCGACGTCTCTTGCTGCTTCCACCTGCTGCCGAAGAGCACTGTTCTGCATCCTCGTTACTCTCGTTTTCACTATCCCTCTCGTTATTATTATCTTCTTCCTGCTCCTCGTGATCGTCATCGTCGTCGTCGTCGTCGTCGTAGTCGTAGTCGTAGTCGTCCTTTCCCTCGTCACCGATGTACAAGGACAGATTCTCTTGCGATACGTTATGCCTCTTCCGAACTAAGCGTTCGTTCCCACCATCCGCACGCCACTCTCTCGATATATGCGCAACTGTCGATGGCTCGTCTTCGTCCATCCTATCGCTACGAAAGTTGTTCAAAATTTCGTCTCCTCGTCGGTCCTCGAGATGTTCTTGCTTTCCGACGTGTGCTTGCCGATTTTCTCGAATGTTCTCCTCCAGGCTGTGACAATGATCTTGTTCCCGAATGAATTCGCTTTTGTGCGGTTCCTCTTCTCGCTGATAATGCTGATGCTGATGCTGATGCTGATAATGACGATGTTGTTGGCGACATCGTTGTTCCGATTGTTGTTGACGATGATTCTTATGACGATAATCATGATGACGAGAATGACGATGATGATGATGATGATGATGATGACGACGACGACGAGGAGAAGGAGGAAGAAGAAGAGTAGTAGGAGGAGGAGGAGGCGGTAGAGGAGGAGAAGAAGGGGGACGGGTAGGAGAAGGAGAAGAACGAGCAGAATCGTGATAATGTTGATGATGGTGGTGAGGTTCGCAGTCGCGGTCGCGCTCGTGTTCGCCAAAGAATTCCGATGGAAGCGGCGTGGTTCGCCGGGACGTTTCATCCATGAGATGCTGTGAGTCGACGTCGTCCGGGGATTCCTTTTCCATGGGGGTGGGGGGCATGGGGAGTGCGAGTGGCAGGGGCAGACGAACAGCCAGGGGAAACGGTAGCGGTAGCGCAAGTGGCGATGACGAGGATGAGGAGGAGGACGAAAGGAAAAGAGAAGGAGCAACCGACGCGCGACCTGACAACTGTTCGCAACGAATGAAGGACTCGCTTGCGCGAACGTGGAGCAGCACGTGCCTCCTCTCCTGGAGTGCAGCACGTCTCGCGTTCTCGTTTTCCTCGAGCACTTGGCCCGAATCGAATTCCGCGAATGACGATTCCGATGCAGCGGCTGTGGCTGCCCTGCTGCCTTCCTGCGTCCTCCACATCACGGAGACGTCCACCTATCGGACGGCGGCCTCTTTTCCCATGGCAGATCGCAGCTCTTCCCTGACGAGACGACGAGACGACGAATCGACGAATCGACGAATCCTGGCCGATCGCAATGTCCAGACCGGAAAGGTTACCTGTGGGCCTTGTTCACTTAGGCCCCCTTTCCCAACTGTAGAGGTACGCTGATCGCGTGCACTTCTCACGCACCATCAATAACTCCCGTCACTACGAATCTTACGAGTCACTATGATCGCACGGCTACGCGAATCGCACGATTTGCCAAGATAATCCAAGCACATTCTTCTTCGCAAATAATCTCAGTGAAGAAAGTATTTTCACAGAACCGACAAAACCAAGAATGACGCGTGACGCAGAAATCGTCCGATCAAAACGGAGTGACGGTCATGTAACGGAATAAAAGATAAGGAGAGCAAAGAAGAGGAAGGTAAGAAAAGGAGTGGAAAGGGTGGAGAGGAGAGGAGAGGAGAGGAGTGGAGAGGAGAGGAGAGGAGAGGAGAGGTGAGGTGAGGTAAGGAGTAAAAAGTATGTTAACTGTGCGTCAACTATACGTCAACTGTGCGTCAACTGTGCGCGTCCGAGGAGTGTCCAAAGGATCCTTTGACGAGAGCGCTCGTCGCGCGTGATCGCCTGGATTTGTTAACGTGGGATGCGCGAGTCAAAATGCTCGACTACTCGGTAGTGTAGCTCTCGCCGCGTAGATGCTATAACCATGGTGGCTACTGAATAGGTGGTATATCGTGTATTATTAGGCAGAGAATGTAGAGACTGGCACATAGAAATCGTCCCGCCTCGAATGGGCGGAGTTGCGTCGCGCTGTTCCCAAAACTCCCGAGACTGGACCAATCAGCTCCAGCAGCCCGGTGCACCCTCCGCCCGCAAGGGTAACTCACTCTCACGTGAATACAGCTGAGCGCGTAGAAAGGGAGTGTAGCGCACGCGCGACCCCCTCCCACTACGCGTTCCTCTATTCCTTCGCTAACGTCTCTCCCCCCCCCTCTCTCTCTCTCTCTCTCTCTCTATCTATCTATCTATCCTCGCGCTCCTTCGTCCAACGTCGCGGTCAGATTCACCGTCATCTTCCCTCTGTCACCGGTACCGTCGCCACTATCCACCTTTCCCATCTTCATTCGCCAATGTATGCTCTCATAGGACCTTCCTGCTCACCCTTAAGCGTTCGTTCACATCGAAACTCGACGCTCCGCGCTGCATTCATTTGATGCGACGTCCAAGATGCGCGTCTGAGTCTTACGAACAAATCTGGCAACTGTTCTCTGTCCTTAATGCAACGACTCATTGTCATTGTTAATGGATCACCGAGATCGCGTGTAGTTGCTTCTACCCTCCTGTAGGTTCGACGTACACACGAGAAATGGTAATATTTTTATCAATTATATTTTTGCTCATGTGGATACTCGAGAATCAGCCCATTTTCCTGAGTAATGCCTGGTTCAATCGTCCCACTCAGGGACGTATTGCTCTTGTGATTCCGAGATCGCGAGGGAATGCAGCGAGCGGTGGGGACCGCGAGGCACCAGAGGGGGACCCGAGTAGTAAGAGATGCACCTGGCAATTCGTTCGGAAGAACACACGTTATATCACGCGCATAGTCACGTTAATTCATTAATATAAACGATCGTTAGTGTTACGATAACTGAGAATCCAACTGTGTTATTACGTTATTAGTTATTAGGTTAGATTATTACTTATTACCTATCCTTTCTGTGCTAATCACTTTTTACACACTTGTAAGTGTCTCTACTGTAAAAAGAACAGAGAATAACAGTTTGATTTCCAGCGATACTATGAATCCTCATACGTCCCTTAAGAATATTTACACATAAGATCCTTATGGATGATACAATATTTCACCCAATCGTATTTTGCAACGAATCAATGACTTTATCATTAAATAAAACTCCAATTCACTTTACTGTCGCATATTACAAGATCTTACTGATTTCACGTGATTTTTGGAGAAATTTCAAATTTTACGTGTAGGAAAATAATAAATAGCAACCTTATATCTTTCACGCGAGTCCGATCGTTCAGACCCCCTAATCTTACTTCCTGCGGAATCCACTTCAGCCGTAAAAATCTAAACAAAATATTGAGATCGCTTTGCTTATTTGTATTAGCTTAAGCTCGACTCTAGATGTTGAAAATGGGCAGCGTATAGGTATTGTAGATCGCACCAATATACATGTTATTTTCCACTATATTCAACAGCAGCGCTATCAACGTACCTGTCTGAATGAGTAAATTTTCACCCAAGGATCGATCGTGTGACACGTTCATTTATTTAAATTATTTTATTAGAGGCACCTCAATTTTGTCATTTTTTGACGTTAGACTATGCGTCGAATGAATACATTGACGGCCGATCCTCTGATGTGTTAATTGCAAGAAGCGTACGAGGGTTAAATTACACCATCAATCGTACTAGAGTTGTTATCAATGTCATTAAAACTTGCTTGTTCTCGACATACTGACATTTTCCCATTGCTCTATACTACTCGCAACTATATACATTTTACTACGTGCAATCATTTCTGTTGTTTCGTGAATGAAGCTACGTAGTGTTTACTCGAGCACTTAGGTAATTGACGGATTCACAAAGAGCGGAACAATCTAGCAAATTCGCGAGACGGCGGCAGGTTTGTCTGCGGTCAAACGACAAATAAACGTTGAACGACGCGAAGCTTGAGCAACGAGGAGAAGAGAACCAGGGAGGGGGGTGGGGCTGGGGGAAGAGGAACCAATTCCAATATACCACGGATAGTATATCGGAAGTAATCCGAGGAGGAGGGAAGCGCGATCGACGGAGCAGGTGACTAGCTGGAAGAAAGGACTGTCGATTGGGAATTCGTAATAGTGTCGGCTGCGGCGACCAGTGCTTGGGAGGAGGGCGGAGAGCTAACGGGCGCTAACGGGAGTTGGAATAGACCAGCCGTGACCAATTTGCGCCAGTCCGAACTCTCTCGATTCTGATTTCGATCCCGTGCGCCTCTTTCCCCCTTACGTCGCTGTGCGCCGGCGACCCTTGGCTCGCCAAAAGATATTTATCACAGAAGTTGCGTTTGTCAGTCGGTGGAGCCGGGGACCCCAAGGTTTCACGCTCCTGCGGACACGCCTATCGTACGTAATAATTGGCCAATTAAGGTACACGAGGCAGCTCTAGGCAAATAGGCAGTCAGGCAGGTATAGACAAGTAGACGGACGTAGTCGGGAAGAATTCAGTGAAAGCGTATTACAATATATCGAGATTCGCAGCTTCATTTCGTCACGCAGTTCCTATCGCGCCGTTCGATTTTTTTTTGCGCTGCGCTCTCTCGTTGTCTCTTCCGTTTCGCCGCGACTTTTACTTTTGCTTCTCTCGGTGCCATTCTTGGTCCTGACGAAGCTGACGGGCGGGCCCCGTGCAGGGAAAGAGAAAAAGAAGGTGAGAAATGTAAGAGTGGGGAGGGAGGAGGAGGAGGAGGAGGAGGCACAGGACAGAAGGCAGAAGGCAGAAGATAGAAGACAGTGCGCGAAAGAGCGAATGGGACCCCAAGGAGGTGATTATACGCGAGCATCCACGGAGGCGCATACGTGCGCGTGTAGCTGCGTATAGAGATATTGTATGAACACAGATAGCTCGCCCGGGTAGGACAAGACGACAGTTAGGCAGTTAGGCGAATACGCAGGGGAGGAGGGTGAGCGCAGGATACAGGGTTGGGTATCGCTTACGCGTTATTATTGCAGCGATACGACACGCAGTGGTGTCACCCATGACCTCCCTTGGGGTCCACCAATATTATATCTAGCTCCGATGTATAGGTACCAACTGTCACACTATGCCGGGGCAAGGACCGTGGCAAGGACCGTGGCACCGGGCACTGGTGCTTTATGGTGCGTCAAATTAAAAGATTCCCTCCTCCTTGCTTTCCCTAACTGCGATCCGATCCACCAGGACGAGGAGATACGGAACAGCCCTTGCCCGGCGTGTCGCCCGCGGGATCTTTTTATCCCCGATGCTCGGTGAGTCTATTACACACGCTATGCTTCAGTTTTCCTTGGCCGCCCACTGGTATAATGACGCACATCCAGACACCTAGCAAGTCTTCCCTGGGCCGGTTCGCTATCCGCGCCACGTGTCCTCTCCTGCCGAAAGGCAGACGCCCTTCGGTTCGGGTTCCTGCGATGCAAGCGAGCGAGAGCGCGTCAAGGCGAATATAAAATAATACTTTTGGTTGTTCCGCTCTTGGGTCGTTCAGTTGGCTAGTCATCTGCGTCGTTGCGCGCGCGTTGCTGCCTTTTCAAAGTGTCAAGTGACAAACGGGCCCGGTACCGAAGAGGCGTAGTCGTCAGGGTGGATATAATTTGTCAGGAAATCACCCAATTAGCCTCCCAGTTATGCGGCCCAACAGATTTAACCAATTAGTTTAGCTATGCGAGCCCTAATACATTTGCCCCACCTCCTCCTGCTCCCCGTGCCGGCAGGCTCGGTATTAAGCTACATGTGCAAGGACATCGTAGCTCTGCCCACGTCTACATCCGAATGCCCAAATGCCTTATGTCGCGGTTCGTGATCGTCCTTTTACTCCGATCTTTCTGCTTTGCTCGCGCACGTGCACCCATTACACTGACATTCACCTTCACGCATCTATAGGCAGCGCGAACACTCGAGCTCTCGAGCTGCCGCACACCTCGTCGACGACGTCTAAATACGCCCGACGAATCTATCTATAGGGCGCGCTCTCGCATACGTAGGTGAAGCAATTTGTCTCACTAATGAGATGTCAGGCCATCCGTCCCGTTGGTGTCGCGGCGGCAGTGCGCAACTATAGTACAGTGGGCCGCACACGCGGAGTGTGCCAGAAGCCACGTGACCCGTGCTATCTCTTGATAGCCGATATTCCTGCGGATCTGGAGAAAGAAATGTGTCTCTTGGGCGAGTAGGGGGGACTTTTGAGGGAAGAGTCGCGGGTCGCTCGTGGCTGGAAGGTCCGAAACTCGAATCTCGAATCTCGATTCTCAGTGGTAGCTTTTGCGCGTCGTGTGTCGGCGGGATCGATCCTGCGAACCTTATGCTCGCGCGCTCGTCAACCTCAATGACCGCCTGCGTCTACGCACATTCGCACACAAAGCTCTCGAACCTTTTCGCTGTCTGCGCAACGATGCTCAAGTCACTCGCGCTTTCCCCAAGATCTGCAAGCAGCATCCGCTGTCCGCAGAAGTGGGTAAGAACGTAGGTATCGAGCGAAAGCTCCGATCCAGCGTGTCACGAGTTGCTCCCGTACTAGATCGTTAAGACGCGTCTCGAATCAAACGACCATCGTGCACGCGTGGGTATTAAATTAACGTAGCCGCTCGGGCGGCGATTAAACAAAGGGTGAAAATTGAGTGGGTCTCAACCCCTAAGGGCTACCCCGGCTCGGTTACGTCGAAACGCTCAGCGAGTGTGCCTGCGCACCTTCCCGACCACGGGCTGCGCCTGTGTGTATCCGTGTGCGCGTTACACACGACATGCACACACACCACCACTTACCTGGAACATCGTCTCACAGAGAGACGGAAGAGCACACTCGTATAGACGAGGAACTAACACACGGAAGACCGTTCCCACCGCTGAAGAGACTTTGTGTAAGCGTGTATACGTGTACGCTTATAGCTATGTACACATCGGGCGGCCGCCGAGGGGCACTGCGGGACTAATGTGGGCTGGCTGGCTGGCTGGCTGACTGGCTGGAATGGCTGGATGGCTGGTTGGCTGGCAGTTTGGCTGGTTGGGTGGGTGGTTCGTTCGTTGAATGCGGTTTAATATTAATGGGAACTGATGATAAGCAGCGCAAACAAGCGTTGAGTCTCCCGGGAGAGATCTGCCTTCTGTTCCCCGCGCGCGCAGTAGGCCGATACATACATATATGTATACGCACACAGGAAACACACGCACACGAGCCCAAAGCCTGTAGAGCGCAAAGCTATAGATTCTCGGAGACTCGTTTATGCATTTCTGGCAGTGCCACAGAAGTCGGGATTTCGCAGTACGACACGATCATTCGACGTGAAGCATTTCGAGCGTTGCTGCTTCCTCATTACGCTTCCGCATCCTCGTGATCGTCGCTCTCATTCTCGCTCCAAACGGTCCGTCAATATAGGGGATCCTGCGCTACGGACGCGATACCAATGTTTGCTTGTTAAATTAGAAACCGATCGACGCACGGACTTTGAGTAGACCGCCGTCCTTGAATAGACCTGAACTGCCCCACCCCTCACCACCGTCATCACCCTCCTATCCCTCTTGTCTCTTTGCCACTGCGATTGCTTATACCGCCGACTCTCGTAGCCGACTACCACATGGCTCGACACTGATCGACCTATCGGAATAACGGGATTCCGAAGAAATCCGTCAGAGTATCGTGATTCGTAGGTGCAGGCACCCCTGCCGTGTAGGTAAGGTAAGCAGCAGCCTCGAAGTGTGATAGCAGTGGAGAGGCGGTAGTGAGTTGCCGAGGTGCCGAGGTGCCGAGATGCCGAGGAAAGCTCATATCGTATTAATAGGCAATCCGGGCAGCCGAGGGGTGTCATAAACTCGAACCCCCTAATACTCGCCTAAACTACCTCGGTTAAATAATGGAATCCCTATTCCCCTATTGCCGTCCTTCGTAACGTGTTCCCCTATCCATCCAGTCGGTGAGGCTATCCAGCCATCCAGCCATCCAGCCAACCAGCCAAGCGACCGAGCAACCATATTACCAGGAAATTCTGAAATTACGAGCTTCTCGTAAAAAATTCAAAAGTGGCAAAAAGTAAAAGGGGCCCTCGACAGTCAATCGGACGATTCACGCTTGTTTTGGCTGTTCGACAGAGCGTACGTGCTTGCCGTATCGCTAAATATATTCTCGCATGAGAAGTGTGTCGCTTCTGCCTCCGGGAGGAGAACGAGACGACGGCTGGAAAGAAGAGACTAGAAACGAAGTGACAGGAAAGAAGTCGGAAATCGTTAAGTATTCGTCGGCTTGGGACTCCTGGACAAATAAGACGAGTTCGTCGTTGACTTGTATCGCGTCTCGCGCCTCGCGCATCTCACCCTCGAGGATCTGCACTTATTACTCGTTGCGCTAACCAGACTGGCGAGACTGACAACTCTAACTGCTTCGGTGCTTCAATGACTCGTTAATAGATACAGAGGAAAAAATGACAGATGAACGAGAAATTGTAAGAACTGCGGGCCGGTGGAGCGTTGGAAGGGTGGCGGGGGGGGGGGGGGGCGAGAATTCGTTTTCTGCTGATATACCGTCAACGCGAGGCGCGAAGCTAAATAATAATTCTCACTTAACTAACTCGGTTAACTAGCTACCGTGCGCGGCTAATAATAAAGGCGTCGAGGATGGTTAGGTTGGTGGATGAGCTGCTGGTGGATGTGCTCGTGTAGGACGGACGGACGGACGCCCGCCGAGCGCGTCGAGGCCTGAAGTCAATTTGTCGGGGAATGCGTTAGCAACACGTGCGACGCACACCTTCCCTCTTTTCCGCACCTCTCTAGCACCACTACCCTTCCTTCCTTCCTTCCTTCTCACTCGAATAAGATGAGAATCGAAGAATCGAGAACAGTCCCTGAGCTGCCATCCGGGGAATGGTATCCTTAATGATCCTCAAAAGATCTGGCTTGCTTCCATATAGGCCTCGAATGACATTCTCCCGCACGGGAGCGACTGATTGTGGGAAGAGTAACAACAGAAAGAAATGCGCTCGCGTCGGCCGAAGGACCAAACGGAAAGCGGGGAAGGCACCGCGTCAAGACACGACAGGGAGAGCGCGAGCTGAGAAAGGGAAGGAGTGGCTTCTAGGGAGAGAGAGAGACAGAGAGAGAGACACTATCCGGTAAAAGGGTAGATAGATACACTGCACGGTATTAGTAGGTATTAGGTGTTGGCCTGGGAACGAGTGCACGTGCTCCGAGAGTCGGCCCCCATTCCTCTGGGTTCAGATAATTCTTTAAGTGCTTCCGCGCTATTCCGTCACCCAGCCTGCGCCAGCCCACGGCAGCAGCCCACGACAGACCTACACTCACCCGACCGATCCCGAGTGATCTCGACATCCCCGATGTCCCCAACTGACAGTCCCACTCCACGAGAGAATCGACCTGAGATATTATAGTCAGTACGATCAAACATTTACTGCCTCGCGTCTCGACCTCCCGTAAGTTCCGAAACAAATCTTTTCTAGTCTCGTGGTAAACGAACCCCCGGAAAACCACGACATTCCCATATATTCCAAATTTTCGAGTGTCACGTCGCGTCAGTATGCGCTCCACCCTCTGCAGCTTCATAGAGATTATTTCCATTTTGTCCGCCACTCGATAAACACCTCTTGACTCGACGCACCGCCATTACTGCCAACCTACCCGGCAACGTCGTCTACATCTACGCGCGGCCCTGCAACGGTGTGGTTTGTAATATTATGATAACCCTCATCCCGTCGTCTCCCTCTTTCAGCGGCCATGTTGCCGGGAAATATGATTATTGTTATTATTTGCGCCCTGCTTCGCTCCTTTGCTCCTTCCTCTTCCTCTTCCTCTTCCACATCTTGCTTGGAAACGCCGTCCGCGCGCCGTTGCCTGCAGCCGGATACGTCGGTTATCCCACTGCGGCGACCGATCACGTGTCGGACGAATCGCAAGGATGCAAACGACGAAATAAAGTTTGCAGCGTGACACGTTCCCAAAATACAATTACAGCCACTCCTATCTTGTCACTTTTCTTCGTTGGTGCTCCTGGGCGTGAGATTTCCAACAGAAAACATATAAATACTTAACCTTAGCTAGTTATACATATTTTGTATCCTTGGGTCGTCACACATGATTCATCAGGCCGAGAAATTCATTGCTCTATGACTTTTGAGTAAATGCGTATTTCTAAGTTCATTTATGGTGAAATCAAAACGCTAGACTCTGACTAACTGTGGTCTAATAGGAAAAATAATTAGTTAAAAAAGTTGTAACATTTGCAGGTAACCAGGTATGAAAAGTTAGAATTAATTCCGCTTTGTTTGTGGCAAATATAACAAGTCTACGATTGTCTCCAGAACTCAATGACCACGCGGCCCCCATTGTTATATGACGATCGATGCAGAAGAGCGCAACACACTAAATCAGAAGGATATGATGCGAGAAGCGAGCAATGCGAGACAAACATAGTGTCAATTTCAAACCGTTTACCAGTCCACTCGAACGGCACATGGTCATTAGAGAATAGCAGTGAAAAAGATGGTGGTGATGCCCCGTTGGGTCGTCCGCCTCTAGTCGCTTTCCGGTAATAAATGGGCAACAGGAGTGCTTATAAAGAGTAGTAGGTAATCTAAGGCTTTGGCGGTCTCGGTGAGCTGCTGGTGCTGGTGGTGGTGGTGGCGGTAGGAAGAGGAGGACGAGATTACCCGAGGAGCAAGTGAAAGAGAAGGAGAGAGAGAGAGAGAGAGAGAGAGAGAGAGAGAGAGAGAGAGAGAGAGGGAGATGTTTCGTGAGTGCGCGGTGGGACGATCCGGCGGCGATGGGTCGGGCACGCGGGTGGGCGGGGATGCAGGGTTGCGCAGCGTAAGCGAAGAACCAAGCAACTCAAGTCTGAGAGTGTGAGGAGGTGAGGTATAAGGTGGGTAAGATGGCGGACAATTTTCCGCTCGACTACTCTTGCCCGCACCCAGCTCCAGTATTCCACCTCTGTTGCCCCGTGTACCGGGTAATAGATGTTCCTCCTCGGGACAGGGATACACGAGAGCAGAGACAGAGAGGTGTGCGCGTAAGGGTATGCGCGCGTCTCTTCAACCGGGCTGGTGCAAACTTTATCGGTCCTCGCGATACTTACAATTAGTTCCTTGGTTCGTGCCTGCTGCACGCATCTACGTATATTCGTAAGTCTATATACCATGGAACCATGGTCACACAGACGCAACACATCAGCGCCCGCAGAATTCTTTTAACCCCGAGAGCCCCGGATGAGTATTCAAACGCGCTATTGGCCTTCTCTCCTCTTCCGCTTCGTGCTCTGGCGTCAGCTTTACCGCGCGCAACGTCGCCATTACCGCGCCTTCTCTCTCTCTCTCTCTCTCTCTCTCTCTCTTTCTCTCTCTCTCTCTATCTATCTATCTATCTATCCATCTATCTTTCTAACGTTCGAAAGAATCACACTCGGAATCTGCCACCTGCTCCTTCCTCGTCACATTGCTATTCGGATTCGATACTTATCTCATTGGGCTCCCTCCTCTCTCTCCAAAGCATCCTTTAGTATTCGGTCCGCCATCTTCTCACTTAATAAAATAATTAGCTTGAGTCAATTAGGCCTTCCCTTCACCCACCCCACCCGTATTCTACGGATGGCGGGGAACCCTATCGTTGCGGTGTAGGTTACGCCACCGCGTACTAGCCTGGTGGTCCAAGGCATTCACGATATCGGTGGATAATTCAAGTGTGCGGGATTACAAAAAATCGGCATAACGAAAGTCAGTGCATTCGTGTGATTTCTCGTCTTGTTCTCGTTATTGGATAACGTATGTGCAATCCAGAAACTTAAGGTATTCATCGTCATCCATTTTTACGGCAAAAATTCTGCTAATGTCAAGAATATCGAAGTTGTGCCATTTTTTTAGTGAAACGTGGAGAGGATTAGAATATAATTGGTTGAAATTCTGAGAATTTCAATAAACAATCTAAATGGTCAGGGTGTTCGTGGCTTATTTTACTAATCGAGAGGGCGACATCTCTGCGTGGGACATAAAGCTTGACGCTCGTGGTCGAACTCTCTCGGTAGGTTTGTGGAACGTCTGGGAGTGGCTCCAGCGATCGATTGAGCTTTGGTGGTTGAAGCGACGAGGGCAGCACCATCGAAGTGGTGCTGAGCTCAGGCTAGTTCCTAATGGCGGCGTAGTTACGTTGGTGATGCATGGTGTCGTGCCGTAACCAAATATGTCGGCAGGCTTATTGTTTCGTCGCGTGGTACTTGTTGGGACACAAATTCTGCATTCGAGCGTCTTGAAACTATCTTCAGGACATTCGTTGCAGCTCGTTAGAAGTTTATGGCGTCATGTGGAGGTTCCGAAACCTGGAGTGGCTGGGAAAAGCTATCGGCGAATCGTTCACTTTCCGAAGGAATATACAGTTAAGCCGTTGGATGTTACCAATTTAGCCGGAAGAGATCCCGTAACAGGTATGTGCTTGGCGCCGCGTATTTGTGAGGCATACGTATCTGTCAGTCAGTGCATCTCGTCACGTTTATCAAACGTAAACACATAAATACTAAGTGTACACGCACAGGTTTTAGAAAGAAATTAACCAATTACGTTGGGTTATTATTTTGAAACTTTACGCGTAATTGGTAAATCCTGTTTAAAACTTAATGGAAGATAGCTTAACAAGTTCACGCCGGGGCGAAACACGGAACAGTGAAACGTGACCCACCGGTGTGTCACGCCGGCGTGAACGTGTTAATCTAACCTAACTCCAATCCCAATCTAGTGTGATCTTACCCCGAAATTGCAATTTATTCGATTAACACATATTTTCTATTCACACGCGATGACTCCCCTTCTCTGTCATGACGGCTATGATATTCAGTTCAAAGTACTGAGCGCTTCGGTTTACATGCTGGTATAATACTAATAATGCATTCTGTTGGTGTAACTCAACAGGGAGAGTTGTGGCCAAAGGAATCGGCGGTGGGATAAAGCACAAGTACCATTGGATCGCTTGGATGAGGGATGGACCTACGGACGTTGATGTCAAGCCGAAGGAGGAAAAAGTCCTGAAAGTATTTCAAGACGGCTGTAGAACAGCATTCGTGGCTCTTGTAGGAACAGGTCGTGATCTCAAGTATATTCTGGCAACAGAGAACATGAAGCCGGGCGACGTGATTCGTACATCCTGTGCTATTCCAAGGAACCCCGTCAGACCGGCTGAAGGCGATGCGTATCCCTTGGGAGCACTACCGATGGGCACTCAAGTACACTGCGTCGAGAAGTATCCAGGAGCCGGTGGTTGCCTCATTCATGCAGCAGGTACATTCGGTACTCTCATGCGACGGGACGGCAATGACCGAGTGATCTTGCGGATGCCTAGCAAACGCGAATTTAGCCTTCATCAGAACTGCATGGCTACCGTCGGGCGTCTCTCGAATGTTACCCACGGAAGTACTCCGATTGGCAGCGCCCAGCGGAACAGAGAGCTTGGAAATCGACCACGTAGCGGACTGTGGCAACGTAAAACCGGTCGCCATGGCCGAAAGATTCGACCGCCTCCTCCGGTGCGCAAGTTCGACCACAATGCGCAATCATCTCAACCCGTAGCGCCGATACGGCTTAGTCTTAATGTATGAGTAATGAAACGTTGATGCCAATGGCAAATAAAACGAGTGTTATTAAATATGATAGGATTACATGGAATCGCGTGGAATTTTCTTGAAATTAGTCTAACCGTCCTTGTTAAGATTGCGAAAGAGTACTCAAGAATCCGAACCTCCGTTCTTTATTGTCAATTTTGTTCTATCTGTTTTCGATCTCTCTTCTGCTTCAAAGTCCTTTGTTGTAATAGAGGGTGCGCGTCTCTGGCTCTCGAGAGAGAACGATTTCGCGTACCTCAGGCTCCAGTCGCTCCAGCGGGATCGCCACTCGTTGGGCGAACAGAGCGCAGCAGAGCGGAGTCGCAAAAGTTAGACAGACGCCGCACAGTATCACTTGGATCGGTCCAGCGGCCCACTTTGCTCGACGTAGCAACCCGCGCCGCTCCAGAAAGTCCAGAAGTAGCGGCGATAGCACTATATTCACATACATACGAACGAAATAAGAGAGTGTGAATGCACTGTACAAATCCAAGTGTGTTATTCCTACGATATTTCTACGATAGTCACTTGTTATACACTTACCAAGGCTGTTGTTATTCCCACGTACTCCAATGTAAAAATCACACTTGCGTGCAAAAAGTTACTATCGTAGAAAGGATAGGGAATAACACACTTCGCGACGGACTTTGATTTTACACTGTATGTATCGTATCTATATGTTTTGTATTTGTATTATAGCTTCGAGGGCCGAGTGTCGTAATAACGCGTGTATTATGTCAGCTAGAATTTAATAGTAATTGCGAATAATATGACAAAAGTGGAAAAAAGATAATTAACTGGGAAATAACGCAATCATAGAGCTTTAAGAATTACAGATGGGTGGGAGGGCGAAAGGGCGATTACGGTGAAAAGGAAATACATACCCATGCTGGGCGATGCCATTAGAATACGCGAGATGGTCACAGAGCCAATTGCCTCGCGCGCAGCTTTGCGACTTTTGGCGATTGTCGTGCCTTCCGCGTTTCGAAGATCGATTCCCTCGCGCAGCTCGGTAATTCGCATCAGAGGAATGTTGACGCAATTGGCAGCGGCCACGGCTGCAAGCGGCACCAAGCGACCTACTAGGGGTGGAGCTCTCCTGGACAAACGATTAAGACTCAGGGCTGTGATCACGGCCCCGGTGGTCGCTCCGACGTAGCTTTGCACCAACGTTGATAACGGAATGGGGTTCGAGCCGCTACGATTCGTGTAATTGACCACCGCGTTGAACGACTGATTGCACCATTGCCAGAATATCACGGCAGGAGTAGACCTAGACAATACGAAATGAGATCCGAGTAATCGAAGTCATGCTTCAGCGTCTTCACCGTTCCGCCGTCGGGAGGGCCGCGCGCAGGCCTCAAAGATCGAAAAACAGAGAAAAAAAATGCAAAAGAAAGAGAAAAGGCCAACGTGGCTAGAGGTCAGGAGTTATCGCGTCCCGACGACGATACGGCGCTCAACGCGCGGTAGATTCTCGAGCGATGCATACTTGTAGAAAGTCATCATACAACCCGTGATGATCATGTTCATGGGTACTTGGGCGCTCATGCGTCCTATCACCATCATTTTTTCGCCAGTGTCTGGATGATACGCACTGTCGTAGAGGTACTTGCACTGCCAAAGTTGATCCTCCGTGATTCCGAGTTGTTCAAGCGAATCTCCTTTCCTTAAAAATTGCGAAACAGTCGTTAGCTGTTAACTGACGATTGTGACACGTGCGCGCATCGATATCGTTCGTCAGTTCATGCATGCATATAAGCCCGTATTCAGAACTTGCTTTTAGTGCTAATAGCGCGCTTTTAAATTTTTTCTTAGTGACTTTTAACTGCAAGCGACTCTGTTAGTGACTTGAAGAGCGAGTTCTAAATACGGGCTATAGAGTATATCGAGTGCGCGAATGAGCGTAGTAATCGCATCACTCTGAAAACGTACCTGTACTTGAGGACGACATCGCGAGCACGCTCAAGACTTGTGCTACTCACGAAAGCATTCAGAGGATTCGTTAGGGTCAAGAAGTGTCGAGCTCTTCCGACATAGGTGCTCTGATCCCACCGAGGTTCCTCAATGTTTATTCTCGTGCTGGCCTCCCTATTCGTAGCCCCTTCCAGCATCACCGACATAACCGACCTTCTTTTACTTTCCTTTATTTCCTTATTCTCTACGGCACGGCTATTGCCACGCCTAACGCACTGTTAAACGTTGTCTCGCGTATCTTTCAGCAGTGAAAACGAATATCGTAACGTCAACGCCTCTGAAAACACGTCTACGAGCTTATCGATAACAAAGGCAAGCAATAAGTATGACGAAAAATGTAGAGAACCAGGAGTAAAAGTGGATTTGCCGAAGTGAATCCGACTATACCGGGCGCACCGACGAGTCGTCCGCCGCGGAGCGTGCGTGTAGTCTCGAGAAACTGGATTGCCGGGGAAACACTGAGCCACAAAGCCGCCGCGGCTGAAACAACAGCAACAACCAGGAAAGGTGAATGCCCGAGTAGATTAACACAGACGAAGCGTTTCGGATTCCAGTGTCAAGTGAACCCACGCACGATGTACACTCGCTCTCGTCGGCTTTTCCTTGTCGTCATCGCTCCATTACACCTTGCGCATCTCCACCACCAGGAACAACACCTTCTCCGAGTAGTTCTCCTTCCCCTCATGCTGCCGATGTGGTATCTCCCTCCGCTCTGCTTCGTTCTCCGTGCTACGTTCTCATCGATAACACTGGCTGCGCGCGCAACGTTCGTCCACTTTGTCAGTTTCCCAGTTTACCACGAGATGGTGACACTTCTGAAATTATGAGAAATCCCGTGAATAGCAATAGACACGCGGTGCGGTGCATTCAGCAGATCGAACGAACGAACGAATGTCTTAGGAATTCCTTAGGAACCGTCGACTCTGCTGTAATTTACATACCTACTCTTTGTCAGATGCATTGAAAGTAGGATACTATAGGAGGCCGCGAAAAAGGTTTTGCGTTAAACTTTAGGATCTGTCAGGACCTACACGAGTTTAAGTTTTTAGCGACTGGAACGGCTGGTGAGAGAGCATCAAAATAGGTTTAGATGAGAGATAGGTTTTATTATCTTTAGCCTCGGGAAACTGCAGGCAGTCGCGGAGGCGCTGCCCATCGCAGCAAGTAATGCCCGATTATAAATCCCTGGCCTATCGATGTTTTTGACGCTCGTCGTTACCATCGAAAGTTGCCATATAACTAAACGTCTGGCTTCGCCCTGAGGGTCCAGGAACCCCAATGTAGCACTTACCTAACTTCGGTACAATCGCGTTCCCCGTGCAAACGTAAGTTGGATTCCTGTTTACAGTCGATCTTTCGATCGAATCGAAAATTCGGAGAGAGTGATGACACTGATGAGTATGATGAAATAAATATTCTTGTACGCTACGGCGTTATCAGGAAAATATATCTCCACTTGCGAGGCACGTGACTCATTCGCTTAGCCGTGGGCAGCATAAGAGTTGCTCGATAAAACGAAATACACGTTGAATCGATGCTCGTTTTTGCGGAGGCATCGGGGCGCATCGGAGAGTCAGGAAATAAAAGTCAGTAACGTCGTGTCTTAGGAGTGGTAAGTTTTTAAGGCACCTCCTTCGGGCACACCCGTATTCCTGTAGGCTTCTGGCGATTGCCGCACCCAACGGCACAGATTCTGCTTAATAATTTCACGGAATGATCCACGCTAATCCACAAATAATCCAGTTCACAGGTAAATACCGATCGACTACTTTCCTTCGTTCGGCCGATCCAGTCGGACGAAAATGAATGACACCGAATTCTAGTCTTGAGAAGGCAAAAAGGCTGCGAGGCAGAAAACTTTAAAGTCAATGGACTGTCCTTAACTGCCCAGAGGAATGAGCGACGTCTGTACGTTCGTATCGATATCCAGCGTATACGTTTATAAAGCATTAGCATATATTAATTCATGTAGAAAATTCAGTGAGTTCAGACATTCTGTATCACCACGACCATCGTCAGATATATCGGGAAGCCAAATAATAGCATCAGAGATATCATTCCTTGAGTTTTGAGGTTTCACTGGATTGAAAAAACAATGAGACAGCATCGCACAAGATATCGAATCGATATTTTAGAATAACTTTATTTGCAACGAGTTATAGATCATCAGAGACGCAGAGCGCAATGGGCACGCGCACACGCACGCACGCACACACACAGGCGCGCACTATAAACGCCTTGACTTTGTCCTCATTCCTCATTCCCGACGTTCTAGCTCCGTCTCTTTTTTTCATTTGGTGTAACGTCCATGCTCCCGTAGCTTCTTGCACGTTACCGAATTGAGCTATTCGAAGCAACGTTAAACGGGTTATAATTTTACCAAGTTCGGCGGTACTTACCCCGCATGGCCCCTGACCAAGGGAGAATAGCATTCGCCGCTAGCGACGCTAGTCCTCGCTCTGCAGCAGGACTCTGCGAAATAAAGCGATTGCATCACTTATAGGATAGTGCAATAGTCTAGGGGGTACAAAGTAAAACCGGTCTCGAGAAGGAGGCTACGTCGCTGCGGCGCTACGGCGCGACAGTATCCTTGGATGCTCCTGAGACTGCCCGTGCCTCTTTCAACGTCGCGCTCGTCCCGATGAACCCCGATCGCCGAGTTTTCCTTGTTTTTCTTCATTTGCTCGCCACCGCTCTCATAGGCGAATCAGCGAAACGACGTGGACGCTGCGTGTGTCGACGGCGATGACGATCCGACGCTCCTGAGATTGACGCAGGTTGCTGCATCTGGGTGATGTTCGGAACCCTGATTCGATCCGATCCCGTACTCGTAGTCTTAGTCGTAGATCCAGAGCGTGTTACCCCCACCGACCTAATTGGCTCGCGTATATATTGCCAAGGTACCTTGCGAGTAGTGCCAGTGAGTTTGTTGACTTAAGCTAAAGTTCGTTCGTTCGATCTGTGTTAGCTCCGTGAAAATAGAGATTAGTTACGCGATCCGTGGAGCAGCCTATCGCGAGCGTGCCCCTTCCTTCCTCGCGGCAGAGGCCCTATCGCCTTATATTCTCTTCTTGGAACGAGAACCAAGAGAGTTCACATAAATGGCTATGGCTGCATGTAAATGTTGGCTACACTGCGGACTCCTCGTGGTACTTTGCGTGCGATGGGCATGCTCCTACCACACCCTGTCGAACGGAGGAAACGATTTCGTCGAACGATGCAGAGCAGATTGCGATCGCCAGGGAAATCTGCTTGCGTGCGGCAAGTACAGGGCCGTAAGGTGGCTGCGGGACCTGGCGAAGACGAAGGTGAGTTGCCTTTGAAGAGTCCCTTTTTCACGTTACCCGCGCGGTCTCCTGAAGGATAGCTTTACCCTTGGCAGGAGGCCCATGATATTCTCAAGACTTTTTTCAACGAGCTTTACCAATACCCGCGTCTGGCGACACACGGCACATTCATTTGTTGGTTGTGCGACGATTGCGCAGGAATACAGCTACGGACCACTTAGGCTGGTGCGAATGTCTTTGGGAGGTGAAAACGGGACCGAGTCCCGCGCGCCGAGGGAGTCGCTAACTCGCGGTAGCAAAACAACTGACACCTTGAACTTCGTTCGGGCTCTCGCCGAGGACATGCTGACCCGGCGAGCACTCGTCTACACGGTGGACCATTCGGCAGGCGCGAGGAGTCTCCCAGAGATGAGAACGCTGCCGACCGGTCCCCTCCTGCTCGACGAGGAGGAACTCGCCGCGCTCGAGAGTGGACGATCTGACGGTTCGTTTTTACATTTTTAATTCAGTCGACTCCTGGTGTCCTTTCGTAGCTACACGCTTCTCGACTAAACGTGACTTAACTTACAGACGATCAACGAATTCTCTTCAAAAAGAAAAAAAAGTCCATTGTACTGCCGATTCTTGTATTGCTGAAGCTCTTCAAACTGAAGCTACTTTTGCTGCCGATATTCTTTGGAGTTCACTTTATTAAAAAGTTCCTCCTACTGGGAACCTTGATAGCACCGTCCATCCTATCACATTTGAGATTCTGCAAAGTTCCGCCTGCCTCCCACCAGCATCAACAGTCATATCCGTATCACACTTGGAGCACAGCTGCCGAAGCTCCAGCTGACTATCCGACAGGTATGATGAAGCAACTACTTGGGAATGACTGCCGTCGCATTGTCTATTTTTTTTTTTTTAAGGACCGATCGTTATAACGACCGCCGTCTTTGCGTTGTTTAGGCTTTGGACACGAGGACGCCGGCTGGGCCTCCAGACACGATCTCTCTGGCCACAGCTCCTACCAGAATTATCCAGGCTACGTCGCAGCGGCTCATCATCCTGCCGGACCTTATGCCCCTTACGTTTCCGGATATCGTCGCCACTATCAGGACCAGCGCCAGTTGCAGCTGCATCAGCAACATTTGCAGCAGCAGCATCAACAACAATCTTCGGCCCTCCAATCGTCAGTCTAGGAATTTTCTCCCTTTTCCTCTTTCCATGTTCCAATCCTTCTTATGCATTAAAGCTTTTTACCATCGTGATCTTCGTCACTCTATTCTTCGTTTTCCTCTTGAACTTAAAGAGTGCGTGAGAGTCTTTGACTTCGTGCATGTGCTCTCTTGACTTTCCAGGGGATACTCCTGGACTATACATTCCTTAAAAAAAAAAGCAACTCTGGATTCTTCGCTTTTCCACGTAACTTCCTAGAGAAGGAGAATTGTCATTGATCATCGATAATTTGTACGCAGCTAATCTCAAGGTTTCGTTGAGATCCACTATGCGTATATGTACGAGAGTTCGGTAGCCCCTCGCTTCACTGACCTACTGACAGATTTGGCCGCGTGCCAGCCCACTGCCCGTTCGTCCGGCTATTCGACTGTCGATAGGCTGCAGGTGTGTCCTCTCCCCATTTCCATATATTTTAGTGTCGCGACCGACCACGGGCTCATTCTGCGAAAACCGTTATCATCAATACATGCACGAATATCCTCTTCGCACTCGTCCTCCTTCTCATTTGCTTCAACTGCTCGTGCATCTTCTGATTGGGTTCTTGTTCTTACGATCGATCACCTTGGAGATTGTCGTTATCAACGTGGCCACGTAACGTTCGTCCAAAGACCCCGATCGAGAGCACGCTATGGACATGACTGTTGCTCGATAAAACGAGAAATGACAATAATAAAGGAAAACCATAGGGATTGGATGGGTTACCGTCGAGTGCCGCTGATACGGCGTCCTGCGCTCACACACGACAAGTCAACCGTTACGTGGGCATGTTCCGCGAACGAAAAAGTCACATTAACATAACGGGCCTTGGCTCGCGTATCACAATGCGCGTGTCTTCTATACGCAATCTACATGTATACCAGTCGATGTTTCTCAAAATAATTGCAAGTCGGCTGTCGGACGACCACCACACACTACCGCTTCCAATCGTTTCAAACGGAAGTCCCCTGCGAAAGGTGATCCTGTCGACGCATCTACTGCCAAGTTGGCAAACGTTCCGATCGCTTGAGTAATATTGCCGATATAGCGCTGTTTTCTTTCTTACGAAACTTCGAATTTGTAAATCTTCGAAGATTGCAGCGAAAAACTAAAGCACCTGTCTATCCGTCAGCGAAAGCTGTGCCGAAACACGGGAGATCCGAGGAATTTACAGAATCGGCTAGAATAGCCTAGGATAAGGAGCACAACGAAGCGACCGCTGGAATAAATATAGTAGGGAGAACGGATGGACGGATGGCGGCAGTGTGGCGATTGAGAGGGAGGGAGGGGAGGGCGTGCGGCCGGGTAACCCAGATCGGGTCGTCCAGTTGATTCTCCGACACTGGCTGGCAGTATCGTGTCACCTGCCGAAGTCTCGATTCAAGTTCACCTTTTCCGCTTTATCTTTTAAAGACCGTTGGCCCGTTCTCTGAGCTTGAGGAAAATTTCATCGTCGTTGTACTTACCGTCCTTCTCGACGATTGCTGCAAGTGCGGTTTGTAGACGATGAACGTTTCGACGACAAAGACGATCCTACCGAAAACGACGACGAGTGTCTCATGCCAATGACGACCCCTCGCAAGAGGAGTAAGTACCACCCTGGTCATTTTTCTTTGATTGTGAGACTAATTGTCTCTCACGATTCTTTCCATTGCCATAGGTACTGAAAAGACACGGTGGAGGGCAACGTGTGACGATAGATTGCTTGATTCTAGAAAGGATTACTGTTTGACAATCGCACTGTAATATTTAATTGGCCGTTTGGAAGAAATCAACGAGAGGGACGGGCGTCAGTATTCGGGGAAGGAAGAGTGAAAGAAGAGAGAAAAAGAGTGATATCGTCATCGCGGAAGAGGGAAGAGAGAGAGAGAGAGAGAAAGAAAGAATGTTAAGCTCGAGAAGGGTAACGCGTGGAGTGAGGATCTTGACAGTGACCTTGGCGTTCGCCTGTCTCTTTGAGGCGGTCAAAGTCGTGGCCAATGAGGAAAACCTGAGGAGTAGAATAGCCCACGGAGATGACGCAGGCGGCGTGGCTATCGGCGAAACGAACGAGATCCTCGGCAATGACGATCGTGGGGTCCAAGGGGACGAGGAACATCCTCACGCTCAGCCATTTAAGCCGAGCAAGTTTGACAGGGACGACTCGCAATTGATGCATTCGGATCAGGAGGCACAGAACGAAGTTGAGAAGGCAACAGAGACGTCAATGGAGAATTTGGCTAGCAACAAGGTAGCTGCTAATTCTTCCGGACTTTCGTTAGACTCGATGAGCTGCGAGGAGAGCGAAACCTCGGCCCTTGGATGCCTCGAAGCTCAGCTGGAAGAGTTCGTCGATCGTTTGTCCACGATCGAGACGTACAATTTAACAGATTCGATTCAGATAGTAAGGAGCGTTAACGAATCGAGTGCTCTACCGAAGGATGATCATGATGGGGCACGGGAGGAGCATTCGCTGCTCGAGAAGGTCGAGCGGTATGCGCTACAGCATGTTCTCCGGATAAAGCTGCCTCGAGAGCTGATCGCATCGAGGGAGTCCAGAACGTTTTTCGGCGGTAAGTGAGGATACGTGAGGAATTTCCAAAGCGTCAATAAAAGAAAGAAGAGGCGCGAGCCTGGCTGGGCAATGGAGTGGGAGTGGGACTGGGTGGGGTGACGGTAGCTTGCGATTGGAACCTTTGGTCCTTAGGACCTCGGGGACCGCTGGTTGACCGCGGTTATTCTTAAATGGTTACTGGGTGGTGCAGGTATTCTCAAGTTACCAACGCAATCCGCGGGAGTCGCGGCTGTTTGACATGCAGGCGTGCATCTCACTATTCGATCGAGGAATTGAAACTCACTTGTCATCGGCGATATGGAATGAGGCTACAGCATGGGTAACAGGACTAACCGCAGAGCTTTAATTGGCTGGTACTTTTGCTTTCAGCCATCTTTCAGGGAAAGAGTTCCTTTTTAACAGGATTCGGACTTGGTTTTCTAGCGTTCGGCCTGAAGAAGTTGCTGTTACCGCTGATTATCGGCGCCCAAATCATCAAGAGCGTTCTGATAGCGCTCTTCCTGCCAAGCATCATAGGCAGCATCGGTAAATTCGTTGGCAAGGGTACGTGTGTCCCGTTAGCAATGTAGAACGGTGACGAATAGCTGGAAGACGTTACGGGTCTCCTTTCAGGTGTCTCGTCCTTTGCGCAGAGTTCGCAAGGCGCGAACCAGCAACCGGAGGATAACTTCGAGTTCAAGGACAACTTTGACCTCTACAACGACGAGTACATGAACAACCAGCCAGTTGGCACGTTGCCTGCGTCAGCCATGTACGAGGAGAGAGTACCTGGTGCAAATAACGAGATTGACTCTCGTTACTCTCTCGCCGACTCGTCTCCCTCCTCTCAGAGAATTTCCGCGTCTCACCTGCACTCGGACCGTTACTATTCGAGAACCGCTGCTCTGCCGACTCTGACCCTCTCCAAGAAACAGGACTTTAAGGTGCGCCTCTCACTCGACCGACTTGACCGATCCGCTCGTCGATCGCCTACCGTTCCCCCTACCCCCCATCGCTCGCTCGCGCAAATCGAGCAAAGCTAATGTCATTTTTGAATTTTCAGGTCTTCCACGAAATTCCATCGAGTTCCCTTCTCCTGACAAACTACGATCCATTCTACTCGCCGCTGCTCTCGCGACTGGACGCTGTCTTCTCGCGACTGGGACACACAAGCGAGGGATGCCGCGAGTACGCAGTCTGCGCAATGTACCGGAACCCTGGCCGCTTTGCGCCCTATTCCAATCTGGTCTCGGCGCAACTGTCGCGCGAACTGAACGAGCTGCGAAAGCCTGCCTCCGATAATCCGGACGTCCTCCGGTTCTTCCGATACATGAAGGCGGCCAAGGATGGCCAAGATGGTCTGCAGTGCGAGGAGACGTATCGGGATTGTGCGAGGGCAACCGAGGATCCTGCGCTTGGCCAGAATCAGGCAATGCTCGCGACTTACCAAGACATCGATAAGTTGGTGCGAGCTAGGAAGCTCTAGTGCTAGATTGTATCGGTCGCTTCGAGGGAAAAGTCGAGGAAAGGAAGAGAGGAAAGCAAAAAGGCAGGGGGCAATCGGAGACAATGATAACGCATTGACCGATGCAACGGGTCGCCCGTTATTTTCATTGGAGCCTGGCTCCGCCGTTTTCTCTCCTCCATTCCTAGTACGCGTCTTCATCTTCGCCTCCTCCTCCTATCCATCGCTTCCTTCCTGTCGGCTGAGATTACCTTCCGCCGCGTTTCCACCGGTAATCGTTTATTTATTTCGGAGACCGGCAGAACGTGAGTCTGGGCCAATGGGTTGGACGTTATGAAGTCCTGTAACGAGAGGCAGAAGTCACGTCAATTCGGAAACCCTTGCATGATGGTTAAATAAATTCGATTGTTTAGCGAGTCGAAAGAAGAAGAAGAGAAATACGATTGTCTGATGTACAACGCAAACAATGATACAACCGTTTGATCTATATAGTTTTCGTTCGTGTTGATTGCGTGATTCGAATCACGTTCGTATCACGGCTCAGTGATGAAGTTTAAAGGGTGACTGCACAAATCATCCGTCAGTTTAGAGCAAATGATTTAAATCAAGAAGTTGCAGATATCTTCAAATTGAACCTATAGTAGAGAAAAAGAATAATACAAAGAAAAAGAAAGACGTCTTCATGACAAATCTTGAGACTATGAATCTCTTTATCCCTTTCAAGCAAATTTAATTATTTTACTCATTCAGTCATTCAGTCATTCAGTCATGGTCCTTCTCTGATCCGTTGCGCGGATTGACGAGTCGATGAAACATATGATAGCGCGCCTCTCTACAAGCCGATATCTTCACATGTGGTTACTTCAAACGAATCTTTACAACGATCCGTCCCCGAGGCCTTGCAAGATCCTTCTTCGCGGCATTGTTCTGGCATGTGTGTATTATTAAAAAGAAAAAAAGAATGCATTCACAATATACTTGGTACTAACACGTACTCGTACTCAGGGTGAACTCGTGTTATCCGGTAAGTGTGTAAAATCCAAAGAGCACAATCTTTTCACCAGTCCTACTGCTTCCCTTTTTTACACTCAATCATGCGGTTCGTTTATGACAAGTTGCTTTTTAGATATTCGCTCCGTCTGAGATGCACGATCGCACCCCAGAGTACAGGTTTTTATTCTACATTTGCCCTAATATTAACTGGAAAGACAATTTCCATTTTGGCAATTTGCAATTGCCCAACGCCCTGTCACGGACCTTTTGAAACCCAGGATATTCCAAAGTTTTGGGATACAGTCACTTGCGTTGCGTGACGATGACGCATGCTCGCTGCAACAGACTCTTCTGCGCTCGAAGAAAGTTTGATGACTTCAGAACTCGCGCTCTCGTCCCACTTGGGTGGTAGTTCCGGTCCTGCATCCTGGGATTACTTTCACTTTCAATTTTCACCTTCGCTGTTCATCAGGAGTGCTGTGCTGTACGTCCCTCACCCTCCTCCTCCTCCTACGATCTAAGTAAAACCGCGCATATAAGCTCCCGCGCGCTTATTTCGACGCTTCCAACGTTCACGGTAGAGTCTCTTAGTGAAGCACCGACTATATTCCGTCCATACGTCTTTAAATTACGCCATCTCTCAGCTTTGATAGTACTCCTACCGTCACTCTCGCTCTTTGCGTAAAGTTGTGCATATCCAAGGTTAACGTAGAGCGCGAAGACGTCCTGCGCGACCCAACGGCTGTTATTTCATATCGCGCGCGTGGTTTGTCTTTCTTCAACTCGGGCTCATTGACTCCGCCGCTCGACCTAACGGCACTCAACACCGTCGCTCGGAGCCCGCCACCCGCCACACGTTTTATACGAATCAACCGCCTTGACTCGACAGTCCGACCCGAACACGTTTACGCTCGGGACAGCCATACCTCGAGCCGGTGCATCGCTCAGAACACTGTTCGTAACTGTTCGGAACTGCCCTGAGCGCACACTCGAGTGCTCCGTGAGGTGGTGGTGCTCGCCGCGAGGACACGAGGAGGAATCCGTTAATCGCAAGGTAAGGCCACGACTGCAGCTGACTAGGCTACAGCCTGATCGCGAAAGCTGAGGTGAAATCGAACTCAACTGAACTGCCTGTATCTATTGTTTAGTGTGATAGGGTTATAGATACCAGTGTTCCGAGAAAGAGTGAATAACGCGAGGACGGAGGAGATAACGTCGAGGAGCAAAAGTTCGGGAGTCGGCAAGATGCACGGACCGATCGACCGGCGAATGACGATGAGCCGCGCACTAGCACTGATAATGCTGATGTCAGTTGGTAGGTTGGCCAGCGGGCAATCTAGATCGAATGGCGGCAGAGTGACGTTCGTTGAATCGAGTTCCGAGGAGCGCTCCAATCGGCAAGGTAAGTGTGATCGCACCGATAGAGCGGGATCTTCTTTGCCAGCAGCATCCACAGCAGGGATGAGAGAAAGGAAGGAGACGTAGATAGCGCGACACTCTGTGCAAACTTCAATTCTCTTTTAATTATCGATCGAGCGCTCCTCGTAGCGTCCATCTCATTGGTCTTGCTCTATACTTGAACACACAGAACAAGCGCCTCTTGGACCGGAAGGAAGGAGGCCCGGCGCAGCTCGCGCCGATCTTGCAAATGGAACCCGTCAGGGCAAAGACCTCTTCGACTGGATTGGTCTCGGCACGGGTCAGAATGTCGATCCATACTTGTCAAAGACGAACCGCGCCTGTCTCGAGGGTGACTTGGCCGAATGCTTCAAGTCCCGCGCACTGCAGTCCTTCTCCGAGTTCTTTGATCGACCGACCTACAGTTTAAACGAGAACGTGCGAGTGATACGCATGTCCAGCGACATCATCCAGAACGTTATTCAAAGTCCTTACGAATATTCCGGGGCCCCAAGGTGAATATCTTTCCGTTGGCTAGATCAGCGGATCGGTCGATCATTATGCCGTTATCGTGAAGAAACTCACGCTGGGACGTTCGGCATCTGATTGTGAAATTTTATAGGGCCGAGGAGACGGAATGGGAACAACTCGTTAAATTTGCTGCAAGGAAGGCCGAAAGATTCGTGAAGACGGTGGCCTTAGAAGTCTCGGTGCCCAAGTGGGCGGCTGGCGAGAACGAGATTTATGCACCGCGATTCCTAGATGAAATCGTTGATGAGATCGATACCATCGAAAATAAGAAAGACACGCTCTTCTGTAAGTATGGACAGCTAAATTACTTAATCCTGGTGCTAAAATACTCCTCTGTCCCGGCCCGCATTCAGGGACGTTTCCATTTCATACGAATTTTCTTTTTTTAGCTCGCAATCGATTGAAGAAGCTCCTTATTCCGATGCTCGTGGTGCTTAAGCTCTTTAAGCTTAAGCTTTTGCTTTTCTTGCCCTTGATTCTGGGCCTGGCATCGTTCAAGAAGTTCTTGGCTTTTCTTGCGATCGTGATACCGGGTCTGATCGGATTCTTCAAGTTGTGCAAACCACAAATACAAAACTATCAGCCGCCGATCTACTCGCAAAGCGGACTTGGTTTTCCGCATTACAAGGAAAACGGAAACACTTTCGTGGGAGATCATGGCGGATATCGAGAAGAGGACTATCATCAAGGCTACACTCAAGGAGACAGAGTGTCCTTCGGGCAGGACCTTGCATACAGCGGATACAGAGAGTACGGTTCCTAAGGAAGGATCCAATCGATCCGTACAACTCATCTCTTAAGCGATTTGACCAATTTTTGGAAATTGGGATTCTGCCGACACCGGACTCACATCTCGTCACTCGTAAACGGTCAATTATTATATATTCTCAGAGAGTTGGACTGCTACAGAGGATCCAGCTCGGTCCGTTATTCGGAAACTGTACATAGTTTTGACATACGCATTCGCGCACCAATAAACTCTCCTCAACATTAGCATAGAGACGAGGACCGTCCGCATTTTTCAAATTCTCCTCTCCCCCGCTATCTCTCTCCCTCCCTCTCTCTCTCTCTCTCCATTCGTACATCCCACTCTTCGATCGAATCACGTCGAACTTCTCGCTTCCCCTCGTTTCACGGGAATCCTTTGAAAATCGGGGTCACGACTCGCACATAATACGAATCTCTTGAAATTCGTTCGTGTTGTTCCATTTTTGAACCTTTGCACCGCTTCGTCGGAGACGCACGTTCTTTACACGCGTCGTTTGATTATCATAGTTGCGTCGTATTCTCAGGAATTCGGCACCGCCTTGTGATCCAGGGTAGCCGCGCGGTGCAAGGACCAAGGACGGTAGAACGAATGAACAGAGAAGAAGGTGCGTCGTGCATGTTGGCCGGTACGCACGAATGGTAACGCGGACGTACGCAGGGCAACGCGTTCTTGCTCGCGATCCTGAGAACCGGAGGGAATGAGCTCGTTGACCAAGTGACCTCGTTCACCCGCGCGAAGACCGGAAGCGGTTAGCCATCGTGAATGTATAGAGATAAGTTTCCCTACGATGCGACAGCGCGGACGAAGAACACGACATCTCGGAGAGTCTGCTATCCCGGAAGGAACTCGACATTTGACATTAGACACTATTTCGCGAGATCTGGGACTGGTTGAGCACGCGATTATCGACGCCTAAGCGCGATACACTCGCACATTTAGTCGCGATCAAAATTCACCGTTAGGCAGGACAATTTCGTCTCCCGCAACTCTCGCGAATTAATTGTACGCGTCCTTTGTAATCCATCGGGCAACAGTCCTACGTATGCATAATCATATCCAGCATATGGATTCCGATGAGCGTACAAGGACCGGATGAGATTTGGATGGCTGCGATGATGATGTCGATGAAGCCGCTTTTAATGGCAACGCGCGATTGCTCCACATTTGTGGCATGATTCCACCGAGGACGGACGGGGCTTTACGATTAAGCTGCCGGAGGCTGAATGCAGTAACATCGGCAACGACAGAGGGGGAGGACGACACTCCGAGAGGGCGCGTGATATCGAGTGCGCCTTGGCTCTGCCCGTGACGCGTGTGTCTGTGCGTGTGTGTGTGTGATGCGTGTCAAGTGGAAACTTTTCTCAGCGTGGAAGGATACACATGTCTGTTGCCTATACCGGTAAGCAGGCAAATGGATTGGGAGTTGTTGAATGTATGTGGGTGTGGATGTGGAAAAATGTATGCGAGCATCGGGAAGGTAGAGCGTGTATCGCGCACACGGCTCAGCATCTAACTCGATTCAAGTCGAGAACCAGTTTGAGTGCGCGATGTAGAGCTGCCGTGTCGCAGGTTGGAGTCGGGATGGTTCTCTCTTCTTCGTGGGATCTCACGAGATCTTGCTGGCATATCCCACCATCATCGGCCCCGTCGGCCCCGTCCTGCTCGTGGTGGATGCTTCGCTGGACTCTCGTATCTAGTAAGCGAGATCTACGTACGTATATAAACTGGCCAGGGCGAGACGCTTCGCTCAGAAGCTTCGCTCCGCTCGTTTAGGTTCGCGAAGGGCACGTTACTCCGGTCTTGGCGTCGCGACGCGCAAACGGCATCCAACGTCTCTGTCTAATTCAGCGTGGCTTCCTCGTATTCTCCTAACTTCTTCCAGAAGACCAATCGAAAAATGAGTAGGTTTCTCACGTTAACTGGCATTGTCCTTGCGGTGACGCTCCTCTTCTCCGTCGCCGAAGCCAGTCCCCTTGAGAAACATGAAAAACACGAGACGCTGGAAAAGACTCCTTCCGATCTTCAGCATCCACTGCAGCAGATACAGTCAGTGACCTTGAGCGATCGTGCCAAGTACGAAGAGGAGCTCCTGCGAAAATTAAATACCAAGTGCTCGCAGAACGACGTCAGCAGCTGCGTCATGCTCAAACTCGTGACCTACATGAACAAGCTCTTGAAGAAGGCCTCCATCGAGCTGACGGACGACATCGAGATCAGCCAGAAGACTGAGCAGTCGATTGACGAGAATGTCGCTGCGGGTGTCAATGGTCCGAAGGCGGCAACCTTTGGATTCGGCGCGGGTCGCAGCAAGGACGATGACACCGAGGCCTTTGACCTAGTGGCGAGTAAACTCTATACCTTCGTCAAGTCCAGGAACATCAAGTGGAGGGTCTTCCCGGAGGACGACGTCGTCGTCTCAGCTTCCGAGGATGAGAGTGGCGCCTTGAATCTCGGGGTCTCCATTGAGAAAACAAACAATGGTGGTGCGCGAGCAGCGACAGCGGACGGCGCAGCGCAAGACGGTGAGTTCACAAGAGATCTTAAATTAGGCTGCTAACTATAACTAGAGGGTACTCCAGTTCATCTTGAACTTGCGCCTGTCGCAACTCCAATTCCAGATGGACTTTTGCTCCTATTGAAATTCAATTATACTTTCAGGTCGCGGAAAGAAGAATAACATGGGACCACTAATCGCCGCCGCAGTTCTCAAGATCGGACTGATCGGTGGCCTGGCCTTTAAGGGACTTGCACTCCTAGTCGGCAAGGCTCTACTACTCTCGAAGATTGCTCTCCTTCTTGCTGGAATAATCGGTCTGAAGAAGCTCTTCTCCCAGCAGAAGCACGTGACATACGAGGTCGTGAGTCACCCTCATCACACCTCGAGTCACGCATACAGTGCGGACCATGGCGGCCATGGGGACAGCTACTCCAGCGGATGGGCCAGAAGCTTCCACTCTTCGTCATCGGTACCAGCAAACTTGCAGGTCGAGCCATCGGCCGATCAGCATGACCTCGCACACAACCTCGCCTATTCCGCACACCTGCCTGCCAATTAAACGGGATTTTGCGATAATCTCTCTTCCTCCATCTTCTTATCGTCCTTATTATCTCAGTCATCTGCATCGTCCTCATAATCTTTGCTTCTTCACCATCGGCACGCATTCCAGATCCCTCTAATCGTAACCCCATGTCGATCTCGATCTTCCTCTTAGCAGTGACGATCCAATTGATCAGCTGACTTGAATTCGCAAATTAAGAAACTAGGAAACACTGAATTTTCTTTCTTGCCATTACATTTAAGGTACTGTATTGATCGATGTATATGCAAGCGACACACGATTTCTTCGTTCCTCATGCTCGATATATGCACGTGAGATGGAGCGGAGTGATTGTGACGAGATTGACGAAACGTACGAAACAGACGAGACGCGCAATTGTTCATAAATTCCTAGACTCGTTTTTATTGGCAACGAATTTACGACTACGAATGAACGTTAGTGCACAAAGAGCACAAGGATAAGCGCGAGTGCGAGTAGACACGACGTGACAGAAGAGGACAGAGACTGAGAGGAATCGAAGAACGTGCTAGCCACGTCTTCTTCTTACAAAGAAATCAGAGCATCGGAATTTTCCTTCAGGAACGAGCTTACGAATCTCACGACTATCACCACCGCCACCACCACCACCTCATCAAAGCCTTAATTATTACTTCCGTTTTCGTCATCGTTATAGATAATTTATTTTATTTCATTTGGTAACCATGGCGAAATGTACATGCTATATTTTTACAAGAATAAATATTTATTTGCCAACCAAAAGTATGTACACAGGGTGTACACGTTCATTAGCCTATATGTCAAGATATCCACAAAGATAGGGATGATATGCAAATACGAGAGAAAAATTTACTAAATTGAAGTTTGACAATTCTCTACGACTGGGTAAACTTATAGTGGTACAGTCAAAAGAATCATTTATTTCATTATTTTTTTGTTTTTTACAATTTTGCTTGAACCTGTGAACGAATCCCAAGGTAAAAGGGTTTTATATACTTAATGCCGTTACATCACTTGGAATCTGTTCGACCTCCTGATATTATTATTAAGTGTTGGATCACTTTCGGCTATCGAGTAACGGGATTCTGGGCTGTGGCACGATAGAAAAAATACGCTGAATGCCATTGCTGGAATGGGAACTATCAATGGAATTCCACCGTGACTCTGTTAATGTTATTTGATGAACGTGGCGCGTGATGCTCGACCTGTCACGGTCGAGGCTATCTCGTTAACGGTGATTGTCGACGACGGGTTTCTCGCACCAGCAGCGACTCGACTATCCCTCAGGAATAAAGATTCTAGCTGGTTCTATCAGAAACGGTGGAAGGATGCCAGAGAATTCCACCGGTCTAGGATAACCCGCATTTATCCCAACTTGTTACGCTAGAATACGAAAAACCAATTAGTCTATTCGAGGACAAAACTATAAAAAGTAGAGCTCTGGACGTTCCAAAGAGACAAGTCTACTCTGGCAGTCTGATCGTGCGACTGTTGTGCCGGGAATGTCGAATGTCGAACATCGATATAGGAAGATATCGGATAGACGCAATCAGAGCAGTCGAAGTTATTGGCTAGGGCAACATGAGAGCGGAACAGGAACTAAAGTCGCGGATCCCGCTGATGAAAGTTTGTCTGTTAATAACGATGCTCCTAACGAGCATCGTGCCGAGTCCGTCGGCACACAAATCGAATTCTCAGAGGAAAATAACAGCTGCGTCGGATACAGGTAACCAACGTAAGTTTTTCACATTCTATGGCAATGGTCCATGTGCTTCGATCTGTGCTCGTGAATTATACTAAAATACATTGGAAACGCACATTTTAGGAAGCTTAATGCTCGGGAACCTTCTTCTAGTGCCCATTCTTGCCAGCTTGGGCATGAAACTTCTGGCCTTTCTACCGATTGTCCTATCGAAGCTCCTGCTGCTGACTACGCTGAGCTTCCTTTCGTCAAACCTCAGTCTCCTGATATCAGTTTTCGTGGGCGTACGGAACCTTTGGCTCCTGGAACAGAAAGTCAACCTCAACGGACACGATGACGAGTATCCGCGTCATCGTGATCACGTCGCTGTGAAACACGAGACCCAAGAGGATTCCGGGAAGAAAGCACAGCCCGTCAATTTGCCGGCCAGCCGCTTGGATCGCTGGCCGGTAGGTCCCAAGTACGCAGAGTGGCGACGGCGATATCTTCGGCGTGCGATCGACACCAAGAAGAAGTTCCTGACCGGCGAGGGGTTTCCAACTCCAACACCGTTTCAGCGTGATCCTTTGACCGGTAGGCGCAAAATTGAGCTCCGTTATCTCAATGGCCGACACGCTTCCTTTCTCTAAAATGTACTACTGTTAGGATGTCAGCTTGCGTCTTATGTGTAAGCAGTTTCCTTCGGCAATGGCCACCAGGGAGATACTGCGATTTCATCATGCAGCCCTGCTCCCGGGTTGAGACGAATTCCGAAGGTTTCTAGTCTACGAAGATTCTTCCGTGACTCGATCGTTTCTTGCGCTTTCTCTCCACGGCCGATCAACTATACGTATAGTTGCAATAAAATCCGCGTCCGTTTCATTTCGATTGCCATAAGCGCTTGCTGGGAGGGAATCGTTAAATTTTGTGAGCTCATTCCCGTGGTCAGCTTCCAAGAAAAAGAACTTTCGATTTCCCGTTGCAAACATGCTCTCTTATTGTTGTTAATTCGTCCAGTATCTATTCCTATCCTCCCGTTCTACTCTTATATCGTTCGATATCTGGCGAGAGCTGGCACGTTGGCCTGTTCGCTGGAGTGGGATGAGTGCGATTGCGAGCTCCGAGAGTTCTCCGGGAAGTTTGTATTGGAGGAAGAGAGAGAGAGAGAGAGAGAGAGAGAGAGAGAGAGAGAGAGAGAGAGAGAGAGAGAGAGAGAGAGAGAGAGAGAGAGTGCGGAGCATACCTTCGATATGCCGAGCCAAGTAGAACAGAAGAGAAAGGCATGCGGAGATGAACTAGATTCTGTTAAGGCACCTCTGTCTCTTCCGGACCCTCGTGCCCCGTCACAGTTTTCTCACGTCGAGATACTTACTTGAATTTGGGTAGGAGCGATCGGCACGATTGGCTCGAAGGGCCTCCGATCTCGAAACAACATGTCAGAATTAATCCAATCAGTTCATTCAATGGCAGGAGCTACGATGCTTCCCGATGCGCTACAATCAGCGATACGTTGCGTATCGCGACGTCAGGCGACGTCAATGTGCTACGTCGGGCAATTTGTGTACATACATACATTGTCGTACGTACCGAAAGGATGAATAATAGACTCCTGCGGGTTAAGAGATTCGAGAGCGCATCTCGCAGGTGGTGGGCGGTGAGAGTGATGTCGACAGAGAGTGAATGACTGGGATTCGAGAAATGGATAAGTGGAGTGCGGAGAAGTATATGGGAGCGGGGAGGGGCGGGGGGGGGGGGGGATGGCGAGAGGATCAACTCCCGAGGCGGAACGATTAATCCGAATCGGCAGAGTGAAGAGACGTTCACTGCGGCTGCGCTCTAGTAAAACGAACGCAGAAGAACGTAGTTTCTAGTACGGCGTAGCCGAGTGGACTAGAGTCTGCTGGCCGTGAAAAATATAACGCCAAAGGGAGAGGACGAGATGACAATAGTCTGACCGTCCGAAAGAGTCTAGCATGACACTGGCCTCCTATTATAATTGAGGTTCGTAACGCTCTAAAACCTTCAAAATAAGAATTGAACGAATAAAGTTCGATCGAACGAAAAACATTCGGCGCGCTTACTCCGGAGCACTAGGACTCTACAGAGTACGTAGACTCGGGCGTTGCTTTTTTCGTGGTACAATCTCCGAGGATTACGTATATAAATGGAATCTGCTGCCAGTTCGCTCAACATTCAGACTTCCGCCGTAAGTCTCGCAAGTACGGTCCTTCGATCGGTCCTACCTTTCTGTCGCGGAGTCATTTTCCTTCGAATCTCATCCGTAACGTAAGTTCGCCAGCTTTGATTGTCTCTCGCTCGGATCGGCGTCTGGTTGATTCGTAAGGCACGTGGACAATAGAGAACAATTGTCAAGAAGTAAAAGAAATGAGATTGGGAGTATCGCGTCGGACCAAGATGCCGCGTCGGCGTCTGATCTTGATAGGGCCGGGAGGGCCGGGCAGTTTAATCGCGATCGCCTTGATGCTGCTCTCCTTGTCCGTTTCGGCGACCTCTTCGTCGAGCGAGCAAAGCAGTGCTACCCTCTGGGCTGGACTAGGAGGTTCCTGTTCCGCCGAGGACCCACGAAATTCTTCAGTCTCGTGCCACGGCGTCAGGATTGTTCGGAAAGTCGTTCAGCAGTTGCTCGATAAGTCTGGGAGCTTGCCAAGTCTCGAGCTGTCGAATGGAGTGACTCTGGTCGAGACGTCGGGAGCCGCCGAACGTTCCGTGAACGGCGGGAGCACTCGATCGGCCAGGCGAATGAAGACCGGCCAGGACGGGCCGATGGGTCAGCTCTTCGAGTTCCTCGAGGATCGGGAACTGCGAGTCAAACTTCCAAGTCTCCTGCCGGATAACCTCGAGTTAGCCCTTAAGGAGAGCCTGCCGTCCGCTGGGCAAGGTTGGTCAATTCGAAAGATGCAACAGTTAGCCCGATTGTCTTCAGCGCGAGCTCCTTATTTCATTGTCCCGTCGCACGTCGCTCGTTTCACTGTTTCAGGGCGCAAGGGTGGCGGTGGCGGCGGAGGCCTAGGCGGCGGTAAAAAAGGCGATGGCGGCATGCTGCTGATGGCTCTGATGATGGGTAAGCGAGAGTCCAATGAAATTTATTTACGCGTGCATCGATACGATGCAGAAACACGAGTCACGTAAAGGTCATTAAGAAATCGAGAAATTATTTTTCATTTAACATTTATCCGAACCCTCTGCCATAGGTAAGATGATGTCGGCTCTCGGATTCGGCGCCCTTGGTCTGCTGGCCATGAAGGCCCTGATGGTTTCCGCTCTGGCCCTCATGCTATCTCTCATCGTGGCAGCAAAGAAACTTGCGGGCGGGCACGATGACGGAGGCGGACACCACGTCGTGTACGCTCAAGAAGTTGGGCATCATCACCGTAAGAGAAGCGCCTCGTCGGAGAGCTTTTCCGAGGATTACCTTAACTTGCCCTATCGGGGATATGCGGAACTCCTTGCAACAAGGACCTCGTGATTGCGCGACTACGCGGCACCTTCACCAGTCACGATGAGCTAACGTGACACGTGCAACGTGCAACGTGCAACGCGCAACGCGCAACGGGTCGTAAGCTACGAGCAACGAGATTTGCGTGGCAGAGTGACATTGTGACGAGGGCCGTGTGATAATGCCTTGAGGCGGTATGATGACGATGACCGTGATAGTGGTAGTGACAGTGACAGTGACAGTGACAGTGACAGTGACAGTGACAGTGACATTGACCCTGACAGTGATGTCAACAGCGAGAGCGACAGCGACAGTGACGATAGCCCAATGACAACGACTTCGGTACAGGCGTCGCACCTACAATTATGTTTGTGACTGCATCACATGCGATGATGACTTTAGGAGTGACAGTGACCGTGACTCAAAGAGTGATTATGACTGCGACGGGAGTGCAATATGGGATTGGGCACGGTGCGAAGCGGAATGTCAGTAAGGATGACCATGAACACGACCGTGACCGCGATAATGCATGAATGAATAAACGTTCGCTCGTTGTGAATTGCTTGTGAATCTCGAGGCACGTGCTCTTCGATATCAACGCGCACCAATCTGTCTCATCCATCCAACGAGGATAAGATCCGCCCTCTGGAAAACTTCCACCTTGTTTTTACAATCTGACAGCTACCTCTCCTTCTCTCTCTCCCCCCCTCCCCCAAATATACCTCGTCATCGTAGTTTATACTTATAGCTCGGCGTCATCCTTTATTATCCCAAGCGATTCTTACTCAGTAAAAAGCATTTATCGATTCCATATTATCAGTTACCCTCGCATCCCACAGGTACCCACAGATCTAACTCACCTTCATCTTTTGTTATTTATGTGTATGTACGTACATTGTATACTTTACAATCTTTATATGAATGACAATAAATATAGATAAATGATAAAATTATATTCATATATATTAATTTTACTCGACTCTTCATCATGAAAACCTTTTGACCCTTGTCTGACCTATGTATCTCTGGCATTAGTAAACCACAACGCTATAAATCCAAGAAAATGAAGATCGAACTTCGTATGATCTGTATATAATATATTTATATTTGTTCCTTAATCGTTACTATCGTTATAGTTAAAGTGAGTTTCAGATGAACAATGTATTTTGGACATTTTCACGTGTTTGAGAGTCGGTTGATAATTATACGGCTTTAGGAAGGGTCGAAAAATTCTAGACTGAATCTTTATCCTATTAAACATTTAACATTCGACATTAGATCCTGAGGCTGCCCTTTCTCGTACGGCCAATATCGTTAGATTATTTTATAAAAAACAAAGAATAACAGGCCAAGCCGATCGCACGGTCTCTAAGTGGAAGAGAACAAGGTGAGTGGCCTGACAGGCAAGAGTCGCGGGCGTTGAGACTAGAGGAGAGTCAGATGATGCTAGTGGTGGGGGGACTCCAGAGAAAGAGAAAGAGAGGGAGGCTGAGCGAGCCCGTAACAGGGCGGAAAGGTGGGGGACTTTCTGATCCCACTGCCGAGCACGATTGTGAGACCGCGAGACCCAGTGGCACACATTCGCCTCTACTCTATTGCCATATTGCCATGTTGCCACTGCTACTACCAATGCCACTGCCACTGCCACTGCCACTAACATTGTCATTGCCATTGCCTCTACGAAACTTAGGACACCGTCAGTCGTATTTATCATCAATATTATTGTGACAGGCAACACATAGGCAAACGATTCCCTTTTTCTTCCTTTTCAAGTGTTATAAAACGGAAAGGGTTGTATGTGAAACGCAGCAGACGACGATATCCTTCCTCTGCTTATACGATGTTCAACATTTTTTTCGAATTAATAACAGCGAAAGATTTTTTCAAAAACAGGAAATCCAGTGTTAGGTATTAAAATTTAAAAAGTATTTTACGTAAAGTATTTCAGTGCGAATGGCCCGTTTTCCCCATTACCCTGTTGCGTTTCCGTAAGATCGAGCGTGATACGGAGATCCTGGAAGCTGAAAAGCATCGAAAGAGCCTAGTCCTCACTCTTCTCGAGGTACAAAAGGGATATGTGTGAAGGAGAGGCGAGACAGCGAGAGGAGAAGGAGAAATAAAAGAAAGAAGAAGAAGAAGAAGAAGAAGAAGAAGAAGAAGAAGGAAGCTCCGTTACATTCCAAAGTTATTACGGTCCGGGAAAGAAATTTGAAATTCAAATTGTCCGCCACGTTGATTTTCAGGTCATATGCGTGTCAGTAGCCCGCGCGAGATGTCGATGTAGGTCCCAATGCTAATCCTAGTTTCGTCGGGGCAACACGGAGAACGTAGGCAAGACAAAGTACACTGCCAGAGGCCTCGAGAAAATAATGCCGCGTGTGCCTGCTGTCGGTCTTCCCTTGTCGGGCCACACCCATCTATCTCGATAGACGGCAGCCGACTTTGCTACGCATTTTCACATTATCCCGGGACATATCGTCTCTCTCAACTTTGAACGATTGCAGCGGCAACGATGAAAAATGTCATATCAATGCATTCCTAGGTATATTTCTTTCTGCGAACAGAGAACTGTGGAGGGTTCGTTAGAGTCAGGGCGACACTCGCGTCTGTCGTAGAATCGGCTTGGAGAATTGCAGATGTAGCCGAATAATTACGGGCCAATAATTGGGCGATGGGAAACGATAGCGAAATGAAATGGAAATGGCATCGGCATTGAATCGGCTTAAGAATCGCTTGGGTCAGAATAGAAAGTGGCGCAGCAAGTGCGGTCTTACTGCGTCAAGTGGCGCAACGAACTTCGCTTCCCGGATACTTGTGCGATTTCACCGGTTCGAAAGGGCGTTCGCGCGACCCTTCGTGTCTGCGTCTCGACGAGGACTTTGTTTTCTTGTTTCTTTTTAGCACTGGCACGCGAGCGTCACAACTTCCTCTAGGCGATCGGGTCCAGGATATCCCCGAGAAAGTTGAGAGATGCCCAAGTCGCACGGCCGAACCGGAAGAATAGAGGATGGTATAGAGGAAGCGAGGAAGAGAGATATGACGATGCGAGTTGGCGTATCGATAGGCGGTGTCGCGAGGCTTCGCAATCTCCGCGATTGGTGAATACTTTCGGACATGCGTTTAAACGGCCGTGACACGCACGGCAAATAGTAAAAAAAAGTGGGGAGATAGGAGACGGGAGGGGGCTCGCCGAATATAAGCTAAAGAGCCTGTCCGATGGACCATACGAAATTTCACTACGATCCGAAGGCAAGCTTTCAAAGAGCGAGTACAGGAGCTTCCTCTCACTCTCGCTTAATCTTCGGTTTTCCATTTTCTCTCGGTGTCGCGTGCGCGTAAAGCCAGCAGACAGAGATACTCGTTCGGGAGAATGAAGGTGCTACAGATCGTTTCGCTGCTAGTGGCGGCAGTGGCAGTGGCCTTGGCCTCGGCCTCGGACTCGACCTTGAGCTCGAGGCAGAGCTTCGACAGTTGCCTAGCTCAGGATAGCATCTCCTGTGTCCAGAGGAGCCTCTACCGAATGGCCAAGGAGTTCTTTGGCAAGGAAAGCCTGGAGATCGCGCGGGGTGTTACTCTTGTCAGGTCGGCCATTGACACTGACAGCTCTCGCTCTGCCAAGTCTGCCAAGGAAGTACTGTACGATCAAGATATCGAAGCCGCGTCAAACGTTGCGGATCGTCAAAGTGCTCTTGAAAATTTTATCGGCGAGAAGGCCGGCGACTTCCTCGTGGGACGCAGTCTTCGGGTAAACTGAAATTTCATTCGGAACTGTAGTCGCTCCTTAAGACTCGACCTCGAAGACAAGGATTTGACGGTTTCACTCATTTTCTTATTTATTACAGATTAACTTTGGACCGGCAATCGATTCCCTTGGCGAGTCGGCACGCGCCCTTGCCGACTCCATGCCCCAAGAGGTGCGTCAGGCTGCCGACGAGGTCGTTGAAGGTAAGCCAGAGAAAGACGGACCTGTAAAGATTGGGATAGATTCGATTGTGGGCACGTTTACGATTGCAGGTCGTGGGAAGAAGAAACTCCTGAAGTCGATCCTGCCACTGCTCCTCGCTGCCAAGGTCAAGATTGGAGCACTGGCAACTCTGGCCTACTTCGGCATTGCTCTTCTCGCGAAGAAAGCCATCCTCGCCTCTTTGGTGTCAATCGCAATTTCCGCCTTCTTAGGCCTTAAATCGCTCTGGAGCTCAGGCGGAAGTGGCCACGACGTTACTCCGTACAGCGGAGGATGGTCGTCCGGGAGCGGCGGCGGCGGCGGCGGCGGCTGGAACGTAGGTGGATCCAGTTCCGGAGGCTGGGCAAGTTCTGGATCTCCCGCGTGGGACGCGGATTCTCACGGATCTTACTCGGCCCAGAGTCAAGCATACTCGGGATATCAGCACTAATCTGAATTTTCAAAGTCCAGCCGAACGCCATGTTTTGGCAGCAACCACCATGATCGTCGATCGGCTGCGCTTGCACTCTTCTGCATTCTCCTCTGACTGATCGAGTCACTCGGACAGCCAGTTCGAACGCATCGCGCATGCGACTTATGGCTGACCTGGTGAATGAAAGCGACCAATGAAATATTTATTCATATTTATATCTGCATCGTTATTTCTTCATTAACCCGACGCGTACAAGATATGACGTGGAGCGGTTCCCATCGAACGCGAGTACACCCGCTACTACACTAGTCGCAAAACTGTCCCAGATCGATTTATTTTGACCTTGGAATAAAGTCTACTTTAGCGTCCTAAAATGAAAACTGCGCACACATTTACTTATTCGCCCGTGCAATTTACTTATCCCCTCGTTTGTTCGCCGATTCGATTCCTGCGATTCCGGCGGTTAAGCGAGAAGAACCAATCCATTCCTCGTGTTTCCTCTAAAGACATTCCGAATGATTCGTGTCTCCTAATCCCGAATGACGCTCGTAGAACGTAGAGCGGAGTCTGTTTTTTTTTTAATGAAAAAAAACGAAGCGTTACGCCTCGCGTTACGAGGACCTCTTTGGATAGTATAGTAATATATATATATATATATATATAATATCTCTCTTTGGATGATATAGTATATATACATATATAATATCTAATGTGTAACGCGGCGAGAAACGGGACTCATGAAAAAAAGATGGAAACGAAGAACAGTTCAAGAAAAAACATGAAATTACTTTGAAAGGAAGAGCAGACTTTCGTTTGCGGTGAGCGTAACAGACGCGGCATTGTGGCTGGCGTCAGGTTCTTTACTATTTCACCTTGTATTTTCATTTTTCTCATTTTTGACTTGGCTGACTTTCGACGTCGGCATCCGAGCTCCTGCAGCCGATCGACGCCTCCGCAGCGTCGAATGGTTTGCGCCAAGCCAATGCGCTCCTCTACCAATAGCACGACGATTCGCCTGCATGTCGCCTGGACTGGCCTGGACTGTAGCGCATCGGCCGGAATCCGGTTGTGTCGACCTCGTAGACTTTCGATCGAATCCCTTCCACGACTTTCCCAGCAAGCGCTCCGGAAGTTTCCCTCGCATCTCTCTTCCTTTTCCCTGATCAAAAGAACCAGAGAGGAGAGAGACAGATAGATAGATAGATAGATAGATAGAGAGAGAGAGAGAGAGAACTTTCTCGAGTATTTTGAATTTGTCATACGAGTCTTCTCCTCGGTTCTCTTTACCGCATCTTGTCGTACCGCTAATCGCTGTCACTAACATGACTATAAGCATATACATATATATAATATATGTATTTACATAGAATCCGCGCATAACGCGATATAAATACTTTGCGCACGATTTATGACGCAACTGCGGGTGGCTGTGCAAAAGCTACGTTCACGAAGGGCTGAGTAATCTCTCGTGATTTTCATAATGTGTGCTGCTCTCGTGATTCTCTTGGTTCTCATGATGTATCCCCTTAAAATGTTGGATTGTAGTCGAGAGCGTGCGCGAGATGATCTCTCGCGACCTACTTTAAAATAGGTAAGTGGCTCGAGTTCCCGTAGTGGCGTAGGATCGTTCATCACTGCTCGATGAATTTCGAAATGTGCGTACGAGATGACACCAACGGCCAATTACGAGCTATCGATTGCGCTGCGTTTCAACGTCATTAGCTTGCACCGTAGATGAAAAAGAATTTAGAAATTTTTCAGTTTTCGATAGCCGCGCCAATTCTGCGGAAGATCTTTCTTGCTCATAGGCTTGAAGCAACGTGCAACCACGTCGCGTCGCTCGAGTCAAACCGAATTGGATAATCAACCGACCGGAAGCGTGCATGAGCCGAATCCCTCTAAATACCTAAAGTCCCGAAAGACACTAATCTTTTACTAAAGAACAAGAATAATTGAACGACTTATATACGATCTCGGCACGTGAAAAGACGCGACCGAGAGAACTCGAGGAGTAAGCCGGAGGGCAGAATCCAAGGGAGGAAGAACTAACGGAAAGGAGGTAGAAAGGGGTAGTGGGAGAGCATGAGAAAGAGAGGGATAGGTGGAGAGAGTGGCCGTGCGAACCCTCGTGTGGGGAACAGAGGTAGGCTAAAGTAGGTCTACGTTGCCTGATGGCGACCAAGAGTTGCGCGCAGCATGGCATCAGTTTTTTTTCCACGCGATGCGCGATGCTCAGTTTTTTTTATCTTGCCAAAATACCAAAGGTGGGGCGAAACAGTCGCTGGTCGAGCGTAGAGGGGCAACGAGGCTAGAGCGAACTCGACGTATCCCAACCCGAACCCGAACCCGAACCCGAAGCCAAACCCGAACCCCCGAGCTCGGTATAAAAGCAAAGCAACGTCTTTTAGATGCAACACAGCACATCACGCAAGTCAGCTCGAATCTCGTGTCGCACGCACGCATCGAGCACACGGCGGCGAGTACGTCACGCGTTCAGGAATAAAACTTTGCTCACTTTGAGGATCGTCATCGAAGGACACGAGGTTCTTTTCGATCGAGTGTGTCTCACTGGTGCGATACTCGCGTGCTTCGCCTCCTTCCGAGGCCATCCGTTCTCCCGGCAACGCGACCCCTCTCTCATTCTTCTTCCCCGAGGAAGACGTTGCGAGACAAGTTCCTCCAGGAGTCAGAATGTACAAGTTCCTCTTGCCGATCTGTCTGTGGGCGATCGCCACCTCGGTGGCATTGCCCGCCACCGGAAAGACCGCTAGTGAGAACGACCTGATGGCCAGCATCTACTCCGACTGCCTTAAGAAGGAGTCCATTGGATGCATCAAGTACAAGCTCTTTGCATTCGTCGACAAGATGCTTGCCGACAAGGAAGACATCGCGTTGAGCGAGGGCATCACCGTAGTCAGGACATCCTCGAAGACGGAGGAGGGTGCTCCCAGGTCGGATAGCCCGAATCGCCAGTTTCCCCAATGGGGGACCGTGTGAATTAAAAGGAGGCCGTCGCTCGAATCTCTCGATGACACACCCGTGACTTTTCTCTTGTTGCAGGTCCCTCGACGCCACCGATGCGACTACCGACGTCGACGCTCTCATCTTCGATCGGGTCGGCAGATTTCTAAGGACTCACACCATCAAAGTGGACCTTAAGGGCACCGACATTCTTGGTGCGATCGAGTCTACTGGACGCAGTCTCGAGGACCTGACCGACAGCGTCGTCGAAGGACGTGGCAAAAAGAGTAAGTACGAGCATCGACGATGATCCTAAGGAGCGTGGGACGTGGGCTGATCGTAAGGAGAGACATGTGGAGAAGAAAAAAGAGGAGTAGGAAGTGCTTTGGTATCGTGAGGTAGGTTCTCTCTCACACGTAGAAGACGTTGACCCACTGAGGAACTGGTTCCGCTTCCCCTTTGTGTACGCCGACGAGAGGAGGGAGAGACTCGACACACGCGGGATTTTTGACATACTTTCTATCCTGTTCAACGAGTATCTACCTTTCCGCCGCCTCGTCTCCTTGCTCACCCGCCACTGCCGTCAACATTAACGCCATCCTGGTCCATCTGCTGCTCGACCTTAGCCTCCATTCAAGTTCGAGACCTCTCCTCTGCTCTCCCATACGTCCCATCTAATTGACCTCGCACAGCATTATCACCGTTTTTTTTCTCTCGTCTCTATAGAGAAGGCAGCCAAGATTTTGGGACCAATTCTACTAGCCGTTGCACTGAAGGCAGCAGCCCTTCTGCCTCTGGCCTTGGGCGCCATTGCGTTCATCGCCGGCAAGGCCCTTCTGATCGGCAAGATAGCCCTCCTCATTTCCGCGATAATTGGACTGAAGAAACTACTTGGATCTCAACAGAAACACGTGACCTACGAGGTGGTGTCCCATCCGCATCACAGTAGCAGTCACGTCGTAAGTCATGACGAAGGCATCGGTCACGGTGGATTCGCTGGTGGTTCAGGAGGTATCGGCTCCGATTACGGAGTGGGATATTCTTCCGGAGCTGGTGCGGCTGGAGGAAGCGGTCACGGCTGGGCTCGAAGTCTTCCCCAGGATGCTCACGACATCGCCTATCGTGCTTATCAACCTTCGCCGTCCTCTTCTGACAACCATTAATATTTTTCTTCCTGTTTCCTCATTCAACTTTTAGGCCGTTCTTACATTCCACTGCCATTTTTGGACTTGTGACTTACGACTCTTGACTCGTGACCCATGACCCTTGACGCACAACATCCCCGCTCGACTTACGACGCCCGACGCTATTGACATCCGACGCCCGACAGCTTTTTCAACCCTTTTCCTCTACAAAGCTTTATCAAATCTGTATTCGTAATCTAGAGTTCTTCTCGCGTCTTTCGAGTTATCGTTTCTCTTCATTGTTTCTACCACGGCACGATAGACTCCTGTCACGCGAGATGTAGTCGCGATGATACTGATAACAGTTTCGCCGGGTACAGCGATGCCTGTGCCAGCCGCAGAGAAATTGACCGACGACCCATCTTTAGTTTGAGGATCCTCATCCTTTTCCTAGCCGAAGAATCCGTGTTGGGACGGACCACCAGTGCCACACAATACTCCATACTTTTAGGGACCTTATTATTTATTTCCTACGTTCTCTAACTGTTAATATTTATATGTTATTTTCTTTTTAATAAAGAGAAACAAAGGGCGCACGCGCCACATCCCAAAGAGAACGTGTCTACTCTTTACTCTTTAAAGAATATTTCAGGATCCTCGGTTTCTCTTAGCTGGACAACACGAAGATCTCATTCACAATTGAACAGAGCGTGATATTAAAATTCATAAATACGAATACGAATCTTTCACTCCTGACTTTGCGTAGCTGTGTCCCCTTTTCTTTAAATCTTTATTTGAAAATAAGCGGTCCAAACAATTTTCTATGCGCTACGTCTAGTCTTTGCCGTAGAGAGCGGAATAACGGCGAAAGGAGAGACGAAAAATGTGGCGAGAGAAGAAGAAGAAGAAGGAGTGTGGGAAAAATACTCCATACGTTTAATTTTTTCATTCCGTTACAACTGAGAAATGTTGGCCCACCTGCTGAAGATAGATATCATCGTTTACCGTTACGCAACCTAGAGGCTCCCGAATTCGGAGTGCAGATTCTGAACATTTGGACAGAACCATGCGAGATATATTAGCCGTCTGACGTAGCGATCGTAGTCGCATCAGGAAATGGAGAAACAAGCGCATCCGTAAAACTTGGGGTATCGGCGCAATCCACGCTGCATCCTTTAAAATGTTCATGATCCATCGCAGCTGCGCACTATGTTTCGGTATAAACGTAGGAAAGACGACCCACGTCGGGAAGAAGTTCCACTTCTTTTCATTTTCGAGTCTCGAATACCTGCTGTCACGGCGACCGAGAATTTCCTAACTGCGTGTAGTCGTCTAGCAAGCTCTCGTTATCTACAGCTAATTAAAAAGTATATGGTTTTAATATTGTAACATCCATATCATCTACTACATATATGACGGTTTACCGGCATCTATCCACCTACATGCCAATCTAACCTACCTACCTATCTACCTACATACACACATGCGCCTTCGGTTTTCACTTGGTTTGACCCAGTTACGTCGTCATCGTGGCTGCCGGGTATCCATCCAGCCCCTCGCCACGTGCTCGACCGACAAGTAAATCTCTCGATGCGTATTCCGCTTACGGTGCCCTACCAGAAATTGCTTAGCGCGCATCTACACGGAGAAGAGAGGAAGAGGATACCGTGCAAGATGTGCTGGCGTCGATCCCTCATTGTCTTCGTCTCATTCCCTTACAGTAACGATTGAATCGGAACGGATCGGCCGGTGACCAGGGAAGCCGAATCTGCTGGCGTTGCTGCTGAGAGAATTTAACGTTTGATTTTAACGTTAGAATTGACGTAAACTGCGCCTTTCGATGCATCCTAGGTTGACCGAGTTAAAATATTTGTACGTAGAATCGAGACAAAAGTCTCTTTCTTTGGAACGCTTGAGTAAATGCTGCGTGTGCGTAGAGCGAGTGTTGAAGCGAGCGTACTTGAGGACGTAAATTTAAGGATTAGGATGTATGTATACATAGTAGAGTCGGTCGAACGGGGACTTGACTGTCGGGGCGGCTCGAGTTGCCCGGCGACGTTAAAGTCCTTGAAAAAGAGATGAATAGAAGTATGGATGGTTGTAATAGAGATGCGAGGGATCGTGTGTACGACTTTGTATTAGAAAATAAGTTAGAGTTAGTTCAATCGTCGAACAGTGCGGACGCGTCCGTGAACTGTAATTTTGCTTTTGTGTCCCTTTTCGATGAAACATTTTAACTCTCGTTAAAATCATCTTGATGACCACTCTCATTTTGATCTTTACTTTTCAACTCATCCCAATGTCATTTTTAACATCAGTAGAGTAATATCTTTATTCTACGTATACACGTACAAGTATACACTTGTGCTGACAAGGCAAACGACGTCAACTAATTTCGAATGCTCGACGATAAAAGATGAAATTTGGCTGCTCGTATTTTTGCTGGTCGACATGCGGGTTGGTGTTTCTCCTTGCGTCTCGTGCGTCGTTAATCGTGCACTGCTCTCCTCATCTGCTCTGATCTCGCCTCGTCTCGTTCTCTCGTTCTCCATTCCCTCGATTGGTCCGCTCTTAAATTGGATTGTCCGTCGGTCTCTCCAGCTCTCGAGTTTGCTTCGCTTCAGTGATTGTTGTTGTTGAAACACAAACTGCTCGTGATGCTGGCATGAAATTGTCCAGATGGAGGGGAGGATATCCCCAGGTACGGAGTACACCTGACCAGATATATAGAGCTAGGGCAGGGCTTCCGTTACATACAGTCTTTCTAGTGCGCTCAGAAACGCATCTCGCACGTAACACCTTCGATATCGTCGTTGCACAGGACGCGTGACGCTCCGTAAGCCAGTTGCACCTTCGCAATTGAATTCGGCAACTGGTGTTAAGTAGCAACTGGACCCGCGTTACGTAGTTTTTACAAAACCAAAACCGATGATGTCGGGGATCTCTTTGCGTTGGGTTGGCCTTGCTGTCTTGGTCGCACTAGTGTCCGCGCGATCGGCCGATTCGACGGTCAACTCAGATAGCAAGAAGTTCGTCGAGGATGAGTTGGGCAGGTCGACGAGCAGCGGCCTCCTCGGGGAGCTTCGTTCTGTCTATCAGCTCTACAAGGAGTGTTCATCCTCGGAACTGAGTTCCTGCCTGAAGGTGAAGCTTCTCAGCGCAATGGACAGGGCGTCGCGGAGCCTGCAGCTCAATATTGCTGAGGGGGTCACCCTCCTGAGGGATAAGGACAAGGAGAAGGACAAGAGCAGTGCCAGAGGAAACGCGGAGAATCTCGACGAGGCAATCACCGAAAAACAGATAGAGTCCAGTCTTCCTAGAGCCCTCGAAGATAAGGAAAACGCTCTCAACTCGATGATTCTCGAGAGGATCATTGGCTTTTTCGAGAGTCACACCCTCAAGTTGAAGTTGCCGAATGTCGAGGAACTCCAGCGCAGTCTCACAGAGGAAGGTAAGGAGATAACTCGATATTTGATATGAGGGATATTCACGAACGCGATCGCCATGACGATGGTTATTAGCCTACCGATTACAACGATAATGAGTTTCATGGGTTCGATGAATTTAATCTTGTCCATGTTCCGTTTGCAGGTCGCAAAAAGAAAAAGATGGGTGGTCTACTGGCCATACCGTTGCTCATCGGTGGAACCCTTGTGCCCTTGGCTCTTGGTGCTCTTGCACTCCTCGCCGGTAAAGCGCTGATCGTTAGCAAACTGGCCCTCGTCCTCGCATCCATAATTGGCTTAAAGAAACTCGTCTCCGGCGGCGGAGATGGCGGTGGCCACGAAGTTGTCCAAGTAGCCGGTGGCCATGGATCCAGCGGCTGGGCGAGATCCAGCCACGAACTCGCTTATTCCGCCTATAAACCTTCCTCCCTTTAGTACATAGCCTATGTTCGCAGCCAGTGAAATCGCAATTGTCAACGTCGCCAATGATCAATCAGCAATAAGGCTGCCCATTGTGTCTGGCTATCGCGACTTCCTTAACCTTCTCGCCGCATTCGCAACCTAGTCTTTCGTCAATCCGAACCTTCTCATCCCAGACTGGCGTCTGGTCTTCCTCTCTCTCTCTCTCTCTCTCTCTCTCTCTCTCTCTCTCTCTCTCTCTCTCTCTCTCGCTCTCCCCTCTCTCTCCGCCTCTCTCCAATTCTCATTCTCTCCTTTTCTCTCTATCTGCATCTATCTCTTTACCTTCGTCTCCTACTCCCACATCACTGTAACTCATTGCCTCCATTGCCCCTTCAATAGTATTCGACTTGAATCGAAACAGCAAAGTTCGACTCATTTCGTAAAGCTCAATGATCTTCAGTATTTATTGCATATACCGATTAATACACTGTATAATCCTAGATATAATTTTGTAGCATGTACAAGCTACGTGTATAGGTACTGAATAAATTAATGAAATTTGAAATAGAACCTTGACTTTAATTGCCAGCGTTCTGCGCGAGACTCGCAAGCATAAACAATAAAAATTTAAACGTAGTTTATTGATTTGGTTCGCATCATATTGGTTTGTATAATCGCGATGACGTACCAATCATGATACGGAATACCAACACGAGGCGAGCAAGCGCTGCAATATTAGTTATCGACATATCTACATCCTATCTTGAATCCTTCCGTAAGACTGTCTTACTACACACTTTACTCTCTTACCTAGATACTTGACAAGTTGGTGGGTCACACGCATTACAGAGGCACCACACGCATCTTACGCACGGTGCCTCCCCGTGAGGAGAGACGCACGCACACCGAGATACTGCGGTGGAAGTAAACCAGGTCATTGAGCCGGGCGGCAGTCAGCCAGTGAACCAGTCAGCATCCTTACCAAGCGTTCTTTTCAAGGTGTGCCTATAACACTCTCTACCTTGATGAAGAAAAAGCTGTCGATCCGCACTCGCACGGTGCGCTCCTTCGAGCACATGTGCCGGTTGTCGGTTGCCTCTTGGCGGTTGCCTGCTGGCGAGCACGAGTCCTACTTTGAATTTTGAATGCTGAGGAGATATTGAGAGAGAGAGAGAGAGGCTCTCTCTCTCTCTCTCTCTCTCTCTGCTTCCCTCACTATTCTCACCTTCTCTCAGTTGTCACTTAATAATCAACTCAAGTCCGGGTAATGCATAGGCAATGACGCCCAGAGCAGTATGCAGACGGAATTGCAGAAAGAATTTCCGGGGCTAACGAGGTGGTATCCAAACGTATCCAGAATGGTTGCGTTCCACGAGGGCCTTGACCTGACCTCGATCTTCCGCAAGTTCACTCTCACCGCAACAGCGCGCGTTCGAAAGTGTTCTTTCCTGTTCGGCCACAGTAGTGTACTCGAACTATTAGCAGCGTCCCGTAAATTCAAATGTAAACGCGAACGCGACACCAAAAACGATCGAAAGTCTCTATGGGAATGATTCAACACGTCGCTAATTCGGTGACTTCGTTGCCAAGGGAATGGGTATGACGAATGGGCAACGATCTCTAGGACAATATCATAGATCGGTCTGTATCTTTGAGTGTCTCGATCCTCAAATCGCGCAACTGTCTTCTCTACATTGTTTCTCACAGGACATAGTCCTTTGGTCGGTCCTTGCTTCTTGCTACCGACTACGTCCCACTCGGGAGGGTGTTGGGTTCTCAGGAAGACGATGATGAACCTTAGCCAATGGGGTGGGGGTCTTCGGGGTCATCGGAAGGCGCGGCCGTGTTCGATGGCGGAGCTCTGGCGCGATCCCAACTCCAAGAGGGCCGCGGGCCGCGGGTCTCTCTTGCACATTCCAAAGGAAACCGTTAAACGTTTCTCGCTACGTTTCTCCGGAATAAATTAATACGCAACGGCGCAATCGCGCTGACTTCTGCTCTGCAGACGAGGATCGCCAAAGAGACAATGGAAAACGACAAAGTAACAAATCCCGAAATCTTATGAACAGTCGCTTGATTCAAACGGGTTCAAGACGTCGCAGGAAGTGAGTCGGTCTGCATCCGTAAGTAACGCGCGGAGCGTTCGCACGGATTGCTGCGTGGGCTGGCCCGCACACGTATGCGTGTACTCGAATGTATTTTGGGAGGCTTCCTACACGGCTTCCTGGCACGATCCTTCGGGCCGTTTCGTGAACTCCTCTTGCATCTCGACATTTATTCTCATTGAGAGTCGATTGGCTCTCTCGGGCGTCTTCGCAAACGCACGTGCGAATTCACGCACGTGCCCGCGTAAGCACGCGTGCTTGCTGTCACCTATATTGTCGAATGACTGAACGACTCGAGAGCTGGGTGGCTGGATGGGTCCATAGGTGGCTAGGTTGCTGGACAGAACGACGGATGGGCAGATGGATGGACGGATGGACGGAGCGACCAAATGCCGCGCGGCGACGAACCAATAGCTCGGTACGGAGTGGGGGCCATCAAAATTTCAAAAACGTACGCGGGCCCCTTTCGCGTCGAGGATAAAAGGCAGCATCGGGATTCTTTCGAGCAGTGTCGATACGAGCGTCGGTGATCAAGGAGCAAAAAAAGTTTGAAACTTACTTCCGCTCTCGAAGTCGCAGTGGACCAAGAGATCAAGAGTAAGAGTAAACGTGAGCTCGCCTCCAGCGACCGAAGAGTAAGAGTAGATACGATTAGGTCGAGTCAATCGTCCGTCTGTCAAGGGCCAGCATTGGAGATAACGCGATGATCCGGAGCTTAGTGATTCTTGCACTTTTTGCGGTCGCGACCTTCGGGGCTCCAGCGCCCCAGGAAACATCTTCCTCGTCTTCCTCTTCTCTTATCGGAGATGCTCTCGAGGTCTATGGCTCCTGCGCCTCCGAACAGGACGTCGCTGTCTGCCTGAAGCTCAAGGCTCTTAGAATCGTCGATCGCGCTGCTCGTTCGGCGGACATCACCCTCATTGACGGCCTTAAGATCGTCCAGACCGAAGAGTCCAAGGTGAAGGACAGGTAAGGAAGCCCAGTTGCCAAAGTGGACCTTAGTGTGCGACTTTACGTGACCATACGTGACCATAATTACGTGAGCCTACGCGATCAGAGTACGTGGCCTCTGATAGGCAGTGATATCGTACGCGAATGTGTCGGCGCCTTGCAGCCTCGTCGTTGATCTCGGAGGATCGGACGAAAGATCGAGCTCGTGACGAAAGAAATTAAAGAGCGAGGAGCTGTTCGATCTTAAGTGGCCCTATCGTTTGTTTCAGCCGCGCCGATGCTGCGAGGTCTTTCAATGACATCGAGGCATCCCTGCCCAGTGAAACGGAAGCAAGGGAAGCTGCCGTCGACGAGGCCCTCTTCGAACGTGCCGCCAAGTTCCTCTCGACGCACACCGTCGAGCTCTCCGTTCCCGAGGAAATCTCACGCTCCTTCGACGAAGGTTGGTTCTCTTCCGTATTCCTGTTTGAACAATATTACAACTTACCTCGCATAGCTCAATTGTCCGTCATCGCTCTCTTCTGGAGCGATGCACTATGCCTGTGCTCGAATGGCCATTTTCCCCATTGACATTCGACAGGACGTAAATCCGTCCAGTTACCGATTGCCATTAAAATGCCTCGATCGCTTTCAGCTCGCGGGAAGAAGAAGAAGATCGTCAAGTCCCTTCTGCCGATCCTCCTGCTGCTCAAGCTGAAGGCAGCCGCTCTGATCCCCATCGCCCTCGGAGCCCTGGCCCTAATCGCTTTCAAGGCTCTCGTAATTGGCAAGATCGCTTTGATCATCAGTTTGATAATTGGCCTTCAGAAGCTTCTGGGCGCGAAACGTCAAAGTTACGACGTCGTCGCGCATCCGGTACACAGCTACGGCCACGAGGAACATCACGATCATCATGGCTGGGCGAGATCCTCTGGTTCTGACTTGGCCTACAACGCGTACAATCCTGCTAACTAAGCAGAATGTTATCGTCTCCTACCATCTCGTCATCTCATAATCCCGAAAGTGCAATTTATAGAGTCAGTCTTGTGCCCGGATGGTTCATCACTTTGATATGGACACACGCTGAAACGAGTCTGAATACGACGTATCGTCGCTGCTTCAGACCTCTACGAGACTCACTACTGCGACGACCACGAAGACCACCAGGACCACGAGGACCACGACGACCACGACGACCACGACGACCACGACGACCACGACTAATACTAAGACAAAGACTGCGTAAGGATCAGAATCAGGAGGATGACAAAACATTCATTAACAACTTAACTGTGACGATTTGGACGTAATATTCTGAGATCTCTTAAACGATATTCGAACGAACTCTAAATGTTAAGCGATTCCCTCCCCACCCATCAACAATCGCAATAATTTTACTGAACAATTATTTATACCGAGCTATCGGATATCTTTCGTAATTTATCTTATTTATGAATAAAGAGTAATTTTATATAAATATCGTCTTCACCTATTTTCATATTCTATTACAATAAAGGGTGTTAAAGAAGAAAAAACGACATTAAGAATGAACTTCTCTTGTGTAATCGCATACAGGCCTCTTGTTCTTCTTTGCATTGCTACAACAAGTGCATATGAAGGAAGGAAGTAAGACAATTGATGCTGGTAGCGAGACATTAAAGGTGCGAGGAACGTGCGATGCTTGTACTGATTTCAGAGACGTTTCGAGCGATTCGAGGTCATTCACTTAAGAATCTGCTACGGCGGAACTTTGCTTTCGTCCGAGCGAAGAGTGCATCCGGTGTATCGAAGGAAGCATAGAGATTACAATGCTGCGTATGGATGTGCCTGTGGGCAAAACACAAACGAAGGGAAGAGCACTTTCGCTGCTCGGCTAGATTTTCAAAGTGAAACCTATCGCGCTGCTCCATGGCGTGTGAAGAGCACCGAGCACGTCGCTATTATATAGGCTGCTGCTGGCCCAGGGCGAAACCTCAGTCTGACTAGGATACACTGCCGTTACGTCTGACCAAAAACGAGCGCAATTCAGTGATAATGCATCGCGTACCCAAGTTCGAAGGCTTGTGCGTCGAAGGTTGGTGGTTCCTGATAGGTTTTACGGTGAATGCTGTAGCCGTCGTGATGGACCCGACCCCAAAGATCACGAGAGCACAGGTCAAGCAGGAGCCCCGTTCGGTGGAAGATGGATTCCAGGAAAGCCTGGACTCGTGTCTCGCTGACAGAAGTCATGGCACCATTGAGTGTGCAAACCGTGGAGCTCTCAGAGTTCTTCAGAAGCTAAACGAGGACGATGAGCTTGACTTTGGGGAGATACGACTCGAGCGGACCAACGAACAGGCGCGCGACCTTCTCGACCTCGATTACAATCCAAAGAACTTTGGAAACGTCGTACAGGCTGCGGCTCGGCTCATAGAACAGAGAAACCTGAAATGGCAACTGGACGGAGTCTATCCGGGTCTGGTGATGCAGGCTGGTCCCACGCTCAACGGTCATGGCCTCCTCGAGTTCGTGCTGGACGAGAGAACGACGAATGCCTACAGCGAGAGGGAACTCGGAACTGGTGAGTAGCAGAGCGTCTCTGCCGGTCAGACATTCGGGACACGAACCATACAGCCTGGATAACTGAAGTTTAATGTTTATAACCGATTCAGCCGGATGTCGCGCGGAGGCTTTCTCGAATCGCTGCCAGGCGACAGCACATTCGTCCGCTCTATCGTCAAATCGCCGAGAATCGGCACGATTTCATACAATTCTTTCGTCTCACATTATTTCAGGACGCATGCTCGTCAAGAGCCTACTTCTGCCCTTCCTGCTGGGCTTCAAGTTCAACCTGGCGACCCTGATACCGCTGCTTTTTGGAGTACTCCTCGTTCTCTCGAAAAAGGCTTTTCTCGTGGCGAAAGTAGCCACCCTGGTGAGTGGTCTCTTGGGCTGGAGTTCTCTCTTCGGCGGGACGCCAGGACAGTCACGGCCGACACTCCAAGGATACAACGGTTATGGATTCGACTATGGCCACGGTCACCAATTTGATGGTGGCTCTTCGGCTTATCACATGGACCAGGAGAGTCCGGTGTACTTGCCATACCGCGAGATACACACGGCTGACTTTGCTCCTTATAAGCAGCAGCAGCATGTCATCAGGGAAGTTGTGAACGTCTATCACGGAGAAGGAAACGGAGGCACGAGCCAGCCGGAACGAGAGAGGAAGGGTTTTGCATGGTCGAGAACGGATTGAGGGAAACTAGACATGATATTTAATAAAACTAATAGAACTGAGCTGCCACCTCTTGCTGTCTCTTTCTTTCAGTCAATCTTCCTTCTTCTTCCTGCGGCCACAAGTTTCCCCTCTATAGTGTCAGATGAACTCGGATTCATCGGCAGCAGCCGCAAACTCTATCGAACATGTCGCTGGGCTCTCGAGAGTCCACGATCGTTATACTCTGCACAATCAGTTACTCGATTCTTGCGGCGACTGATAATGAGCAGAGGAGTTCATGAGAGTTCGTGATAAGAAATCTGAAGCCCCCCCGCCCCCTTCTCTGGCGTACTTCCTCTAACTGTACCACGGCTCTCGTCCCGCGTGCATCGACGCGAGAATTGGCCCACGTCACCTAGATGAGCATACGCGAGAAAATCCGCGCGTGCACAGCAGTCCAGCCCTGTGAGCACGATTCACGCTCCGAGGAATCCCATTAACAGCGGCCACAGTCCTCGATAAAAGTTAATGCGGACGAACACTTACGGATCCGAATACGGATAGGGAGAGGAGCAGTCGGTGCAGACTATGAAGAGGAGGATAGAGTGGTGCGGTGTCTCTTCCGGAAGTCTACGCTCTCCTCCGTGCTTCTTCGAGGCTCGTTTGGCATGCGGGTCAGACGGATGTTTTCCTCCGTGGCTGTACGACATTGTCCTGCTCCGCGAAGCCTTTGTCCGAGCGTTAAACAGCGCGTGCACCAGGTGCGATATGGGTGGAGGTAGCGCTTCTTCTATATATATTTAAGCCTCGAGACGTACGGGTCGTTTGGTCGTTTCTTTGATTGCAACCCAGGACGCCCGCGTCTTCGTCCATGCCGACGTTAACGTCAACAGCGTAATCGAGAACAACAAAGGCCGTGATTAAGGCAATCGGAATCAGTAGGCACGCGAGTATTGTCAAGTATCGTGAGGCGTGTTTGGCTCTCGGAATATCCCGTGAGAGTTTCGACGGTCGTGAGTCCTGATGAGGGCCAGAACGATGGAACTTCTGGGGATGCTGACGCTGCTCGGGGTGACCTTTGCCAGCAGCCCGGACTACAGTCGTCTCTTCGAGAGGTGTCCGGAGCAAAAGAACGTCTTCAAATGTTTCAAGCGACGGGCGCTCGATTTCATCGACTCGGCCATCGAGGATGATTCGGTTTACGTGCTGAACGACTTCCTGACGATCTCTCGCGATCCCGCATCAAGCTCCATCTCCAAGGATACCTTGCAATCCGAGACCGAATCCCAAGATGCGACGGTCTCCAATCTTACAAGTAGAAGCCTTGACGACCAGCTTGATCGGAAGTTCTACGAGTACTTGGCCTCCAGAAGTATTCGTTTCACCATTCCCGGAAACGCATTTCAGGGTAAATCGATTCCCAGAGCAGCCTCATCCTGCCCTCCAGTCTCTTCATCCACTCGAGAGTCAGTTTTCCTTTCCATTTATACTTCGCATTGGATCTTCCGCCCGCGGCGAGGGCTTGGCCGTTTTTCTGTATCTTCTATGGATCCGCCATACTGTCATTCTCTTCCTTCTCTCTCTCTCTCTCTCCCTCCCTCTCTCCCCCTCGTCACTCAACTTCTCCTCCTGTAGAGGAGAGACTTTTCGAAAAGTTCCTCACTGTACATTAACTTTATGGGCATAACTTTTACAGGACGCAAGAAGAAGGAAAAATATGGCGGAGTGCTGCTTCTCGGAGGACTCGCGATGGCTGGTAAGTTTTATAGAATTTCAATGAACGTGCGCAGTATGGACTCGATCGAACGATAATTAAATTTTCAGGAATGATGATCCAGCTGGCTTTCGGTAAGATAGCCTTCCTTGCCGGAACGGCTCTCCTCACCGCGAAAATTGCCCTGGTGCTTAGTGCGATAATCGGCCTGAAAAAGCTGGCTGCGAGCGGCGGGGGCGGTCACGAAGTGATATACGCAACGGCTGCCGAACATCACGGCGGCGGCTACGGCGGTGCTGGATATGGGGGCGGCGGTAGTGGCGGAGGATGGCAAAGATCTTTCGAAGCTGCCAGCAGACAACCAACCTGAACGCCGCCACGCTACACCAATGACTTTAGTGTCTAATACTAAGAATTCTGCGCTTCGTGACAATGTCTGATTTTTTTTATCGAGCATAAAGATCAGAGCACATGTTGTAAAATCAGGTAGCACATATCATACCTCGTCCTTCCTCTCGTCTCCACCTCTCACATCCTTCGCAACCGATTTCCCGAAGACGAACTCGTATAATAGTGGTCTTAAAGTTATGCGTACCTGAAACACGAATATCAAGATTGCTGGGACGAAAGACGAATAATAGTCCGTCGTAATTCCTCATCGCTCCTTCCGATGATCGTGAATAATTCAAGCTTATCGTTATCGAGACGCTCTCCATCTTTTACGTACGTTCTACTCTGGAAAGCCGACGTGACGAGATAAAATAAAAAAATTACGAGACCAGGTCTATGGAAAAGGAAGTACAGGCGATTAAGGTTGATCGCGACTCTTCGAGAGTTTCGAAGGGAAGAAGAAGAAGAAGAAGAAGAAGCTGAAAGAGTCCACGTGCGATATTCGAAAAGTAGAGAAGCAGGTCGTAAAAGTCTGAATCGTTGTTTGGCCGATCGTGAGCGCCGAGTTCCAAGTGTTCTCGCATCAGGCATATCTTCTCATCTTCTTTCGCTGCTTTGTGTGCCACTGGGCCGAGCGACACCAAAGGAACGATTCCATTGGCATATGAGCTACGCTTGCTCTCTTACCGAACAAGAGTTCCCAGCTGTACAGTTTTCACATAGACCATAACGTACATACGATGATACGCTAAACAGCAGCGCTTTAAATTCGTGACGATAATTACTGGCTCGGAGTGCCACTTAATTTCCCTGAGATCTTTAATGTAGCAACGTCCATCTTTTTCACCGAACGGGCTCTTGGCCGAAGTCGAGCTATTTCGTGGGCAGAGCGGAAAGAAGACATGGAAGTTTGCTCGTAGGATCCAAAGTTAAAGATTCCAAAGGTATGAAATAGTAAAAGTCAATTTTCACATACACGACAGCACACTTGCCAAATTCCATGAAAGTGCATCCTTCTGTTCCATTTTGCCAATTGCTTACTTGCCCGTCGCACGGGAAAGGGAGACACATGTATACTATATACATTATACATTATACATATATAGATAGCTAGGTAGATAGATAGATGGAGAGAGAGGGAGAGATAAGACCGCAAGGGCTGGTTTATGGAAGAAACTGTGAGAGAGCACCAAAGGCGCAGAAGAATAGGAGGACGAAGAAGAAGGGAAGGAGGAAGGTCCGCGAGCGTGGGATCCGTGACACGAGAGACGGGACGCGGCGCGCTTCTCGTACTGCTTTGCAGGTTTTTTTCTTCCGTCGTATAGAGAAGAGCGCGCGCTGAGTGGGTCTGTGTGTCAGGAAGGTCAGATCCCCGCGCTAGAATCGGATGCGATCGCGAAGCATCCCGTTCTCAGCTCCTCAACTCCTCGCTGTCCCTCGACCATGTAGTCGCCCGTATGTGGGAGCAGGTTTACTTACCCCTTACGGCCTTGCCACTAAAGCGCTGTCCTTCCTGGTATATATCAGCCTCGAGTGGATCCTTAGCCGCCAGTCCACAAAGGAAACCGCTGGTGCGCGACCTTTTCTCCAAGGCTCCAACGAGTTCATCAGCATTCTAAGAAATCGCTCAATTCCCGACGCTCAAGTCAACGTGATTCTTCGCTGAAACCATCGGCGTTCGAACAATTGCAAGGAGTGCACGAGAGGAGCGAACGAGTGCGGCAATAAAAAATCCAAGCAAATTATAAACGGATACGTATTACGAAAATCATCTTGATGGATCCAAATGGAAAAATGTGGGCAGTTCTCCTGCTGATTCTGGGGACGTGTCTGCGCGACGCCACCAGCGCCTCCTCGAGCTCATCCTCGACGGACGAGAGCAGTGCCTTCGATAGAAGCTACCGTGCCATCTATCGCGTTTACGAAGATTGTCAACAACGCAACGTGGGACTGTCAACCTGTCTCAAGAAGAAAGCCATCACGTTTCTTGAGAGACTAGGTCGCATCGACAACCTGTCGATTGCCGAGAACATGGAACTTGTGAGGTCAACTGATTCCTCAGCCGTGAACCTGGCAGAGACTGATCTTGAGGCCGAGCGTGAACGCGGGGACTCGGGACGTGCAGGAAGCGCGTCACCGGAGGATATCCTTAACGATATTCTTCTCGAAAGATTGGCAGGACTTTTGAATGGATTCAACATGCAAATCAGACTGCCAAAGATGAGTCCAGCCGAGCTCAGAAGAAGCCTTGAGGAAGGACGTGGAAAGACGAAGAAAATGATGGGAATGATGATGATGGGGCTCGGAATGAAAATGGCCGCGATGATTCCTCTCGCGATCGGCGTCCTCTTCCTTCTGGCAGGAAAGGCACTCATCATCAGCAAAATAGCGCTGGTCCTCTCGCTCATAATTGGCCTGAAGAAACTGCTCAGTCAGAAGCAGGGAGGTGGTCACGAGGTGCATCATGGTGGTTGGCAACAACCCTCCTCCGGATGGGACAGGAGTATGCGAAGTTTCGATGCTATCGCAGCGCCGCCACCCTCGCATCGCCTCGACGACCGAGACTTTGCTCAGAATCTGGCCTACGCAGGACGAAATGCAGCGACAGCCTCGGCTGCGGCATCCGGTCGCCAGTTCCCCACTTCTGTTTAAATGGTCGCCAACTAACTCCTTCCCTTTATATACTCATCATCCTCCTTCCTCTTACTGTTACCTGCCTGCGTCTTTTTATTTCCTGAACTTATTCCCACTGCATTGCTCCCACCTTTACCTGCTATCTTTTTATATTTAAATCTTACCCAACCTTGGCGATTCTATTGAGCGTAGGATGCGTGCCCATCGACTCTATATTTATTCCGATTGATTGTTGCCTTCTTTTGGACACAAGACCATCGATCGACACCCTATGACCGATAATCAAGGATTAATTGTGGTCAATCAGTAATCGCGGTTACTGCCAAGATAACCGCGACGGTGATGGTGGTAATGGTGCTCGTGATGTGGTGACGACGACGACGACGACGACGACGACGATGATGACGAACACGTTGGTGAAGGTGACAGTGCGCGGTGACGCTTAATGAGTAAGGATGCAGAAAGAAAGCGAGTCAAGGAGACGGATGCTGTTTATTGCTGTGTACCAATTGCCAGAGATTACCGAGGAGAGTCCCGTGACGCGACAATACGCGCCTCATGCGATTCGGTTTACGCGACTCACGTCGAAGGAATCACCTTTCAAAGGAGAGATCGACCGGCAACAATCTGTTTCCTCCATGCCCCTCGCGCAACGCGAGATAACGACGCATTCTCCAGGTACGGCAGAAACGAATGTAGGCGATCAAGAGAAAGACCATTCTTACAAGACATTAGCGGATATGAAATAGTGTTTTAAGGCCGAACGTTGGCAGACGTAGCCTGCCGGATTCCTTACGAAATAAAGGGTCTTACCCGTTTCTGTCTACATTTGGCTATTTCGCTAGTTTGGTATTTGACTATGTCCCTCTAAGCACCTAATTTCAGTGAGTCTTCAGACCTAGAACGGCGGCGAAGAGGGCAAAGAAGAAACCAGCGAGAGCCGTCGTCGAGACGAGAAGAGCGAGTCCTCCCAAGATCGTCGGGACGAGGGCTGCAAACTTTAGTTTATAAGCAACCAGCAGAGGTATCATGGCCTGCTCCAGTCTGTCCTTCTTCCTTCTCTCCTCCATTCCTGTAATTATGCAATTTCATCCTGTTACTTCATGAAATTCCCATGCCGAACATCCGATGACGTTCGATGCATCTGGCAATGCCCATGCGCCAATGGACGTACCTGCCAATTGAAGTCCGTTCGCAGGAGCCCTGGCTGCATTCGAGAACGACGACATCTTGGATGCTCTCGGCTCCCTCGAGGCATTATTCGTTACTGGCACGATCCAAGATGCTTGTCCTGCGATCCTTTCGCGATTTGAACTCGTCGCACAATCCTTTTTCGACTTTTGATTTCCAGCGGACGGCCCGTCGTAAGCTTCAACACGAATCGCGAGCGACACCATTACGGACTTTACAGTCAGAAGAACGACAAGAAAACGCACTGCTATTAACATTGTGTTTCTCAAATATTTTTCAATGAAATCAACTGCGTTGCTCCCAACGGCACTGGAAACTCCGGAACCCTCGAAGTACGTGTCCCTTTGAGTCCGTTTAGAGAAGTTTATCCATCATACGATCGCCTGCTCCTTCAAGAACGATCGGTGTCGAAAGTCCAAGGTCAAGATATTTTCCTCGCGAGGTTCAACCTCCGGGTCACTCGAGCACAGACATCTCTCTCTATAGACTACGTTCGGAATCTTTGAGAACTCGAATATCCAAGGGACGCTGTGGCCTCGATCTTCGAACCTTTAGCCTTGCTACTTTTTCTCCTTTAGGCACAAGTGTCGCACGGCAAGGGGTAGGATCAAGGGAGGATCAAACTGAGCCAATACCAGAGGAGCCAGTTTGGCAGGAAGAAGGGAAGAGACGAGCGAAAGGTAAATCCGTCGAGAGAAGCGGTTCTGCGATCGACCGAGAACTGAAGAAGCGGGACTCGATGCGGCGAGCGAGTAGCGAGTCTCATAGAATCGCATCGAGTTGCGTGGAGTCAGGCCGAGCCGCGGACACGCTTCGGTTATCGAGAAAATTGGCGGTCCGTGAAAAATTATTCCAAGGCACATGCGTGGCGGACGTGGCGGACGTGGCCGACGTGAAAGACGTGGAAGACGTGGCCGACGTGGCGGTTACCATGATGGATCGTTCGGTTGATCGGTCGATCGGTCGATCGGTCGGGGCTGTGGCTACCGCGATCCGCAAACGTACAACGTGTGCGTGTAATAATATGTTTCGTCGTGTGCCTTCTGAAAGTGCCCTCTTCGTTCGGATAGAACGCGACCGACCGACCGACCACGAGATGGCCGAGAGGGTGCTGAGGGAGACGAGGGAGGATCCTAATAACAGTCGTTTCTCCTTATTTTTTTGGGGTCACGCTCTACAGCTATTCGTGCCATTACTAGATAACTACATAGACATAAGAATGGTCCATTTTAAGTAGACGCCGTGGCTTGATTCCAGGCCAGCGTAAGCCCACGCTTCCGGCGACGAGGACAACGACAGGGGACTTGGGTTTTAGAAACCTCGTGGTCTCGAGCATCTTGGCGACGAGGGACGAGCGATGAACAAATAGTAATTGATATCGATTAGTAGAAGCTGCGGTGTGTGACGCGTGACGTGCACAACCCAGATATTGGTGCAGTTTTATTCAGATGCCAGTCGAGCATTACGTGTTTCCTTCGGCTGCTTCTTTCTGCCCATCCGTTCATTTTCTTCATTTACAGAGAATTCAACTATTGACGTCAACGACTGACGTTCAAACATTAATTCCCTAATTAGAAGAATATTTAATGACGTTAAGATGTATTTCCCCGTACGACAATACCTTCCACTTGGACTGTTTGCGTCGGTTGATACATCCTCCCTTCGCTGCTGCACCGTCATGCCAACTGGGCGTCGTCACGCTCGCTTGACAATTGTTGGAACGAGTGCGAGTCTGTGTCGATGCCGCGGCTTCTTCTCGAAAGAGAGAAGAATCTTCTCTCCCCTGGGGTCCTACCCCCTTTCTGTTCTCTCTCTCTCAAGTTCCAGTAGCAAGAGTCGCATCTACGCTTACGAGACCACTGACATCTTCGATCTCCGATTGCGAAACGATTCGCCGAAACAAATCGAGCGTGAACCGCTGTGAAAATCACTGGGGATACTGGAGTGCGCGGTACATTCTCCCACGGTGGCGAGAATAGACGCCGTTGCTCCGCCGCGGTTTTCGATGTCTTCGAATTTCGAAACGGTTGTACTCGACCGATTGTACGTCAGTCGAGTCATCGACCGACAGAAGTGTTTATTAGGGGAATTCGAGATAGGTTCGGGGAAGGTGAACGAGCGGAAGGAAGAAGAGAAGCACGGGAAGGAGTAGGTCGATCTATGGGAACGAGAATGAAAGATCATCCTACCCTTCCGAATTGACGTCACGGGCGTCACAGGCGTCACGCGTCAGTACCGTCAGATGGTGACGGGACTCGGCAACGCTCCTTCCACCGTTTCGCCGGAACCCTATATAAAGTTATTTACTCGAGGAGTATCCGAGTCAGTTGATGTTTCTCTTTTACGAATACGTGTCATCAGTTGCGCTAACGGTAGAAGCTTTTGCATCAAGGGGTAGAGAAGTCCTTCGCAATGATCGGCGTCCCGCACTCTGCGTCTTTGTGCATCGCGACGCTTACTCTAATGGAATTGTCAACGACGACGTCTCTAGCGTCAAAGTCGATCCTGCCGGATGCACACACGGATCTTTACCCAATTCGACCTCGCCAGATTCTTCTCAAGGAGAATATCGCTGTTGATGAAGATGCCGCTCATGTTGAGCCGCAAGAAGGAATTCTTCTTCTCGCAGGGCATAACCCGCCTGTAAACTCCGGATTGACGATAGAAGGTGGGTACACGGTACAAATGGCTGAAACACATTAAAAAATACTCAGAGATATCGCGCGCGCTTTGTTTATTTCAATTATGATTTTTTATAATCTATGCTCCTTAACCCATGTGTAAACCTGCGTCACATGCAGGAAGAGATGTCGGAGGTGCCACCCGCTGTGACCGTTGAGCGAACGTAGGATAATTATAAATGTCTTATTGTTTATTACCACGTGACATGCAAGGCGCCAAGGGAGGAAGATGTAGATACACTAACGCCAATTTCATGCATACGATACTCGACAGCTCGTGGAAAGCGGAAGAAGGCAAAATTTGGGAAATACGTGTTGCCTCTGGTGATTGGTTTCCTTCTGATCAAGTCCATTCTGCTTCCGGTCGCTCTGAAGGCATTAGCTGTATTGAGCGGCAAGGCGGTCGTCCTCAGTCTCATGAGCCTCATCCTCGCAGCGATCGTCGGCCTGAAGAAGGTCGCCCAGGGCTCTTCTGGGCACAACTACGAGGTGGTGAACGTACCGCTGACCAAGTATCGGCGCAATGACATTCTAGAGACACGAACTGATCGAGAAGACGAGGGACATCCGTATCAATTTTATAAGGAAGGTCGTCGAAAAAAATAGAGTACCTTTTGACTGTGTCATTCGTCTGCTTCACTTACAATTAGTGAATTCCTTCCCCCCCCCTCTCCCTCTCTCTCTCTCTCTCTCTCTCTCATAGAAGAATATATCTACAGATAATCGCAGGAGCAGCAGCAACATCAACAATATATATTTATAGTAGTAGAGTAGTGACACCTGACTAGCTGGTAGTATAGGAATCTTACGTAAACACGACATCAGAGAAGAGAAAGTCTCTTCTCAAACACGAAATGAGAGTAAAGAGATTTCGTTTCTCCGTAATACACATCTTGAAAGTCTGACTCATCCTGTGTCCGGGGTGCCGAATTCTTCGATCCGCATTCCTGGCTCTTTGACGACTTATGATCAAGCGCGACGGACTTCCGGTTGAGCTCGATCCAAGTTATTCACGAGCATTGAATTCGCGGCTCGAGCCAATCCAGCTATAGTGTTAAGCGCGCTACGGTGAATGCAGTGAATGCTTCAAGTGTGAACCTTATAGATGCATCGGTTCATCGACCCCAAGAGTCCCAAGACCCTTCTGGTATTTACGGTCAAGGGCGACCCCCGTATCCTCCCGCCCCGCTGTGGCCTACAGCAGCCGTTCCAGGGAAAGGGCTGCCTCTCTCGAAGAATACCGAAGCTGCGGCACTCTTCCCCTGCCGATCGTATCACACCCGTTGTGTCGACGTATCCGTCCGACCTCTTCTGGTCGGAGGAAACATTTGTTTGAGATAGCGCAAAAGCAGATTCACTGAAAGTTTCTCCGTTTAGCGCGCGCTAGATCGAGCATCGATGATGATTCTCATTTGGCAAGGATGGAAGCCAAACGCGAAGCCTTCGCCGTACGTCGATCCGCGGAGCGTAAGTCAGCCCAGAATTCGATTATCCGAAAAAGGAATGTTTCCGCGTGAAACCGATTGTTGGTACCGTTAACGGCTGACGTATGAGCGAGGCATACTGTTCAATATTTAAATAGCTGAATATGTACATAGAATATCTACGACGTGTATGGAGCACAATGGAGATGGGCTGGGCTAAGATACATATGTGTACAAGTCGGACAAGTCGCCTCGGTGCGAAAGCATAAACACGCGATTCCTCAAAACTCTTAAGTTTCAGTTTTTCACAATTGATACTGGACATCGGAAACTTTCTGAGAATAAACTCTTCGCTGGAAGCATCCAGCAAGAGGCGAGGTCGTCGGTCCAATTGCGTAAGAGAACGACTCGCTCGCGTAATGCACCGGACGCCGTTTAACAGCTGCGCTCACGGCCTTCCAGTTCACGATTACCGGTTAGCTCTCTGGGTCAAGGCGAGCGGGTCATTGCTTCTCGCAGTCGAGATTCCGACAATGAACCCTTCAGCGTTGTCATTCAATCTTCTCTGCCTCGTTCGACGCAGCCTTCGTATTTGCTTAATCCTTTCGCAGGACTCTGCCCGGATATTTCGAGAATTTAGTCTCCTTGCCAAAGACGCATTAAAACGCTCGAATACAGCACAACGTCTGGAACCTGGAACTTCATTCGCGACCCACGCCTCGTTTAGGGACTCGAGTCCAGGATTCACTCGATTTTCGTAGGCACAGAATAATAGACTGGCATAAAAATAGTCTGGAAAAGTAGAAGGAATAATAAGGGATCGACAGGCAGAGAAAGAGAAAGAAAGAGAGAGAGAGAGAGAGAGAGAGAGAGAGATGATAGGCCATGAATCCCTTCCCCCCAATGACCTAAATTCTAGCGAGGGGCAACCTAATCTCTAGGTCAGGCCGAACGAGCGTTAGGGCCCGCCCAACAAAGACACCAACCTGAACGTCGGTCCGCCTCGCATTTGTTTAAAGAATTATCAAGGAAAGTTTCCTGGGGAGGTACTCGGCCTGTAAGTCGAGCTGCGTTCCTGCGCCAGTATGGGCTCAACGATGATTCTTAGGCGTCGCTCGTGGGCGACGGGGTGGGGGTTCACCACACGGAACACCTATAAAGATTGACGGCACCCAGGACCAACAAGCATTTTACCTCCGAAAATCGTGTGAACGCGCCCTGCTACGCCAAGATGCATCGACTACTGATTCTGAGAGTGCTGCTCGGCTCGGCGATACTCCTGGCTATGACATCGGCCGTCCCGATGCCATCAAATCAGGAGCAACATCCTTCGAGCGAAGTGGACTGCCTCGAGCACGAAGAGAACCTCTTGAGTTGCATCGCCGTCAAGGCCGTCGGAGTCCTGAAGCGAGCCGCTCGCTCCAGCGACGTTCGGCTCCTGGATGGAATCAGCTTCGTCCGCGACGGACCCAGTGAGTGTGATCCTCTTCTCGTTGCGAGCTGTACGGCGATGCTCGGTGTAGATGCGACCTTAACGACATACGAAAATTATCATTTCAGTGGAGCGAACCGCAAAGGCACACAGCGCAATCAAAAGCGAAACTGAAGTGATGAACGAGCTTCCACGTGACGCCACCGACAGAACCATCAAGCTGGCATCGATGCTCTACGAGTCGGCCGTCTCCTTCCTCAAGAGTCACACTCTGAGGATCAGCATGCCCGAAGGTGGACAGGACTCTGTCGCACGGTCCTTGGTCGAAGGTGAGCAAGTCCTTTTATCGGAGCAGATAATATTTCGATTCTGCGATCAACGAGAGAACCGATATGCGAATCGAGAATAATGGGAATGGGAGGGGGAAGGGGGCAGGGAGTGAGGCTTTCAGTCCTCCAGAATCCTCACTCGCTCCGGGTAGAAAACGCCGGGATTCACTTTCACTATTGCGGGTCTCGGGCTATCTGCAGATGTCCTTGACGTTTCGTACGTACGATCGTACGATACGATTGCAATCTCTTGGCGATTGAACGGTCATCGAATACTGTTTTTTTGCAGGTCGCGGCAAGATAAAGAAGATGATTCTGCCGTTGGTGGCTGCCGCCGGTGTCAAGATCTTCGCTCTGGTACCGATATTACTGGGAGGTCTCGCTCTGCTGGCCCTGAAGGCACTATTCGTCGGCAAGATTGCTCTCTTGCTGGCCGGCATCCTGGCCTTCCAGAAGCTGTTTGGCGGCAGCAATGGAGCCGGTATTTCATCGGCGAGCAACTTTTTCAGCAAGACTGCTCAACCAGCGAGCACGTGGATCGAACCGGCTGCTGCCTCTCCTGGATGGGCTTCTGGCTCCTCGAACTCGGGTCAAAGTCAAGGTTACTACAGAAGCTTCGACGCCGCTGGCGAGCTCAAGGACGCTCACGAACTAGCCTACAGTGGCCAGAACCCCGATGTCCTCGCCATCGCCGCCAATCAAGCTCATTGATTACATTTGTACAGAACGTTGTACCGCAGAGACTGTTAGCCCTAATATTTATCCATAATATAACTTATATCATATTTAATGCTGATCATTAATAAATTATTCAATATGAATATCATTACTTAGCAGATGAAGATAGTGTAGTACAATCACTGCATCTAGTTTTTAATCCCTTGCGGTTTTTCTTCATTAAGAGAAATTGTCATATATGCTGTAAATATACAGGGTGTTTGAAAATTCGCATACACGGACTGCGCGGTTATATTTATTGTTGGGGAGTCAAGGAACACAAGGTTAAGGGGTAAAAATTTGATTCCACCATTAGTGTTAAAGCCTTTGAAATTTGAAGTAGTTTTACGAAAAAATCATGAAAACGTCTTTCGAACGTCTTTCGAACGGCTTCAAACGTCTTGCAACGTTTCTCAAGAATTTCATAGTTTCGTTTTAAGAACTCCCGTAAGACATATGTTGTATCCAAAGCTTTCGGATATTCGTGACTTTTGGATGATTCGACATATCAAGATGACGTTATAGTATCTCTATTCAAAATACCTTATTAAAACCTCAAAATTCACAGAATTGTAAAGCTTTTAAAAGACACTACTGAAAAATCTGACATTACGTTTTCCGCGAGTAGGTTCTCGATAATGTCGAAAATTGATATTCAATAAAGATAATGCGGGCTCTCGGGTCATAACTGAATTGTCAAACGTAGAGTCATTATTTTATAATTGCAATTCATGAAATAAAAAGATGTGCCGATATTTCAAGATGCTAAGATGCATGATATCAGTGAAGATGATCGCTCGAAAAACACGAAATATAGCCTTAGAAGTTTTGAAAAATTTTTAATCATATTTTATGCTACGACTGCATAGCGACCATTTTTTAATTTCTTTCACAGGATCATGTAGGAAAATTGCATGAATATGTACCGATCTCCCGTGCTAACTTGAAAAGGCATTTCCCATTTCCGCGACCTGTGCGCCATCTGAGTTTCTTTACGAGAGCCTTGAAGCGAGTCGATTCGACATAAAGCATAAGAAACTGCTTGACAAGGAGAAACGAATAAACGGGGCCGAGAAAAAGGGAAATTTGGTATGTGTTCGGTATGTATGACGTGCACCACAGTAGTGACTCGTTGCGGCGGAGCGATCCTTCAGGCATATTGTAATGCATCGCCTGACAATCGGTGAGAATCGAGAATTAAAATTCCCGACAGCACAAAGCTGCACGACGCTTGCCAAATGGCTCAAACTGGCCCCACCATTGCTGTCGATGCTTCGTATAAAAGAAAAAATTGCCGCGAGGCAGGACAGTCAAAATCGCTGATCGAGAAGCACTTATCGTTAACGAGAAAAGATTTCGGAAGGACAGGCGCAGCCTTGCATAGAGAAGTCGAAGATGAAACTATTAGGAGCGTCCGTGCTCGTAAAGGTCATCGCGACGGCGATGACGTTGACGCCATTCTTGACAGCGCTGTCAGCCGCTGCCGCCATAGATGAAGGTGGCAGTCAGCAGGAAGAGAAACTCCTAAGAGCCATCGATGCTCTAGAGGCCGAGGAGAGCATCGGCATTTACGGGGACATGATAACTCTCGAGAAGGTTCCCGTGGTGGAAGCGAGGGAGGATGCTGGGCTGGAGCGTGACCCTCTTTTGAAGAGAGTCGACCAGTTCCTCGGAAGCCGAAAGATCCACATAACTCTACCGCGAGAGGGGTCATCGGCGGAATACCTGGGTCGTGCTCTTGGCGCAACGAGCGGCAGCCTCGACATTGACCTCAGAGGAATGACACGCGGCGGCGCCTCCGAAGGTAAGAATCTCCTGAGTGAGTGATACGACGTCGAAACGTGGATCGGCGTCGAGCGTCGAGCGTCGAACGTGGAAGATATCCTCGCTACGTAGTCTTATACCGGCATACCTTTCTAATGCCTCGTCCAATGACTTCCAAGTGGGTCGTCGACGCGAGAGGCGATTCGTTCGTAAGTGGGTCTTCCGGTAGACGGCTTTCCGGTTAACGCCTTTCCCTCATTCCTCACTGCTCTCCCGGTATCGCGACTCTGGACCGAAGCTCCCACTCAAAATCTTCTCGCGGCCACGTAGCTTTGCTCTCAGAATCAATGTACCTTACTCGCAATCGCCTAAAACAATTTCAATCGATTTATTATTTATTCCTGACGAGGAGCGAGGAACAGAAGCAAGTGTCAATAGAAAGAAGTTGAAGCATCGAGAATGAAAAATAAGGAAAAGCAAGTCCTGATCGGGCTGATTCAGTGATTGCCCACGGACAAATACCTTAATCCTTCAAAGAGCGAAATGCACGCCTTCGAACGAGGAGCGTCGATTCGCACACTTGGCGACTGGTGACCACTGGTGACCACTGGTGACCATCGCTTTAATCGAAATTCCTGTTAATTTCAGCCCGTACTAAGCTCAAGAAAATCATTCTGCCAATTCTGCTGGCCTTGAAGCTGAAGGCTTTGATCGTTCTGCCCATCGTAATCACACTGATCGGACTGATCGGAATCAAGGGGTTGGGAGCAGGATTGGCTGCGTTGCTGTTATCGGGTGCTGTGGCCCTGAAGGCTCTCCTGACGCCGCCACCCCCGCCGCAAGTCACTGCCACGCGATTAAGCTACGGAATCTACAAGCCTCACGACATTCATCACGAGAACTGGCACAGGTCCCAGCAGCAGCTGGAGATCAACGAGCAGCCCTACGCCGGCTGGGCGCCCGACTACGGTGTCGACAGGTTCCCTTACCAGGATCTGCCTTAGCGGCTTACAATGGCTGTGACCTCCCATATCCTTAAGTTATCATCTATTTATTATTATTTATTACATTCTGTCGTCAATAAAGAGAGCTTTTCTATTCCTCAAACAGCAACGAATCTCGGAGCCTTTTGTTTTCGATATGCACTTTGCTGCTTCGCCGAGTGCGCTGCGTGCACCGGATGATTCCTAGCCTCCGTCACAGCAGTCCCGTCGCATTTCGGATCCGTCCCAATATCCGCCTTCACTTCCGTGCTACACGTAACGCGCGAGAAAGCAGATCTCTCCCGTTGAAGAGCGAGGGAGACGAGTGAAGAAGGTAAGTCGGTCAGTGGCACAGTGGTTCAACCGAGATCCCGGACTCCCCCCTTCACCCCGGCTACGAGGAACGCAAAACGTAAAGTAAAACTTTAGAGAGAACGCGACCCGTATATTCTGTCTGCCCACCCGAAGCCCTCTTCGCGTCTCCTAAGTCCTTCTAGCCAGCACAAGTCGCATCAAGGTCAGTGTGTCGCCGTGCGCAAAGTGAGCAGCATTCCTCCCCTCTCCGGCCACGAATCCCTGACGCTCGGGCAGTGAACCCAACTCACTCGCACGACTACCGAGCCAGAAGGGGCAGGAGTAGTTGGGAACGGTATCGGTTGTGAGCAGTTAGACGAGCTAGGTGTTGATGACGAAGGGGGCGTGGAAACATCTGAGGAGAAGTGGGGAGGCGGGATCCGAGCTACTTTCGCGATGAGATGCAGCGAAGAGGGGATACCATTGATTTGAACTAACCTTGTGTCGGACCAAAGGATTCGATGGGGGGATTCAACTTCACGACGGTATAAAGGCGAGCTGGTGGCTCCATTCTCGCTGAGCTCGCCATGCGCACTCTTCCTCCTGTGGTCGAGTGATGCTCACGAGTCGGCAACGAGAGACGAATATTCCTTTTCACTTCTCTTTGCATTGCACTTCGTTTCCTACAAGTTCATTTGCAGTTCTGCTAAGTAACACTGTAGTTATACGTATTGCACTGGTCAACAAACATTTTCCCTGTCGTATCCCTGCAGAAAACCGAATCATGACGGTGGATATAATGATGGGAAACTGATAGCTTTTCCCATCTCACAATTTCTTAGGTTAGGATCACTGAGTCTCATGAAATATATGACACTGTAAAAGGATTTGGTGGTTCAGTTTGAATTGTCAATATGAAAATATCTTTCAATGAGTTAGTGCGAAATTTTGGCAACTGAGAAAGTGAAAAAAATTGGTCGCAATTCCATACAAAATACACAAGTGTTGATAAACATTTTAAAGATACAATCTCGTAGGCTGCGTACGAAGGATGCCTAATAATGCAACTTGCGTAATGGTATTTTTTTACCATAAGTATGTACATATGTATACGAATGTTGTGATCACGTGTTGTTAATAATCTGCTGGGAAGCCACAATGGCGACCTACAAAATTATGAACCCTTCATTGTGCTGATATGTAAGGTCTGTAGAAAGGACGATTTCCATGTCAGACAATATCCACGGAAGTTGAGTATCGGTTGTCGAAGTTGCCGACATGCCAAGTCGATAGAGGACGAGGTGGATTTCTTCTTTCCTCCTTCCGGCCCTTGTCATTTTGTCTCTTTGTCATTTTATGGCCACGCGACGTAAGTACGCGAGGACGAGGACGGATTAGAAAGGGAAGGGAAGAAAGAAAAGTGCTAAAAAGATCTTGAAAAATAGCTTCTAAAGCAACACTACGGTTCGAGCTTAGGAGTTATAAGCATTTCCTCGAATACGTAAAACGATCCTCAAATACGAGAATGTTTCCTCGATATTGTTGGCTATTGCGCAGCGGAAGGATCTTCGAGTGAGGTAAAAAATAATTGAGTAAACTAGACTGAGATTGTAAATTAGATGTGCCACGTCTGGACTTGTTGTGGCTACGATAGGGTCCAGTGGCAACCGTGAACCCGATCTCCATTCGCTCCACTTATTAACAGTATAGAAGAGAAACGAAGAGGGAAAGACTGATCAACTAGCTGTTAGAATGAGGAAGCATACGATGAAGCTCTGTATGCTACAGAGACACACATGTATGTACTTGTCAAGGTGGAAGCAGCCCACAAACAGATGGAATGGACGAAACGGGGGAATTTTGAGGAACCAGTGGAACTTGCTAAACCTTTGTACCATTCGCCAGAGGTAAAAATGCAGAAAAGAGCCGAGGCAAAAACTAATAGGGTGGTGTGTGTGTGTGTGGGGGGGGGGGCACACGAGCAAAGTGGCTGATTATTAGCCGCGAAGAAAGGCACTTGACAAAAGGAACCAGACGATTCGGCCATTCGAGATAGATAGTCCGATAGAAATATTACGAAGGGACTGAACCGTGTTCGTTCCGAATGGTGAACAGACGGAACACGTGTGTTCCTAGGCGCGTAGCATCTACGCCATTACGCACACTTCTTTTCTTAAAAATTATCAACTTTCTCGGTGTCCGTTTCGTGCTCTGCGAAAATTGAATCTACACCCGGGAAAGTGGGCCGCTGGTAGTTCTGTTGAGACGTGCGCGATGCCTTCGTTTCGAAGATCGATGAGGATGATTGGCTTATTCTCGGAGGCGTAACGAGCACACGACCCGAGGGAAAGTGATTTCTAACGAGAGAACCAGTCGCGAGGGATGAAAAAAGGATATCGGTCACCGAATAACCAGAGTCGCAGAGTCGATCCTCTCGCGGTTTCACTGTTCCGCGCCTTTTCTTCTTCTTTTTTTCTTTTCCTTTTTCTTTCCTTTTTCTTTCATAGCCGATAGTGACAGAAACTGTGCTTGCGTGCGACCACGAAAACGAATCGGAATGCTCGCGCTGTGAACGGTTAGTCCTCTCGCAACTGTATAAAAACATCATCGGCATCTCTCAGCAACAAGAGCGATCAGGACGTGGCGAGCGAAATTGAAAATGTTGCAAGACTTTTAGCGATCCTATCCTACGTACATTATGGATCCATCAGCGTTTCTCAAGGTTACGATGGACAAATGATATCCAGTCGCGAAGTCGCTTTTTTCCTCGTAGACTTTTTATAATTTTGACTGAGATTTGAATTCTCCGCTCTATTTGTTGGCCCTCCCTCCACGCTAAGAGTAAAAGGCGCAACCAGCTAAGGGAGAGGGGCTCGCCTCGAGCATCGCAAACGCTTTGAACGCTATAAGGAAAATGAAGAATAAGAGTAACAATAAGAATAAGAAGAAGAGGATCGCCTCCGCTCCGGCATGCGCTTGTTTACGCTCCTCCAATCTGCTGAGCCGTGCTCTGCGCTGCCTTCCTCTGCTGTGTGCTACGGCTCTGCTCTGCGTTGCTCTATTCTGCTTTGCTCTGCTCTGCTTGGAGAATGTATGAACGGTCGAAAGGAAAAAAGGAAAAAGGATCCCTGGACTCGCTATATATAGTGGAACTATTGGATGGCATATTCAGTGCGCACTAAGAGTCTCGTCCGCTCGCGTCGTATCGGCTCAAGGAAATATCGGCCCAGTGCTCCGACATCGAGCTTCTCGACCCTTCCCTTCCCCGAGAGAGAGAGCTTTCCATTATCCAGTTTCGTAGCTTCAAGTCAAATTGGCACAATGAAGGACTCGGCCGCGTCCATCTCTCTGGTGCTTGTGTGCTGCGCGAGCGTCCTCGTGCTGGGGACGAACGCCGAGATAGAGCAGCGAACAGCCAGACAATCGGTCGAGGAGTCTCCGGAAGGACTTGCTTCCAGCTTAAACAAGGATTGCGGAAAGTCCTACAGCGCGACGTGCCTCAAACTGGACGTCGTTTCTTTCCTGGATAAGCTCGGTGAAACGGAGGACCTCGGAATACTACCGGGTGTGTCGTTAATCAAGGAGAATGGCCCAAAGGATGTTCCTGCCTCCGAGGTCGTTGCAAATCTGGCGAGAGACTTTCCGAATGACGTGGACAAGCGTCTCGACGCCTACCTCATTCACAAGGTCGGCAGTTACCTCAACAGCCATGCCATCTCGATAAAACTTTTCGACCCCAGAACCTTTGAGGCCGCTCGGGCCTTCAACGAGGAGACACTCGCCCAGCTGGGACTCTCGGGAAACCAAAATGTTGAGACTGGTACGTAAACATTGTTCTGGCTCTTGAACATCTATTAGGAGCACCCATAGCATAACGATTGCTTGACCCAGGTCGATTGATTTTAAATAATTTCCATCGATTTCGTAACAGAGTAATTGATATATTGGGCAGCATGTGATTATGAAAATTCTGAAACTCCCATTCGTTTGACAGGACGCAAAAAGGACAAAGGTGGAATGGGCACTCTGATGGCGGGCCTTATGATGATGAAAGGGACCCTGGGAGCAGTGGGCTTCGGCGCTTTGGCCCTTCTCGCCGGTAAGGCTCTGATGACAGGATTGATGGCCCTGATGCTCTCCGCCATTGTTGGGCTCAAGTCGCTGGCCGGCGGTGGCGAAAAGAAGACGACCTACGAAATCGTGAGCAAACCCGTGTACACGAGTTCGCACACCCACAGCTCGGAGGAGCATCATGGTCACGGATACGGCCACTCCGGATATGGACGGTCGCTCGATTCAATCCACGAGAACCTCCACGACGCCGTCCTCAAGTACGGCAACGTTCGCGACCGCAGATCCCTCCGGCAGAATTAGTTGTCTTTAATTCGATTCACCTTCCGTAAATCCTTCTTCATTTGACGCTGTTGCGCCTCTGCTTGTGAGCGCTGATGTCCGTCATAACGTCCATCAACCACTGCAGCAACTTTATTCTCTCTCTCTCTCTCTCTCTCTCTCTCTCTCTCTCTCTCTCTCTCTCTCTCTCGCTCTCTTCGTTTAATGCCCTGTCTTCCATCTCTCTTCTTCTTCTTCTTCTTTTTCTACCATCAATCTCCTACTCATTCTGGCAATGGCGAATCCCCACTTACCGTTACGCGCACTATTAATTATATAATAGCATCCACCCACGTAATCGTTAGTTTTATCATCGTTATTGCCACGATTACGATCGCGCGCAAGTTAAGAGTATTTATTGAAGGGTGGCGTCGAAATCGTTGCGTCCCGAACCTTCTCGATGTACATGTTGTTTCCTTCATTTAATTTATTGTTTCCTTCTGTCCTTCGAATAAACTTTGTTTTTACAATATACCCTTTAAAGGAAAAGGAACCCTTTACAATAGAAATAAGAACACCAGAGTTGTCGGAGCCTCGCTCGATTATTATTATATTGCGAGCGCCAGTCTGTCATTAATTCTGATTCTCCGTGTTTGAAGGAATAATGGCAATCGTGACTGAGGCGTAAGAGAAACATTTTCAAAAATCCACAAATGACATAAATCTCACTGTATATAAAGGATTGGCCAGCAGTAGCGCACGACAGTGGATGCACTAGTGCGGACGAATTGCATCACTTCCTCCTTTGCGAACAGTAAATTCGTAAAAATTTACGCAACCAAGAGAACTACGTGATCTCCCGCGAGTTCTGCGAGGCCTTTCGAGTGATCTGAATATAATGACGAGCGATTCACTAGGAAATTTCTGCCAATCTTCGCTTTTTGCTCCTTCGTTCGTCGTCCTTTTTCTTTTCCTTTGTCCTTTGCCAAACGTCACGCGAGCGGGAAGCAACGCGAATCACGTAGAGTCACGCCTGCTCGAGTACTACGAGCCAGACATCGAGCCCTACGAATCGCAACTGGTGTCCTCGCGAACGACGTCGGGCGATGCGGAGGTGGCGTCGACACCGGCGCCGACGTCCGCTGGGAAAGCAATCTTTGCGTTTCGTAAAAATGGCGTGCGCGTTGACGTGAGAATGGTCCCTGCCGAAAACGCGTCGCTTCGCTTGAACGAGTCTTTAAACGCAGACGACAGATTTCCGAGATTCCCTGTAAAAGACATCGGAGGCTGCATCTTCAAACTGTCGTTGACGTGCGTCGGAAAACGCTTGACTCTTTTTATTGAGGCTGTCGGCCGTCTCGACGAGATAACTATTCTTGGCGAAGCGGTGAAGCTGGTAAGGACGCGAGTTCCCGTCCGGACGGTAACCGACCGACGAATGGTCGACGCTTCTCTTGCCGAGACGATCGACCGCGCCATCGAGAACTTCTTCGAGACATTCTCCCTGCGCATTACTCTGCCGCGACTTAATGGAAGAGAGGAGCGCAGCAGAATAGATGTCGAACTCGAGGAACCTGCCGAACCCGCCGAACATCAGGAAGAGCGCAGTGATCTTCTCGAAGGTTTGTCAATTTAAGCCATGTTCGATCTTCCATCCTCCGTGCTCTATTACTTGTTTTATTTACAACTCGATTCGCACCAGTAAACTTCCTCCGTCCACTAGCCTAATGCATTTCGAGGGTGACCTGCTCATATTTTCTATCTTTCAGTTCACACTGTAGTCCCCTGGACTTATTGTAATCCTTTTTGCCCTTACAAATTACCAACATTTGCGCCTCTTTTATTGGTTTTAGGTCGTGGGAAAAAGGGCGGCGGAAAGGGAAACAAAGGTGGCGGAAAATGCAAGCGAATGATGATGTTCATGCTCATGATGATCAAGATGAAAATGATGGGTACCCTACAAGAGTTCCCGAAGCCATATGCCCAGTCATTCGTGTTATCCTATAATCTGTTATAAATTTATTTTTTAGGTATGATAGGGCTCACTGCCATGAAAGGCATGATGATGGCTGGTATGTCTTTGATGATATCGAAATTCATGCTCATTCAGAAATTAATGGCTTTGAAGAAAGGTGGCGCTGGCGGCGGAGGAGGAGGTGGACCTTGGCAAAACGCTGGCGGCGGCGGCGGCGGCGGTGGAACTGGTGAGTCACGCCGTAATTGATAATGCGGCTGTTTGCATTATTTAGTTGCGTGACCCGTCTATGTCCCGTCTACAGGTCCTCTCAAGGAGATAATCCTAGTGACAAAGGCATCCGGAAGCTCTGGTGCTGGTGGTGCTGGATGCTGCACCGGCGGCCCGTCTGACAGTTACGGCGCTCCGCCAGCAAGTAGTTACGGACCGCCATCGGGAGGTGCCGATGGTTACGATTACGCCGGTGGCGGCGGCGGAGGAGGAGGCTGGGGACGCAGCTTCGAAAATGGCGCACTCGGTAGCTCCAATGAAAAACCCATGATTATTGGACGAAACACGACGAGCGAAAATCCGGATCAATCCCCAGTCGGTGTCGCCTCGCAACTTCCACATCGGCAATCGCTTCGTGCGGCGCCACTTGCTTTTCGATATTATGAAAACTACCGAAACACGAAAAGGAATTCAGATACTTCAAAGTCCACTACCGTCAATGCCAGCGTCCCACTCCAGTCCTCAGCTACCTTAAATCTACAACGAATTTCAAATTTTCGTGACGAGAAAGTTTTCGATACATAACTATTTAAATTCTTACTAAAGGCATTGCAACCCTCAAAAGATGTCCGGGAAGGAAAAAACTATCGAAATCATAGAATAGAGTGTTGCATCCTGGAAGATAGTGGACACATCGTTCTTCTCTCTTTCGTTTGACAGTAACCCTAGTAGAAATTAAACCGGGCAGGCCGAGATACTGGACAGGGCCTCACCAGAATATTTAGGGAAACCCACGATTTCTTAACTTGAGGGCAGACTAGCTAGTGCCTGGTTAGACGCGAGTCAGCATTTAGACTTTCCAAATAGTCATATTGCTCTATAGGATTAATATAAACAACATGTTCAATCAACTACATTACAATATTTTTGTCATGTTGAACATTATATTTTAACGTTTGCGATTACAAATTAATTTGTTTTCTAAGATTGAACTACACTTTTTTAACCAAACAAACTGATATATAATCACATTCTAAATGATTAAACGTAAAATCGGACTTGATATATTGAAATGCTTTTCTGTTTATTTTGCAACTTTTTTTATTATACAATGTATAAATATTCACCTTTACAATTCTTAGTCAAAGTAACATTCATAAGTTGGGCCGATGGTTCAATGAGTAGAGGCTTCATGCTCACTCACTTTGAGCATTTCGAAAATCGCAGGATCGAGTCCCTCTCAGAGCACTACGTATAGATATACATTATATGTATGTATCCAACAACCGCAAGTAAAAATATATGCAATCATTTTTCCATATTTACTTTAATTACACAATTGTTATCTTGTATGAATTATATGTATATTTGGTATATTTTTATGAACATTAATAATATAGTAGATTTTATATACTTCACCTTCATTGTAAGGGAATTCAAAACTGGCCCTGGCTCGGCCCAACTCAGCGCAAGCGTTACATTCCATAGGCGGCAGTGTGCACTGCCCAGCGCCTTACCTGCACACGATTATTATTATTTCTACAAGGGAAAACCGTACCCAGTCACTTTTTAAATGTGTTCAAATGTTCGATCTGTCTGACGTGTCACCCTTGGTAATTACGAGGGTGTCGAGTATGGGAACGGCAGAACCACGCGACCATCTATCGAACAAAGATGTAATACTTTTCCGAGTTAGTCCAAAGATCATCCGAATTCCTTATTCTGCACGAGCACGCACAAATATGTATATGAATAACGGTTTCCTGCGATTCGTGCCGACGCGCGGCTCAATCGCTCGTCTTCCTCTTAGCCCACTAATTTGCTTGATTTTGCTTTTTCTTTTCATTTTTCCTCACCTCGCATGCCTTTGCCTAAGGTGGTTCTACGATTTGGACGACCTACATATGCGTTTTAACCTCCAAATGAATTTCGATTTATATTCGCTGTGATCTGTGACAGTCACAGATATTCCAAGTATAAGAGACGCTGCGCAGGCCCTATTTGGCTGCTTTTTCTTTTATTTTTACAAATCAAGCAGACTACCATTGTTCGGGAATCAGGTATAGATCAATAATTTACTTCTAATTGCAAGAGTTAGGGAGGCTCAACAGCAAGTCTCCACTATTGGGAAATCCAGAGAAAGTCCTCGTTTTACGGTGAGTTCACTGAATGAAGAAAAACTACCGTACTCCTTCCCGTTCTCCGTATCGGGCCGAGGGCAGTCAGCTTCCTTCTTCTATCGATTCAAACTTGCACTCTTCAAATACTGGAATCCATCGTCCGCGTCCGCGGTAAATATAACGCCAATTGGAGGCTGAGTGACAGCGCTTCCGATTGTTTCGATCGAATGACCTCAGGAGGCCCAGGGATCTACGTCGACGTAGATCCATGAAGGAATCGTTTTACCAGGCCGGTGATCCGCGTATCTTTAACTTACGGAGAAAAGGGTGTAGCCATTTTCTTGGGGACGCGATGAAATGTGTAAAGCCGCTCGGAAACTCAGAACGCAGCTACTCGCGTTAGCCGCCTACTTAGCAAGTTGGTATCCCAGCTGCCTGTCCGGCTGGCCACTATTGTGGGTCAATGGAATTCAGGTGGGCAGCGGGGGCCACCTCGAGCCGGCGGCCACGCCGAACGAGTTCGCTGCTTCTACTCGATCTCGGCTACGCTCTTGACAATTTCGACCTATACTTTCTTTCCGAAGTACAGCGCTCTTTGTCCTTCTTTCCTCTGCTACCAATTCAATTATAGTTTTTTCAGTCTCTTTGTTTTTTATAGGCAACACACTTATCCTGTCGCACCAGAATCGCATGTCCGCGTGAAACCTAAAAACGCAAGTCAGAAGCAGAAATTCGGCAGTGATACATGTTCTCGATCATGAAGGATCGACTTGACGATCAACTTCGAAAGAGTGATTGGCTGATTGCCTTTCGAATTTCGTTCACGTATTCGTTGTACGGTGCTGCAGCCCAGACGGCCGAGGAGATAATGACCTTCCTGGTCGTCCGTCGGAGTAGGAGGGTCTCTGACACACTTGCCGCAGCTCGACTCGATTCTAACCGCAAAGACGGCGCAGCTTCGAGGTTAGTGTCAAACGGGAGATCGCTCGAAGCGCATCTCCGATGGACTCAAGGTCGTCGGGTTGGATCCCCAGCAGATGGTGACGGTGACTCGTGACGCTACTGCTACAGTGGACATGCGACGTCTTTGCGCTTGCCAACGTGCAGATCTTCACTACGGTATCGGCAACGTACGATTCGAGAACTTCCAAGTACCTATAAGGACAACCTAAGGACGCGCGCGACTACCCAGTGAATCAGCAGGTACGAAGTGACTGCGAGAGAAAGAGAAAGTGCATAAGGAAGATCGATCTCTCGTATCCCCGAGTCCAGCGAGCTTGTCGAAAAGGTTCACCAGAGTTCGCCTGGATTGGGGAAGCTCGACCCTCCGCGAAGCGGGAGATCCGCTCGCACCTTCTGGATTGCTAAAATGCATTGGCGCGTCATTGTAACGTGTCTCTTGATCGTACTTGCGAACGGCCAGTTATCGAGATTTGAGAAAATAAAATCATACGCAAAGTTTTTCAGCCTGAAAAATTTCAATGGATACGATGCGAGCCACGGAAACGAACTCTGGCGCGGATTACTCCGCGATTGCGCCAACCAATCGTCTTTCTCTTGCATTCAGAAAAACGTTTATTCGTATTTGGATCACACCTTCGAGGATCGCGACAATATAACCGTCTTCGGCGGCCTCGTTCTCACAAGGAACAAACTCGACTACGAGGCTTGCGCCAATTCCGCGAAAAGTGTGCGCGACGATGACGCACTCAGTGAAAACCTCGTGGAAGAGACGCATGAGGCACGAGAGGAAGGACGAAGGTTTGCGGAAAAAGAATCGGAAAATGGGAGAGAGTTCGAGGAGGAAGAGGGAGGAAGGGCTTCGGAGGTCGAGGCCGAGGACGAACCGGCATCTCCTCTCGAAGAGGTTACGAGCGCTCTTCGAGGGAAGGCTATAAAATTCCTAGCAACTCGAGATTACGAGATACAACTGCCGGAATTCTTCTTCGAAGGGTCAACCGTGAAAATAAGTCCACGAGAGGTCGACGAGAGCGGTGCTTTGGTCAGATTGGATTTTGGACAACGGGGACTTTCGAACGAGCCTCGAATTTTCAAGAAAATAAGTAAGCCAGAAGCTGCTCCATTTAGACCGAGCTCGGCTGTGATGCGCTTTTGCCGCTCTAATAATACTTTACTATGTTTTCCCTTTAGAAAAGTTTATTCAAAATAAGCTCTTAATGAGCTTCCTGGCCCTGCTGCTCATTATCAAACTGATCAAGGTCAAGTTCATGTTCATTATTCCATTTCTCTTTGGAATTGGAACGGCGAAGAAGCTCTTTTTGAAGCTGCTGCTCTTCTTCATTCCTGCATTTGCACACATCTTCAAGCTGTGCTCAAGTTATTATACGGTTCAGGGTACCAAGTATCACCATCATCACCATCAGGTAGTTAAACCAAGCACTGCCAGAATATATATATATTGGATTCCTCATATTGGACTATGTACCTGTCACTTGTGAGGTCAAATCCATGCGGGCGATTCTTCATCTCTGCTCTAACACGTTCGCTTTCAGATCGCGCATCATCACCATCACGTTCCAGTCCCGGTTCCTGTGCCAGCTTACCATAATCATCACGATCACCCTTATCACGAGGAGGACTTCGATGGTTACGACTACGCTCATCCCCACATACAGTATAGGAAAGATATGGAAGAACTGAAGGAGTGGGGTATAGAACCGTACGAGGATCCGTACGAAGAGACTCCTGGGCAGCAGCAACATCCGCCCGGTGTGCTGCCGGCTCCAGCTCCGGGACGTGCACCGGGACAATCCGTCCCCAATCCATGGTCGAGTTCCTTGGGTGGAAGTCCGGCGTCCGCGTACTCCGCGTCCACCTACGGAATTGGCCAGTACGCGTCTAACGCGAAACCAGTGCGTTTTTCTGTCTATCCGACAGATAAATACCTACCCGCAGGAGCTCAGGCCCAAAATTTGGCTTATGCCGGATACGCTCCAGATTCAAGGCTCGACAATGCTCGTCGTGTCGTCATGCAACAACTGCGATCTGCGGCCTCTCCCTCTCCTGGAGTCGCTTCGACTATTTCGAATCCGATTTTCCTTCAGTCGACTCCCTCTAGCATGGACACGCCCTTTGTCGAGGCTCATCTTCGTCCGAATGGCTATCAGAGCCTGGTGCACTCTCAGAATGCGGCCCACATCCAATCGGTCCCTCAGTCCTTTCCGCAGCAACAGCAACAACATTTTGCGCCACCTGCTGGGCTTCGAGCCGATCAGCATCGAAATGCCCCTCAGAGACGGGCAGAGGGCATTCTGTCTTCTTCGTCATCTAGAAGCAACGGATCGACAACGTACGACGATGAGTTCTTTGGAGGAATTCTCGGAAGACTCGACGAGACTTTCAGACAATTGAAGTTCGTCGACGAAGGGTGCAGGGAGAGGCTGGTCTGCAGTATGTACAGAAATCCGAGTCTGTACTCGCCGCACAGCAACTTGGTGTCAAACGAACTCTCGAGGTAATTTTTCAATCTTCACAGTCCTTCCACAATTCAGTATAATTCACTGACAATGAGCGTCACTCGGCTTCAACGACGTCCTGACGCGGAGTGAATGTCGAACAACCGTCGACCGATTCAGCATCCTCACTCCAGCAGGTCATCGTTGGCGCTCAGTGTACACAGTTAGTTGCGCAGAATTATACTGCCTCGTGAACTCTATGTCATTCTAAACTACGTATATATAATTTCAGGAATCCCGAAGAACTGAAGCGTGGAGTCGAAAGCAGTTCCTCGGGGCAGAGATTCACGCGGTACCTTGCGGCAGCGCGATTCGGACAAGACGGCGGCGATTGTTCCGCCTCCTATCCGTGTCACGTTGGCGGCCAATAGTACTGCGCTCCTCCGTTTCATCGGTTTGCCATTCATGACCCCTGGCTCGTGACCTCGTGCCTCCTTCTCCTGGTCTAGATTCGACTAATCCCGTTTTAGACCGGCAAGACGCATGTGACGACGGGCACAGGACACGCACGGGCCACAAGCCACAAATGAGCAAGGCACAAGATGCCTCCTCGGTATCGGTGCGAGAATCCTACCTCCTACCGGCAATCGCACCGACGTGTAGATCTTCTAGAGACATGTTACATCTTCAGATTGAACTGAATCCAGGATTCTGCCTACCGACGAGACGTCAGTTTCTCTATTTTTAAATGTTCGGGTGCCATGCCCAAAATCTCTATTTAGGCCCCTTAGTAATAATGCAACTGCTGATTGAATCTTTTGTCATGAAACGAAAATACAATGGGAGGTCAATCTGCATAGTACAGATGTGCTCAAAAATTATCAACTGTACGTTTTAATCTGTAATGCCGTGTATAATAAATTAATTTATTTCAAGCTCTTTTTGTATGACTTAATGATCTCCAAAAAAATCTATCCTAATATCGAATCCTCAATATTTTTATATATTATATATTAATACCCTATTTTTACGGGGTTTACGGAAACTAATCTCCAGCTAATAAATTTTAATAAAGTAATCGAATGATCCTTTGGATAACGTCAGTATACGTTATTTGTGCTTGACGAAGAAAGGATAACCTTTTGGAATTTTATTTTGATCATTTTAGAATTTTTAGTGCGAAGTGTCAAAGTTAGCGTATGGGATTTGGAATATAGTACATTTGAAGTTTGATGGATAAATTAGTTGCCGACGAGATCATGATTATGTAATTTTGTGGTATAATTGTACAGTGGGATAATAAATTTGTATTCAAAGCGCTGCAGCGCAAACGGACCTCCGATCGCGCGCGAAAGCGTGCGTGTCGCTCTAGTACACGTAAAAAGAGGGAGGAAGTATGGGGCATGTGTGCCATGCATGAACTTGGACAGGAGTGACGGAAGTGGAGGAGGGTAGGAAGGAGTGCACCCTAGATAACGCCCTGGTATCTGTCTCGTTGATACTTTCTTCTATAGTTCGCGAAGACAGCACGTGCCTCATAAAAATTCAAAGGACGTCTCTCCGCGTTCCGTGGGCTATAAAACCTCGCGACGCCGTGGCGCAACTCATTCGGTGATTAGTCTCGCAAATCGATCGGTCGACGTCCATGATGAGGATTTTGATATTAGCTTCGGTGGTCATTTGGGCTGCGTCTGCGACAAAAGCTCAGAGTATCGGGACCACGGCCGAAGCCCTTCAAAATATTTACTACAGGTGGGTCTTTCGGAATTTTTCAAATTTCCCGCCGTCACCGTCAGCATCCATTGCGTAGGAAGATTCTTGGCTTCGATTTTCTTTCACCTTCCTTTTCATCAGCTCAATTTCGTTGTTGCAGGTGCGTGGATAGCGAATCCATGTTATCCTGTGTCAAGCCGAAGGTGCTCGCCTACCTGAGCGAAGCTGTCAAGCAGGAGAGGATCCCCATCACGGAGGATTTGGCCGTAGTGAGGTCGCGTCAGCTGACCGAGGAGGACGCCCAGATCCATTACACGGACTACGCCTCGGTCGACCCTGCCAGGAAGGAGCTTTTGCGCTCCCTCATGCTGGAGAAGCTTGACGCCTTCCTTTCGAGTCACCGTCTCGAGGCTAAACTGCCGGAAGCCATTGTAGGCTCGAACATCGTACCGCGCGCCCTGGTCGACGGCGTCCCTTCCAGTCTGAGCGTCCCCTTGGCCGACTCAACGAGCACCGAGGGTAAGGCGTCCAGCACAGCGCGACGGCGATCTCAAGAACGTCATACGTATTCTTTTTTCTCTTTTAGGCCGTGGATTCGTCAAGAAGGTCATGATTCCGTTCCTGCTGGGCCTGAAGTTCAAGGCGACGGCACTGGTTCCCCTAGCCCTGGCCCTCATCGCCCTCAAGACGTGGAAGGCTCTTACCCTGGGTCTCCTTTCGCTCGTTCTCAGTGGAGCTATGCTCATTTTTAAGTTGACAAAGCCGAAGGTGGCCTACGAGGTCGTTCACTACGGTCACCCCCCCGTTGAGCATCCGCCCCACTGGGACACTGCCCCTCAAGGACCCTACCGTGCCTACAGAAAGAAGTAGGACTCCGTGCCGCCAGCAGCCAAAGACAATTCAGCCAAATCCAATCTTTCCATATTAGACCTATTTACGTCTATCTAATATTTATTTCAACTGGCAATTATTTATTACATCGAATAAATGTCATTTTTCATACAAAACGCTCATACGTTGCTTTTACCTTTTTATTCTCCAAGTCCAAGTTTACATGCGAATCTCTGTCATATCGAGTGGCTACGAGTCGAACGAACGCGATTCACAAAAAATCTATACAATATCGAATGTTCGATGCATGCTCGGAGCGCGAAATACATGGTTGGACTTTTTAAGCGGAAGCATTCTTTTATTGTTTTAGAAACGAGAAGATTTCTCTGAATGTCCCATTGGGCTAAATGACCATATATGAGATATGCCTCAAATGCAGAAATATGTTTGAGATATAGCTCGAACGAACCTTCGAATTATTTCTTCATTAAACTCTTAATGATTTTTCGTTGAGCAGCGGTTATTCGTCGCAAGAGCATACAATAGCGCTTGGATAAATGTGAAACGAACAAACGGAAGGCTACCGTTAAAAATAAAAAGGGGCGAATGTCTATTACCGGCATGTTATGCGTTGCGTGATCGAGAAACGTCGCTACTCTGACGGACGAGTGCAAATTTAATGGGAATCGTATAATCCTGCACTATAAGGTTGTATCCCTTTCGAGAGATTTACGTCGGAAGTGAAGAAATGCGAAGAAGGGGGAGATGGACAAAGCCCAGGGTTCGTATCGACTGGTGAAATAGAAACGAGGAAGGGGGTGTTATTAAATTGAAATTATCGATGGACGTTGGCCTAAATGCTTATGCTAACTGCGACCCAAAAATCCAATTATCAGTACATTGTTATAAAAAGTCCGGCATCACAGGTAGGATTGTCCGACATATTCTCACACGAGAGACTCAAATGGAAAGAAGTACGCAGGACGAGTCATGCATACTAAACAATAGTAAACGCCTCGTCCTGGCCCAAGACACTATGTGCGTCGATGTGCGATGTGCGATGCGACGGTGTCGCGGCGCTCTCGTGCAATTGTCGCTCGAGCGACACATCGCGTTACCGATAATTATCGCGGCCTCAGCCGAACCTCGACTAACCCAGAAGAAGAGCCGGAAACGTGCTACCGTTTGGCCGCCATGCCGTCGATCGTATGGAAAGTCTGCCTCAAACTCGTGTCGCGTTTCAACGATCGAGCCAAACCCAATGCGATGACAATGCGATGACAATACGATGACAATATGATGACAGTTCGACGCCTGGACGCTCAAAATATTGTAGTATTTTTCCAAGTATTATCTTCCGTTTGCTGTGTCGCGAAGTAGATCTCTGCCAGGAGTACCAGCCGGAATATTATAAATTTGTACTTCTTCTCGCGGTCACCACCCTCTACTCTCGCCGTGCAAATTCATTGCGCACGAAGCATCGGACACTCAGCGGGACGGAGATCATGGGCGATTAAATAATCCTCAACAAAGCGAGAGTGAACATTTACAATTGACGTACCAATCAGAATCACGAAGGATAAGGAAGAAAATCCGTCTGCTGGCAGGTTCGGTGGTCGTGTCGGCCGGAGGTAATTAAGAAGTCATGTCATGCGCGAGGCCCCGATAATCGAAGACCATACTGAAAGAAAAGAAAATTGGTCCCGTAGTAGGGGACAAATAGTCCGCAGACACGGGGCGAGGTCGATATATTGCATAGCCCCGTATAAATAGCCCAGTCCCAAAGCACATGGCATCAGTCGCGGAAGTTCCTTCGGTGAAGCGCAGCACCACACATCAAGCACGTCCAGCACCTTAGCCGACACCTCGACGACATGAAGCTCTTCGTTTTTTGCGTTATTCTGACGGTCGCTGCAGCGCAACCCGCCAAAAATGAATTCTGGAAAGGCACCAGCATGGACGCCATGGTTGACCAGACGAAAATCGATTGTGCTCAAAAGGACGACGAAATCTCTTGTATGAAGTTCAAGGTGCTCAATCTTCTGGACCAAATCTTCCGCAAAGATAACTTTAAGGTAAGTCCAAATCTTCATAGGCACGGAGCGAAGTAGAGTCACTTGTCACGTTTCACGCCCGCAGGTATCAGAGACCGTCGAGGTGACCCGCAATTCCTACCCGGTGGAGGAGCAAACCTCTGGACGCAGCGAGGCTTCCTTCCTGGACAATGTTAGCTCTTATCTGAGCTCCCATGACGTCACCTTCAAGCTACCTCTCGAATCATCCGTCAAGGTGAGCGCCCGCAACATCGAGAACGACGAACTCTCCTTCAACGTCAAGTTCGGAGAGGGTCGCGCTGCCGTCCAGGAGGCCCGCAAGTCCAAGCTGAAGAAGGTCATCATTCCGATCCTCGTCTTCGTCCTCTTGAAGGCCATGACCCTGATCCCACTGGCCATCGGTATCCTCGGCCTCAAAGCCTGGAACGCTCTTCAGCTCTCCTTCTTCAGTTTCGTCGTCTCCGTCGGTCTGGCCATCTTCCAACTTTGCAAGAAGATCGCCGCAGACAGTCACGCGGCTCCCATCTCGGCCCACGGACCTTGGGAGTACCAAGCAGCACAATACAGGTCCTTCGACACCGTTCCGCAGAGTCAGGAAGCACAGGACCTCGCGTACGCAGCCTACGCTCAACCCTGAACAGTCCTGAAGAAGCCGACCCCTCGAACCAAAGGAGCATATTCACTGAGCTCACCCGATCAATCACGATCGCGCACCACGTCTCTCACTTTTGTACAGTACCTTCCTTCCCTATTTATACCTTCTATTTAATAAATTATTCGTGCAATTTACATTGTGCCTTTTCTCTCTCTCTCTCTCTGTGTAAACTGCTCGTACTATAAAGCTTGATGCTACTGTACTTATACCTACCGTCCTTCACTTTCCGAATTATCCGCGTCAACAACGTCTTGGATTTAATCAGAATTGTCACCGAGACTGAGGTGCAGGCCTATTGAGGTGCAATTGCATCGATTGCGTTGAAATATTCAACCAGACATAAAATTAAGACAAAACTTAATCGGATATTCATTAGATTTTTAATATTTGTTATCGATGAATATGTGAAATTTAAAAAAACCTCAAAGATTTAAGTTACAATGCCTAAAATGGAGGATGCTCTAAATGTTCGAGTCAAATAAAACAGCTAGAAGTCGACTAAAGCAGGTATGTGAATTCCGGTGTAAAAGACACGCGAAAAGCATGGCTTTTTATGAAACACAAAATCATAAGGGCAAAAGTAACAATTGATTAACGACCAATGATGTTACAAGGTCGACTTCGAAAACTGAATAAAAAAAAGAAGAAAAACAATCGATTAATTCTTTGCCACATTTAAAAATGTCTACCCACTTTGAACTGCACGAGTTGACGCAAACAGTCAATTCGATGGTGTCGAGCATATCTGTACTTTTGTATTCGAGTGAAATTTATTCTGTTATCCTGAAAATGAAAAAGAATTAGCCAATTTCGTAATATACTTATTCCAAGATTGCCTTGACCTCGAACTTGACCATTAAACTGAGGAGACGAAGAAAAAATCTTGACACATGAAGCTCTCGAACAGGTGGAGAAAATATCTCTAGATGAAAACAATAATGCGCATTGAAAAATTCTCTTTACACTCTCGACTTTCCGACGTAGCCCAACGTACCTCTACCGGATATGTACCTGCTCCTAGCTGCACTAGGAGCATCGCATTTATTGCCAGGAATCTATGCAACGTTACTAATTTTCCAATGATCAATATTTCCAAACGCTATCCAAGGCGGAGACCTGGGGCTAGAGTCTTCGACGGGCATTCGTTATTATTTCCACTAAAAACTCTCGAACGCTGTGCCATAGGTTCAAAAAAAATCAAACATTGTTAATTCAAAAAAAGTAAGAGCATACAAGGCAATGGGATACGCCGTTGGCCAGTGTACGATACTGGCTGCAGCTTCGATGGTGAAACGTAATATAATTCACGTGAAAACCCATGATCGAACAAATCCAAATAAATAATGAATTAATCGCGGTAATCAGAGATTTACAGTGAGAAAGATAGATAGATAAAGAAGGCGTGAAAGAAAAGATGGCGCGGGAGGGACGACGCGTGTCAGCAGGTAACATACAAAGATGGTCAAGTTCCGTTTCCCATAGACACGGGCGCGCATGCCATGGTGTACGGACGCTACGCCATGAGACGGACAAACGGACGCTACTATATGCGAATGAAATTTAAATAATTTTCATTCGATCGACGATTCTCGGCATGCGCGACCGAATAACATAGATTCGCAGGGCAAATTAAATAAAAGGGGCGGGCCACTCCTCCGTCAGTCGCAGTTCGATCGCCGATTGCGTTTCATCGTGCAATCGATCGATCAATACTTCCGAGTGATCCGAGTCGACTTCCTGAGTGTGTTTTGGTGTAAGAAGAGAAAATCACGAGGAGAGTCTCAGTGTACCGAGGACACGAGGGATAGGCGGAACGCAAGAGACACGAAAAATGCGTTCGACAAATTTCTTTAATATGGTGACGCTCGTTGGCGTCGGCGCCGCCATCATCGCTTCTGCAAACGCTTCCGGCCATCAGGACTTTCTGACAAATGCATTGAATCGCTGCATCGCTGCGGATTCCTGGTCGTCCTGCCTGAAGTACGAGGTTCTCGGTTATCTGGACGGGAAGCTCGGCACTAGCACGGAAGCCCGCGCCCTCGAGAGCGTCGACGAAGCCGTTGTTGCGAGAAGTGCCAAGTATCTCAAGAGCTTCGATTACAGCGTCGACCTGCCTTTCGTTGACGCGAGCCTGAAATACAGGCCCAGCAGGAGTCTCGCCGATCTTGACATCGAGTTCAAGGAGAACGATGTTGCAACCGGTCAGGCCCGTGGGATCCTCAAGAAGAAACTCCTGCTGCCCTTCCTTTTGCTCCTGAAGCTCAAGCTAAAAGCCCTGATGCCAATCTTTGTTGCCATAATAGGCCTTAAAGCTCTCAAGGCCCTCGTCCTCTCGAAGCTCGCGATTCTTCTCGTAGTGGGATTCATCGCCGTTCAATTCTTCAAAAAAGGTGGCATGATGCCTCCTATGGGTACGTACTTTGCGGACTTGAGCCAACCGGATTAACCTTATTTATCGCCACAGTGAGTAACAAGACGTATCAATTTTAGGCATGTCCATGGAACCTGCGGCACCGGCCTACGGTGCTCCTCCCGTACCCTCGACCACGTCGAGTTACGACCCAGCCAACACTTGGGATGGCAACGGTCCCTACTCTCGCGTCTGGACGCCGACAAACGGCATCGACGGACAGAGTCTCGCATACAGCTATTATGCTGGTTCGAATCTTGGATCCTACGGTTCGCCCTCGTCCTCCTCCTCCTCATCTTCTTCGTCGGCCAGTTCTGGTTCGTCCTCCTCTTCCGCTGGAATGAACTACTAGACTTGACATCACGCGCGACTCTCGACGCGACTGTCACCACTGATCATTCGATCACAACGCAATTGAAACGATGACCACGACTGCGACGAATTAAATAATGTGGATACGATAAACGATGACAACGACAAGAAAGACGGCTATAACGACTACTTGAAACACGAAGACGAAGTCTTGAAAGGTGAAATCTGCACCAAGAGACATCGTCCGCGAGGATACTTCCTTGCAAGAGGGTGTACCCTACAGCATGGCAGCGAAAAAGCGGTGAACCCAGATAACAACCTTCTGGCTCTTCCCAAGTAAATTGAAATACGCCATCAAAGGCACGTTCACACTCCTTTGCTTGGCTTCTTTCGGAAGAGGGCTACAATATTTTAATATCCAAATACTGGAAGACTTGAACATTTCAGCTTATCAATGTCCTCAGGGGAACGAGAGTAAATTGCTGCGGTATGCAAGGAAATCGAGCCAAACGTTTCACTAGGAGTACCTTGACGTTAACATTCTAATTGTAAGATCGAACAGTTTGTTGTGATTCGTGAAAATCACTTGCTCCCGATCGTACGACTATTTATTTTCATGCGACATATTTTTATTATTGTGTTTCGATTTGTTAATAAAAGCATACTTTTTAAAACACTGTCCATTCTTCGCTCCCAACTTTCAAGCATCACCATAAACTTAAATTATCAAAAAACAAGAAGTGGACTTTGTAGCATATATAGCCTAATTAATGATATTGGCTGGTTTTGTAATTACTCAACTTGTATCAATTTACGTCAATACAAAGTCTTGCTACTGATTGGTTCCAGCAAAATATCTTTTAAATAACCACGGATGTAGCTTTTTTGCCGACACAAGCATCCATTTCTCACTAGATGTTAATTACCTTAAAAGTACTACATACCATTTAGAAGAGTAAGTCCTTCGGTAGATGCGATTATTTTGCATAACCTGGTCCTAGATTTCTAGGTGATTGGCGACTTTTCTGATACATGTAGAAACTGTCGAAATATTTACAGACCACGTGACCAGCTGTGATATCACTAAAGTTTGGCAGGAAACGTGAAAGGGATAGGGGGGAATTTGTCTTCGCACGAGGGAATATGTCAGGTCTCTTGCTTGGGATGGGACGTATTCAAAGTTAGCACGAATATACTAAAGACCCTGATAGTACGATAGAGACATTGGTGGCGGCGCTACCGCTTCACACATTTTCCATGATGCATTGCAGAATCAGAATACCATATATGTATAATACCTTATGTGAAAATACAGCAACCAGCGGCACCAATGGACGAGATTCTTTGGAACAGATTTATGACGTATTTACATACAACCCAATGCTGTTGGCTCATTGGCCGCTTCTGTGTGCTCGCTTTCTACTTACTTTCGTTGGTACGTTCCAAAATTCATTGCCAATACTGCCAGTATTATTGTGTCCCCGTTTACCCGCATGCAAAGAGTGAGACACAACCATGTTCGTAGTGCTTTGAGTGAATATACGAACGCACTGGAACGCACCCATAGTCTCAACGTGTTAGAATCGTTCGGCTGCACTTAATACACATTAATGCCTAGTTTAAACGGTGCTACTGAAGATATTGCAGTTTGTATGACCATTAAAATGTATTTTCTTGAATCGATATAATTAACGGACGTTTTGGTCCATTCGAAGGAAGAAATTTCTTATACTATCGGTTCTGCTAATTGCATTATTTTGGAATCAATGTGTGCACGAATATATTACTGGCATAAAGTATAATATTACTCATGTTAATTGAATATAATGAATCATGAAGCATACTTATTTCTGTATACCTCTATAGGCATTGACAACAGGTTGTATTTAAGTAAAAATTGAATGTGCAAATGATTTCAGCACGAACAATAAGTTTCTAAAATCCAATCTACTATCCGTCCTGCATTGGTTACCCGTATCCAAGTATCCTTTGCACAGACAAAATGGTGACACGCTGTTCTATTAAGAGACATCTAACTAGAGACGCGTAAAAAGGATTTATATTCTACGTTATACATATAGGTCAATATTTATATCATGTCAATTAAAAGTTGTTTCAATTAGGGAAATAATATTTGCAAGCCATAATACGTCGGATAGAAATTGTTTTCTTGCACTACTTCCTATACTACTTTGACAGCTATTGATATAGTTGTGAGAAAACGTCCACTCCACGTGATTCCTCTGATAAGTATATTGACGTGACAATACACGTACGTAAAGTGTTATTTATTTTTTGAAGAGTATTCCACCATATTTCACTATAATTCTATAATTTCTAATGAAAGCAAGCGATATTCGAGCAAGACACAATGTTTTTAGGACGCTTAGTAGCTCAGTCTGCACTTGTGTAAAAACAAATACTTCACGAGTTTGCCAAAAAATAATCACGATCTCTCGTCAGCTGATAAAATTCACAATTCAATCATGTTCACGACGCTAAATTAACAGCTTCCACCATATCGTACTCCTGCTGGTTTCCAATTGTGATTTAAAGTTTCTTAGATGTCTTATGCCTGGAGCTCATAATCCAAAAGCTAATGATAACGGACGGTTAATAAAGAGCAAAAGCCAAGTTTAGTGCAAATATGTCACGCATCAAGTTATTCCTGGCCAGAAAAGTAAATGAAAATGCAAAGATCATTTAACACCAATTGCAGCGGAGAGGCACAGACAAGAATGTTTCTCTTTGAAGTTGTTCTACAATTATCAAGCTCAGCTACGTAGGCGTCCTTGTCATCAACCTAGTCACCACTGCCATAATCTGCAACAAGACCGATCATGGCTGATGCATCTGCCAAAGATCAGTATCCTCTTCACAGATGTATATTTGAAGGAGATATCAAAGGGTTAAGCTTACTAATCAGGACACACGATGTTTCAGAAAAAGATAACCAAGGTTAGAAGAATTTATTGCACAATGCTGTTTCCTTCGAGCAGTAGTGCTATTACTCATTTATTGTTATCAGAGTATCGAAAGATGTTTTAAATAATCATTAACAATTTACCATCTGTTTTATAGGAAATACGCCCTTACATTTGGCTGTTATGTTAGGAAGGAAAGGTAAGCAGTTCTAATGGATATGTAATTAAATTGATTTAACTTTCGGATCGCAATATGTTTTGTGTACACAGAGTTTGTCCAGTTGTTGCTTGCACACGGGGCATCTGTAAAGATTAAAAATCTGGCTGGATGGAGCCCTTTGGCAGAAGCTATCAGTTATGGCGACAGGCAAACCAGTAAGTAGTCGTGCTTAGACATGTTTTCATAATAAAACGTATTATAAAAAACAGCCAGAGTGGGTGCCTGAACGCGATTTATTGCAGTATCATCTTTAGTAAGAAAATTGAAGCAACAAGCAAGGGAGCAGATGGAGGAAAGGAGGCCAAATTTGGTTACTGCATTGCGGCAGATGGGAGACTTTTACATGGAACTTAAATGGGATTTTCAGAGTTGGGGTTTGTGTTATTAATGAGCGTATTTGTAGGCATAAGAATAATCTGAATGCCGCTATTGATTTCATATTGATTTAACTTAAATGATCATTCTCCTTTCAGTACCCTTGGTATCTAGAATACTGCCATCAGACATCTGTAGAATACATAAAAGTGGAGCGTCGATAAGAATGGATACCACACTTGTAGATTTCAATGATATGAGATGGGAAAGGGGTGACATATCTTTCATCTTCAATGGAGATCAAAAACCGAGCAAATCACTCACTGTCCTCGACAATAAGGCCAAACTCTATCAGAGAGTTAAATATGAGGTTGTTAATTTCTTCAAACTCCATTATGTTACTAATATGAGTTGGTGGATATATGATGGAGAGCCCGCTAGATCTGGCATTGCAAAAAGACTGCAAAAATATTATTTCTGTTATTTGCCTTACGCTTGTGTGTGTACAGGAGACTGAACTTGAGATAGAGGATGAAATCGATATTCGCATGTCCAGTGACATTATGGCAGTTCAAATGTCAACGAAAGGTATCACATTCTCAAGAGCGCAGACTGGATGGATTTTCAGAGAAGATAAAAGAGTGAGTCCTTTTGTCTTGATACCGAGAGTTAGCCATGTACTCGTTACATACATCACAGACGGGAATTTGGTATGCTTTAGGAAATGGTTGGTCCTTTTCAAGCTGATTTCTATCAGATAAATGGCATGGTGTTGGAGAGTAGAAAAAGACGGGAGCACCTGAGTGAGGAGGACCTTCAAAAAAATAAAGCCATTATGGAATCCTTGACAAAAGGGAGTTCTCAAGGTTTCACAAACGGGGAGGTACCTATAATATATATATCAGTCGAATAACTTGAATCTTTAACTTCTGAAGCATGTATATATACATCTCTGTCAGCAGCCTCCACTGAGAAGAGCTTCGTTAAACCCACCACCGGAGTCTAGCATCACTTGGGAGGAGTACCTTGCCGCACCACCCGGTGAATGCCCTCTGCTGGGCAGATGCCATGTATACAAAGAGAGCAGCAAGTCTTTCAAGGCGACAGTGGCTATGAGCCCGGACTTTCCATTGACAGTTGGCATGTTGCTTAACGTCTTAGAAGTCATCGCACCATTCAAGCACTTTAGCAAATTGCGACAATTCGTCTTGATGAAACTGCCACCCGGGTTCCCTGTCAAGATTGACATACCCATTCTACCCACGGTCACCGCGAAAATAACATTTCAAGAGTTCGCCTTTAGAAACGATATCGATCCAGAATTGTTTCAAGTACCGTCAGACTACTTTGAAGATCCCATGAGGTGAGTCAGAACATTTTAATCGCGGTACATCTAGCCTGCTAGCGTTGCTTCGTTCGATTGGGTGACAAATTTCCTTGTCTCGTTGCCCAAATAAATGTACGATGAACCGCGCTGGACTTTGACGGACGCACGCAAAGCGAATGATTTACGTTTTGTATAATTCAATTGTGGATTCGATGATGATGTCTAAGATTAAAAATAAACCGAGGCTCTCGGATCTAACAGTGACATTTACAGTTACTTAGTCAATTGGAAGACGTAATATTCAATCATGGAATGATGAATTTCAGAGATTATGGCGCATATTTGACGATGATGCCGGTCCTACATACTGCATCGTCTCTTTGAAGATAAAAATCACGACTTGTGTCGTATTTTATTGATAGATTCAACAAAAATTCCATTAAATTAACATTAAATGAGAGATAAATCATTTATCGAATCCGATCTAGATAAAGTCAGGAAAAATGATATTTTTATAGCTAACAATAAAACGAAGAAAAAATGTTATCGTATAATATATTATCTGGAATAAATGTACTGTCCGAAAAATATTACTACCCTTCCCATGATGAGGTTACACTTTTTCATATTTTACTAAATTTCTAAAATAGTTTATGCGCCAGAAACATAAATGGTTACTAGCATCGTCAATGCACTCCTTAATTCATCATACTAACTGTAATCCAAAGAATGAATCGCTTATGAAAGGTTCGCCATGTCGCTGCTATCCCCTTGCTAGCTTTTATCATTTAATCATCCAAGAATGGGCCGTCCTAGTCAATCTGTTAGGCCAATGTTAACGCTTAATATTTGGCAACTTAATATTTCGCAACAATTTTACCTTACAGGTTTCCAGACTTCTGACGCTTCGACAGCCTAACACTAATTGAGGTCAATTGTCGGACCGATCTGGGACTCGCTCGTTCTCTGCTTGGGGAACGCCTAACACTCGAGTTTCCGTGTTGTACCATCCTCGGCAGCATCCGTTACAGTCGCTGCGTCCTGCTCATCGAGTAACACGCTGTAATACATCCATACTTAAGTACGAAGAGTGTTGAATAGCGGATACGGGGAAAAAACTGGACCTGCAAAGTCGTCAATCATCAATTTTTGTCTCCTTCTTCTTCTGGCTTTACGATAAATAGCGACATGCGAATCGATCAGTCGACATTCAGTACTCTTCGTTCGAGAAATTCGTCAGTGTTCACATTGCCATCGAGAGCGTCGCGTCCATCATAATTTCTAACTCCGACTGCTCGAGTAACAATTGGCTCGCAACTATATAACTTAACTGTCAACCCCTGACAAGCAATAATGGCATTTGACTGAGCATCTGGGAGCAAGCAACTTAATTGAGCTCAACGCTGGGCTTTAAGATGTCCAAAAGATAATCGAGAAGTCTGATTTTTGCGGATGTCTAAGGGCCACGAAATTATTTCTTCGTACGCTGACAAAGAAGTTTTAATCAAAGTGCAATCATCATCCGTTATTAACGATCGTTACGCTTTTATTGAAATGACTGTGGCACCGGCTTTGGTTGTTGACTCTTCTTTTTTTTTCTTTTTTCTTTTTTTTTAAATAATACTTACGATCACAGTTATGCGCATACTTGACGAGATCATTTTTGAAATTAAAGGTAAGTTTGTGACAGTAGATTTGCAAGAAACGTTTTTACAAGACATAGGTAACTGCATTGTACTGTAAAATATTATGCTCTTACAGAACAAATATTTATCCATTCTTTTTCATTTATTCGATAATTATGAACAGTATTTCAGTTTAGAAATAATTTTCATCTTGAAAAGAAAATGAAATTTGCAGGCATACCCTCAGTTAACGCGTTAGTCTGTTAGCTTTTGCGCTAAAAAAAATCAGGCACTAGGTGTACTTTCTTAAAACTATTGGGAGTTCGCATGCACTTTCCTCACAATACTATCGTCGGGTTTTTCTTCGAAGCAAATGGAAAAATGGTAAGCGGCAGCGGTGCTGTTGTTCTAACGTTTTTCGAATCGTTATTATTCATTATTCAATATGCCGATGAAATTTTTTCACCATCGTCCTAATTTACTCGCTATAGTCAAGCATAGCAATGTACGCGTAACTTCTTTCCCTGTGTAAAGTGTCTCGTGCTCGAGCTTACTTTCTTCTTATTATACGTCAGTGTGAAATGATTAGGTAATTAACGATTAAGAACAATTATGCCATTCAATGCCTCGATGATAAAGTGTTCCCTGCAGCCTCTTAAACTATAATTTTCAAATAATCATGCAGGTTGTCGTATTCGACAGTGTATCACGAAATATGAATTTCTCATCGCTTTGGCTAATCGTGATATCTCCTACTCGTTTCGCAATCGTTTCACGTTTCAATTCCTCACGGCTGTTTAACTTCTAGATTTGCGATTTCATAAATATCCCCGACATGTGCGGCCGGATTCTTTTACTCGTGTCAGCCAAGTCGATCCCTATTATTATAGTGAAGGAAGGGAGCATCGTGAACGCATCGAATTGGCGCATTTTCATCGGAGAATATTCTTGGCTGGAACGAAAAAATTAGTAAGCTATTTAGGGTCGTAATGTCACACTTAAGGTATTATAGTTGGTCTCCACGAAATATGCGGTCAATAACGATAACGATAATTGTTAATACTATAACTAAAATTGAATTGACGCGAAGGAAAAACAAATTATTTTGATGTTTAGATTTAGATTCGTCAGAATTTAAAAGCGAAACTTCCTGATGAGATAAGCGTGGTTTCTGTCGACGATTATGATCGTATGTCGGGAACCACAAAGATATTTTTCCATCGAGAGTGTAGTTGAATCGAAGACAACTAAGTTTACAAATAATTTGCGATATATTAATTGCTTAAACTACGAGCAATATCTAATAGATTTCGCGATAAGTACGTGTCTCGTTGCAGTTTAGGAGTTCCAAGGGACGCTTGTACAATTTGAGATGTCGACGCGCAGATTCTGCACGGCTGCGTCTAGCCGTTTCGTTGATGAGTTTTCGAGTACTGGATTTCTTCGTTAAAACTAAGTCTACATGGGTTTACCGTTAGGGCAGCTTGAAACAACGCAAGACGGCACAGGAATGCGCCAATGGCGATTTTCCAAATTTCCCATTAAAGCCAGCAAATGGTCAGCTTTTGTGCCGATCTGTGTAAACTTTCCTCGTCCGGATAGACTGACGTTATGCTGCACTGCGTTAACGTTGTATGGTCGATAGAGTTCTGTTTTCCCGTGATAATGTTTATCGGTATATCTAGATGTACCATACTAGATGTATTCTGAAGCCTGAAGTGCGATCTATTGCTCGTCGTTGACTTTACGCTTCCTCCAATTCGTCACTTTCCTTTGGAAATCTGGAAGCCTCCAGATCCTCCGCGAACCGTCGATCATCCATTTCGTCCGCGGGCCGCGCTCGAAGCACGCATTCAGTATTATGCTAGTATTAGAAATTAGTCAGCTGAGGTTTCCTTATAGTAAGTTCTTCGTGCGCTTTCGGAGATGCGCGAGACGAGATGGATGACATTTTCGAAATCTAGATAAAATCGAACCTTGTTATTCGGTCTTTCCGTTTTGCTGATAGTCTTCAAACTGGTCGAGCAACCCGAACTTGGCCTAATTCTCCTTAAATTTCTTTTAGGGAGAATCGTAGAAGCCAAAAAAGTAAATTGGACAAAAATTGCGGTATTAGCTGACTGGGAAGAGTGACTGATTTCATTGTTGTTATTAATTCTTCAGATGTTTTAATCGTTCTGATTTTATCCTGGGATTTTCTTCTTCGTTATTTTTTTCCCATCACTTTTATTCGACTGGTAGGTTATACGCTTATTGGCTGATCGAATGTCAGTCAGTCTCCTCTCCTTATTTTAACTTCCCAGCTCCGCCCGTCGTTCGAGATGCTTTGTCTCGAGACACTCCGGTCCGAAACTGAATCACCCACCATAAGTATGCATAAATAACCGATATCTTAAACGCCTCGTTGCAACGGCGCGATCGATAAAAAAGCTCATTAGATATTTTTGATCTGGCACATTTGGCTTGACTAGGCACCCATAAAGAGAAGAAAGGAAAGATAGGAAGATGTTTGTGATTCCCGTGAAGAGAATTATGGCAATGGAAAATGAAGTGGGAGACCGCGATTAGTAACGATAGAACAATTAATTACTATTACTACTCGAAGATTATAAATCACTGGGTCACGGATTTTTACTTCTTTACTTCACTACTATATAGGTATAATGCCACAAAAGCATTCACGTTTACAATATAGTATTACGGCGGTCGATTGACATTCGAGGGGAACTCATTTTCATTTTTATAATTTAATGCGTTAGAATTGATGATTCGTTATATTTAGAAATGCACGTACACCATAAAAAGATTGCAAAGTGATGATATTTTGCGAATTGTTATAAATTTAATTATATGTGTGTATAAACTGCAGAGTAGAAACGAATGCAGTAGTTTATTTACAAGTTATCGATGCGCAGCTATTTGCAGCCGGTTCACTCTTGTGCTCTGCTCCGCTCTGCTCTCTAACTTCTACATTCTAATATAGTACATAATCATAGTTTTCAAGAAAAAATCGCAAGTTTTGCAAATCAATCGTGACTAATCCGATCCACAGGATCCTTTATCCTTGAGACTATCATGTGATTCCTAATGTTGATTCTCTTCCGTAGATCAACCGTGCGTGGCAGCGTCACACTGTCAGACTATCGTCAGTAATGTTAGTGTGAAAGATACCTTTACTACTTTAGAAGGTAAATTTAGTCGAATATTTGTAAATTGTCATAATAAGAGAAAAAAAAATACAATTGCCAATTAAATGGAGATTGCGCGAGGACTATGAAGATTTTTCATATCCCAGATGTTATCCAGTGCGCAGGTGCGGCAAGAACTAAGTGGCAAAAACATGTTAGAATCTAATATCGCCAGCTGCACTTAGCCATCGAGAATAACCGAATCCATTCGTTTCGTAGCTCCATAGAGGCAAGCGAGACTCGTAGCCAGAGAGACTGCAATATCATCCAAGAGTGAAAATACAAATTGAACGTCGATGACATCTGGCTGCACTTGGGCGAGTGCACTCATTGGAATCGATGAATTTTTAAGCGCAAGATGCTCTCCGAGAGAGAGAGAGGGGGCCTTATGTTTCTCGCTGCGACGACACGTGCCGTAAGTCCCGAATTTCCCGTGAGCCTAACGAACAACAAATCCTCAAGATAGTACCTATGTCAAAATGGGAGAATGAGACATTAAAGAAATTGCGTTTGCGATATCGCGTTACCGTTTGTTTTAGTCTGGGATCGAAGCCACCCGCCCATCGCATCGATCATGCCCTGCGACACTTTCAGGCGTGTCCTTCGGAAACGTTTACACTGCTTCTTTCTTGATACTGATAATCTCACGCTCGCTTCTGCTGGATGCCAATAGAGCTATTCCCCTGGAGCATCTAGCTTTCCAAGCCTTTTCCCGCTTGTAGCGCATTTATGTAGGCACTAGGAGAACGATCTGTCGTCAAGGGAAAGTCCCGTGTCCAGCGCGTGCACGAAGAAATTAAAGAATGAGCGTACTTTTGTCAATACATCGAATATGAATGAGCCGACGCAGAAAGGAAAAATCGAGAGTTCTAATAATCTAAGAATCGTCGTCGCTCTCTCTGCTGCGCGAAGTGCAATCCGCGCGTGGTTCTCATACTTACCAGGGCAACTTTTCTGCGTCGAAAACAAGTTCGAGCTGAATCATTTCACTTCGTTTCTATGTGTAATATTTTTCAAGCGAGAACCATCGTATCGATAGCCGCAGATTTTTATGAATTCAGATCTGCAGACTGTGCAAGATCAATGTTTTACGTTGATAGTTTGTTTGCTCCGATATATTCTTTTTTTGCAATTGCTCCGCTCTCGTAGCAATCGAATATATTTATAATTTTGACTTTACGGTTTTCGACTGTCAATTAGATAAATTTTTTATTATATTAGCAACAGTACCTATATAGTTTTTCACCTGTATGGAGATTGATAACATGCTAAAAATGAAAAATCTCTTGAATGCCATGGGATCTAGTTACACATTTCTTTTTCTCAATTTTTGGGTATTCCCTAGCCGTTCGACGATACACGTATTTACCAAAGAGTGACAAGATCTTTGGCCATCGTAAAGTACACTTGACATTCGAGGGACAGATAACGAACTTATCTGCTGTGGGCTTTTTCTTTCGATTTGTTTCGAAGAACTTTGAAACTTTATTATTACTATGTGAAACGGAGCAAGTAAGTCTTACCGGATCATCCGGATGTCGTAAGAACATCATTGACAACGGTTTACTTACGGACGTCTCCAAGATATCCGACTTATCGGGAAATGCTTTCCGATCGATCCCTGGAGCAGCTGAGCTCGATGCGCCGAGTTGTTGGCTTAGTCGCGATAACCAATGACCTTTGTCACGAGGTCATGACAAACAATCGGGTTGAGAGTCCAAACGTGTGCTCTTCGGGGCTCGGGGGCTGGTGCCTCGCCTCGCACGCACCAACGTGAGTCCACGTGCGTGTTTGGTCCATCAAGTCCATCAAGTCCATCAAATTCATCAAATCAATCGTAATGTGCCAATCGGCAGTCGTGCTCCGTTAACCCCGTCGGAAGATAAAAGTTTCGTTCTTAAATAATTGAAAACTCAGATTCGCTGATGGTCGCTTTCCGAGTCTCCCTCTCCTGAAAAGGGACTTGCGTCGTTCAGGCGCGTGGAATGTCTCTTTATTCCGAACACGAAACAAATAATGGAAGATTTTTAAGAGAATTTGATTCGTCGCTCCCTACCATTTCTTATCTTGGCATAATGGGGCTGGTGGCGAGCAACGATCGAGCATGGAAAAATGGTGGTTCGGTACTATTGAGAAGGTCCCTTCGAGCCCAATTGAATGGTCCCTGTACTCTGCACGGATGGAACACGTTGCTTATCTCAATGTGTTATTTTCCTATTGGGCAAAGAAAGAAGAAACTCGATATTGAAATAGGACTGTTACCCGTAAGAGACGAGTGTGGACGAGGAGATTATTTATCAAAATACCAAGCATTCCTAAAGTAGATAAGCTGCATTGTCGGTGATTTTATACTTTTTCTTATTCTGCGATACCGAAGACTCACCTTCCGAGTGACCATTGTCACGTGTCGCAAAACGCATTCGTACGTGACAGTCGGTCTTTTACGTGGCTCCACAAAATTTATCATATAGTATTTATCTGAAATAGTCACATAGTCCAAGAGGGTCTAACTGCTTCCTTTTTGTATTTCTTTTTTGTACCGGCGGAGAGATTAGCATGGACGACCAAATACTTTGGAAAAATCGCGGGTAATTTTTGCATCGTCTCAGAACCAACGTAGCCTCGACGTACTTTTCTACGGATAACAAGACTCGTGGGTTTCCTTCAAGGGTTTCCTTCGAAAACTGGAATACTTTGATTTTGCATGACGCTATGCATGAGTCCTTCTGTATTCGTAATACATACGTGAGTGCGAGAGCACTTGTATGACACATCAAGGCCACAATGTAACACATTTTATTATTATTCCAGAGATCACTGCGGTCGTTGTCGTGTTTTAATAGAATTTCCTCACTTGTCTCTAGAAAGGCCCACACACGAGGGAACGCGAGAGAACGGTACATGTCCAATGATCATCGTTCTCATGTATTCGTACCAAACATATCATAGAACGTTGACTCATTCGGTTTCAGAGTGGCGATTGACCGATAACATGCAAATTCGACAAACATCCGCCAAAAAAATATTACATAAGATCTTTGTGTATCGCACGTGTCGTTCGATAAGCAAAAATCGTATGTAATGCCAATTAGCAGAGGAACAGCTACACGTGAATATGTCTGAGACGAGCAGCAATTCTCACGGCTTTTGAGCTTCTTCGGTCGGCTCCGCTTTTCCGTGCGAAGAAAGCGCGTGTCTGGGTCGAGAGCATTTCGGTATCGCGCCGTGATGGGAGGGAGATGTTCGGAAGGGGGGAACGAAAAGGAGAGGGCTATGAGAACCATAATGAAGTCCATCAGAATAAAGTATAATAAGGGGGAGAGTAATTTTAGAGTTAAACTCCCGTTGCAAGTTGCGCGAGCAAAACAACCTCCCGGGAGACCCCAATTCCGCGAGCGTCAATGATATCGCAAATTGGACCGACTCGCTGTAAAGGATAAACTCCCAATGAGACGTGAATTATGCATCGTGCTCGATTTCTTGGCCATACTACACTTTTATTCTCAGTTTTAAAACTTCCTTGCGGCTTCCCGCTCGACTTGCCTCGGCTCGACGGAGTCAAAGTGTCTGGCTGACGAATTCAGCCGAAGGCGACTTCGTTACTCCGGTCATTCCTCACCGATGAACTTTTGTACTTCGTGTGCTCCGTGTGCCCCATGCTTTTCAATGTTCATTCTTCTTTCCGATGTAACTGAGAACGTATTCGGAGCAAACGAGAAATATAGTTTCTTCGAGATTGTCAAGGGGTCCCTGCCGTTCCTGCACAATCGATATCAGAGAGACACAGAAACAAAGGAAAGTTGACGCAGTCTTTCATACGATATGCATGCACTCTCTCTCTCTCTCTCTCTCTCTCTCTCTCTCCCTCTTTTTCTTTTCGGGCTCTCTATCTTCAGAGTTCATTAATCCTTAATTATAAGTTTCGCAGTCATTTGACAAATATTATTGATCACTTGGAATTAATCGACTTTCCATTACGATTACACCAATTAAATAAATAAATAAATAATAAGAATTTTAAATTGTCAATCAATTTAGTGAAGGTTCTATAAACTCCCTTTCCAATAGCAATGCTCCCTTTTACCCACGGGTCTGTCGCTACTAATAAGCCTGCCGTACCAATTTTTCTCCTCTTTCTTGTTTTGCATCGAAAAAAAAAGACATATTCCGTGCAAACCATAATGTGTCTCTGACCTACAATAAAATTTACTTTTTTACTGACACTTTATAAAAACATATATTAAGACTTATAGAAATATTTTAAATATAAAATAAATAACGGAGTATGAGATATCCGATGGGCAGAAACGTAAAAAATAGAAAATGAGTAATTAGGAGAAAGAGGAACGTTTTTTTTATCATTGCTCTCTGTTGCTTTATTCTTCTTCTTTTCGTACACTTCATATTCTTGACGACGTAGCCGCTTATCTGGCCGAACGGTGGAAGGTCTATCTTTTGTGTAAACACACTGTCAGGCAAAATCGTGGATGAGTCGACAGTAAAGTATATGCGAAAGTCTATTCGTGTTGTCAGGAGGGGCGGTCAGCTTAAGAATTTGGTGGGGAGAAGAGCATAAAAGCTTGCACGAAGAAAAGCATCACGCTGTGGTGTTCAGGGACCCGTTGGTACCCGTAACAGTGCGATATAGCCGATCGAGAATCATGGGACAACCACCCCGGTTCGGGACAGCGGCTCTTTTCGCTCTTCTTCTTCTAGTGACAACTGCAATTGCAAGTAAGTAACGTTCGATCGGTGCCTCCAATTCTTCTCCTTCTTCAGTCACTGGACACTGGATACAGTGTACAGCACGGATGCTGCGAAATTCCATGACGTTGCGGACACCGTCCGTTGCTCGTTGTGTGCCGGCTCTAAAGACGGAATAGGAGCCTCGGTACTTGTTATTCGGGCTCCAAATAAGCTTCCTTTGTTTCTTCGAGGAACGACGATGCGCTGAGAGAGAGAGAAAGAGAGAGAGAGAGAGAGAGAGAGAGAGAGAGAGAGAGAGGAATTCGGTTGGCCCAGTCATGTTAACGAAACAATTTTAGATAATACTTATCCAAAGATTCATTTCGCAAGATCACCAAGTGCCAGGAAGTTCTTGTGGATAATAGATATAGGAAAATGTGAAAAATTTGCCCCATTCCCCGGCCGGGATAGCATCGAAAACCTGTCGAATAGGATATGCGGATTGAGCGTCCCTGCCTGCTCGCTGGCAACGCAACGAGGTCCGTATCATTGAAACGATTACTACTCCCCTGCCTTTGGACCGGACATTTGGTAAATTGACTCGACGCTCCTGCTTACACCACTAAAATTGATTCGACGTACTTAGCAATGAAATTGCTGCCCTTTTATTCCGACAAGTTTTTAACAACAAAGTACGGAGATTTGCGATTCTTCGGCAGCGTTCACATCGCTCGAATTTAAGATCGGACTTCCGGTGGCACTTGGGAAGCACTTTGGCTTTTTGAACTCTGAACTTTTCTGCGTCGGTCGCTCATGGGCGATTTCTATCGATCGGTGATTCGCTGACGATAGGCTTGCACGTATCCTTTTCAGTGAAATGTTTAATGTCGCCGTTAACGAGACTTTGAATACAGACGACAACATGGACAATAGATGGTTGCCAATTGAATTCTGCTAATATTATGTAAACATATTCATTGCTTAACAACTTGACTCTACGTGCACAATCATTACCTGCCGAGTACCTGTGGTGCACCGACAGCCTTATTTTTCTTAAGCTCCTGCATTTATTACTGGCTTGTTTGAAAACAGCTTCTATCGTTCCACTGGATAGGATTGGAACTCGCGCTCGTAATCCAGTCGAATCGAACAATTAGCAAGTGTCCAAATTACGATTAATAATCGAGCTCAATCGTTGACGTGGGAAACTGAAAAGTTATCGTAAGTGGGAACGAATTAAAGAGGTTATTACCTATTACCGATATTTAACCAATCGCATCGGACTCGCATGACGCTCGATTAAAGTTTTCCTGCTCTCGGGTCGTAGGTAGTTTGGCTGCAAAGTTCAACCGCGATGTCTCCAATTTATTTAGGTGGCAAAGAGGCAAAGGCAAAGAAAATCTTTTGAATGTCAGTGATTGTCGATATTTCCTGACTCGTTATACGGTACTTCGCTCGGACGCATCGCGCGCTTCAAAGAATCTTTGGCGTTTCCGTATCGACGAAATTTCGATAACAAATCGAACGTATCGTCATCGTAGTATTAAGGGGGCAGAGGCAGCGATATATATTGACTTTTTTCAATAATTCTACATACATCGCTCAACGATAGAAAATTTGAATCTTTCTCTTGCAACTTTTAAACTCTTGATAAGAAAATGAGGCTCCCGGATCAAAGGTCCATTATTGTAATATCATTGGGTTGAAAGTCGCCGTAAATCGTAATGCGACACTTTGTAATTTATCAATAGTTGTACCAGTAGGAGAGGAGTGAAATGATAGTCGAGGAAATGATAATGGTAATCTTGCAATTCAACGAATTGCTCGGAATTCCTTGACTGTTTACTAATTGGCTAGATTCCGCATGACGTCGCTGAAATTTCCCTCAATGATAAGAGATGTAATCTCTTTCTCCCAATAAAGTGGACGTTACCCGGATACAATATCAACGGGTGAACGGTTCACGTACATTGCAAACAGACTTTCGGTAGCGATTGCGAAATTTCAGAAATGAATCGCTGGCGGGGATGGTGCGGGGAGGGAGGCTCTCTCTGAGAAGTAATAAAAAGCGAATGCGAACAGGGCGGTACGGTTGCCAACCAGAGGGGAGAAGTTATCCGTTATTGGATAATGAATGTTTTCCACATGCGATGTATCTGACTCTTTCCTTCCTTCGTATTTTTTTTAGCAAGAAGGAGCGATTGCGCGGCGAGAGGCGCAACGCAACGGTCGACGCATTCAATAACGTGGATAATAAGACAAACAAAAGGAAAAGATCACAGTGTTGCGTTTGACCGGTTAATGCGCTGTTACGAGTCAACATTGATTAGAATTATGCGACTTTGGCTGACGATCGATTGTGTGGCCGCGCATATGCGAATTGCCATTTTAATTATTCACTCTTTCTCGCAATTCTTGAGCCTTCTCGATCGTCGTGTTGCCTTTAACGCGACGATTCGCCGATCCAAGGCGAGATCAGTCGTTGAACCTTGTTGTACTTTTTTTTTTTTTCTTATTTTTCTTTCGATACATCCATGTCTCGTGTAGTTCAGAGATTTCGCTGTGGATTGATTTGAGAAAAAAATAGAGTCTTTACAGCCGGGGGTCACAGGAGTCGATGATTAGTGCTTTATCGCTCGCAACCTCGAGCGCAGAGTTTGCCCACCCCCTTCGTGCATCAATATATTTTCTACTCGAGTTAATCTACGAGCAGGATAAGAAACGCAAGAGATCATCCGTCCGTGACGGATACACATTTTTTTTCTTTTCTTTTCCATACACCGTCCTGGAACTTTATCGGCGATGCTGGGCAAACTTTGAACTCGATTAATCGAGTCGGTAGCGATTTCAATCGGCATGTGTCAAGAGTATCGCTTAGAAATCAAACGGAAAATCTTCTTCGCTTCGTTTAACGTATGACGCATTAACATTTTGCAATTTTTCCGTTGCAGGACAATGTACCACTGGCTGCCATGGAAGTAAGTATCTCTCGTTAAGATTTCTTAAAATGCTAATCACCTATTCGCCCAATTAAATACTTGTCCATACCTTTGAGTGTTTGGCACATGTTTGGCACAGACGATTCAGATGATTCAGATTTACTTTCAAGTTATCAGTTATTTACTGTACCTGCTTCTTGATGGTCTCCTCCCAATTTCCCTCAGTGCACGCAAGCAAGACCTACGTGGAGGGACACACGTATACGTATCAGCTTGAAGGAACTTCGGTTACGTCAGTCAGCGACGCGCAGGGTGAGGCAACCCTCTCACTGTCTGGAATCGCTGAACTGTCTATCCACCCAGATTGCGTTCACCAACTGAAGTTGAAAAACATTCAGATAAACGGATCAGTAAGTAATCGGGAGCCATTGGCAGCTCGTTATGCACGAGGGACGAGAGTATTCTTTAACGAGAAAAAGAAAATTTATCTTTTTAGCCCGTCGCTTCGCACGATCTCGATCAATATGGTCTTCAGTTCAATTATCATAATGGCCACATCGACACCGAGGTTTGCGCCGATCCAAATGACTCTCAAGCATCGTTGAACGTCAAGAGGGCAGTAATTTCTCTCTTTCAATCCACCGTATTTAAAAATGATGGTGCCACTACTCATCACGCGGTAGGCAGATCTTTTTATCATCTTACGATATAATGATTTTTCGCTCGATTATAGTTGTTTGATTAATCGGTCGCTTCCACTTGAGCAGTATGATGTTTTCGGCGGATGCCCAACGGACTTCACCTTTCACAAGGAGGGCGGTTCTCTTGTGTTGAGGAAATACAGGAACCTGGGACAGTGTTCCTACCGGGAGAACATCAAGCAGGACCTCATCTCTTCCACTTTCAATCCAAATTCGGACATCAAATCCTCCCCGATTCTCGACTCCGAGCAAAAAATCGAACAGCACTTCAAGCACGGTATCCTTAACAAAGCAGTTTCCACGGAAACATACAATTTCAAACCGTTCAGCAAAGGCGAATCTGGCGCGAAAACCGTAGTCGTGACAACATTGACGCTGAAGGGCCAGAAATCCGGAGTCGTGTTGTCATCTACCTCCGCGCCAAAGTCCATAATCTTCGAGGCGCCGCACCCGCTGATTAAATCCTCCGTCGAAACAATCGTGAACGCACTTCGCGCGACCAAAGAAGAAATGCCTGACGAAGTGAGGCCACTGGCGGCCCGTAAATTCTCTGAACTCGTGAAAGTCCTCCGCACCAGCAACAAGAACGACATCCTGACTGTTTATCATCGTGTCAAGGCAGGCGCCGGATTCGACAAACATCACGATAAAAAGATTCTTCTGGATGCTCTCTACCGGACTGGCACCGGTGAAGCTGCCGAGGTAACGGTGGAACTGATTCGAAGCCACGAGATCACTGGTGTCCAAACACTCCTCTACTACATAAGTCTCTCCTTCGTCCGTCATGTGAATCTGCCTTCGGTCGTGGCGATAACCTCACTCCTGGATCAGCCGAACCTGCCCCGTCAGGGCTACCTCGGAATTGGTTCTGTCATTGGGAAGTACTGCCAGGAACACAGCTGCAGCAATGTTCCCGAGGTGAAGGCAGCTCTGGAAAAGATCATCGCAAAGATTGGCGACGGAAGGGCTGCCAATCGTGACGAGGAGACTGTGATCGTGTCTGCTCTCAAGGCTCTGGGCAATACCAGATATCTGGATGACGTTAGTCTGGAGAAGATCGCTCGAATAGCGGCTAATACGGACATTTCGAATCGCGTTCGTGCCGCCGCCATCGGATCTCTGCCTACCACCTGTTCCATGAAGTGGAAGTCTATTCTGCTGGACACGCTGGCGAATCGTGAAGACGATAGCGAGATCAGGATCAAGAGTTATCTGGCCCTCGTCTCCTGTCCCTGCCCTCACGTGGCAAACACACTCAAGGAGATTCTCGATAGGGAAACTATCAACCAAGTTGGCTCGTTCGTTACCTCTCACCTTCGTAACCTTCGCGCTTCCGCCGATCCCGACAAGCAGGAGGCTAAGAGGCAACTCGGTCTCATCAAGCCAAGGACAAAGTTTCCCGAGGATTTCCGAAAGTTTTCATTTAACAGCGAGCTCTCGTACAACATCGACTCATTAGGCATTGGATCCTCCGCCGAGACGAACGTCATCTACAGCCAGAACAGCTTCGTGCCTCGATCCACCAGCTTGAATTTGACAACCGAGATATTTGGCCACTCTTTCAACTTCCTTGAGTTGGAAGGTCGTGTCGAAAATCTCGACAGGCTCATCGAACAGTATTTCGGCCCCAAGGGTCACTACGAGACTGCTGATTTTGAGAATCTCTACAAGCAGGGCGGCCAATCTTACGAGGCCTTGAAGAAGCTCGTGGAGACTCGACTTCATAGGATATCACGACGTGAGGTCAAGCAGAGCGATCTTGACAGATTTGCCAAGGGTGTACAATTGAAGGACAACGAGGTTGATCAGGATCTAGATATAGATCTGTCCATAAAGCTCTTTGGGGCGGAAGTGGCTTTCCTCAGTTTACAGGAACCTACCAAAAAGTGGACGCCAAAGTCACTGATCGATACCTTCTTCGACGGTATCGAAAACGGAATCAAGGGAGCTAAAAACTTCAACTATCATCTTCAAAATCATCTTCAGTTCCTCGATGCCGAGTTGGTTTATCCCACTGGTCTAGGACTTCCCTTGTCTCTTGGTGTCATCGGAACCAGTGCACTCCATCTCAAAACCCACGGAAAGATAGACGTGCCGGCCATCTTGAAAGACCCGAAGAACGCGGCCGTGCAAATAGCTGTGGAACCCAGCGTGGCCATTACGATAATCGGTAACTTCCTGGTGCAAGGTTTCGACGTCGAATCTGGACTCAAAGTCGTCTCCACGTTACATACCGCGACAGGATCCGACGTCTCTTTGAAACTTTTGAACGGCAATGGCGTCGACGTGAGCTTCGGACTTCCCAAGAGAAAGCAAGAGATCATCAGTGTCTCCAGCGAAGTACTTCTTAGTACCGGAAGTAACGGGGAGAATTACGCAGCACCTAAATTCAACAAGGGTAAAGAACATTCCGACTGTTTTGATCAGCTGTCCGGTTTGCTCGGCTTCGTCGTTTGCGGTGAGGTTGCCTTCCCGTACGATAGCTTTGAGGCAGTCCAAAAGAAGTCTCTTTTCCCACTGAGTGGTCCAGCAAAGTTCGCAGTCACCATTGAGAACACTGACGTGAGCAGCTATCACTTCAAATTGTACAATAACGTGAAGAGTACGTTCGAGCGTTCTTTTGAAGTTCTCCTGGAGACTCCAAACAGCAAGACCAACAGGAAGCTCGTATTCCTGGTAGAAAGTGGCCTTCAACCCAATAAGTATGTCAAGGTCCAGTTCGACTCGCCGATCAAGAAGGCGTCGGCTGAAGCGGTCCTCAGGAACAACGATCAGGAACGCACGATCACCGTCTCCGTGCACAACGATCAGATAGAGTACTTTGCTCGCGTAGGCGTGGTCGCTCACGGAACCAAGTACAAGCCTGTTCTCGAGTACAAACTGCCTGAACACATCGAGAAGCTGGCGGCCAGTAAGACTGGCACCAAGAGCGGACAGCGTTCTGGACAACAATTCAATGTTAATGGACTCGTCGACGTGACCGACGTCGATGGAAGCAAAAAATTCCACTTTGACAAGGTCGCCGTGATTTCAAGCGGACGTAAACTCTACGGCCTCGACGGAACTCTCTTGGTTACCCCCAACAGCGTGTCGGCCGATCTTAAGGGCACGAGCGCTCAAGATTCCATCGCCGTAAAACTTGACGCGAAGCGGAAGAACAGTCAGTACAGCTTAGAGTTGTCCGTGCTCCCCTCCAAAAATCCCGACATTGGTGCTCTCGTCAAGTGGGAATTCGACGGATCCCCTAATAATCTGGAAAGCAATCTGGTTTTCGTACACGGCCGCGATTTCAATTCTCAAGTGAACCGTCTCACTATTCAGCGGCGTGCTCAGTACATCAACACACCCGAAGCGTTCAAAGTGGCTGGTTCGTACAAATTAAAGTATCCCGCCTTGGGAGTAGAACTAAAACTGGAGGGTGAAGTTACGAAGAAGTCGCTGTCCTACGATGTCGAAGTCAAGTACGATAAGTTTAAACTTGAATCCGAGGGTTCCGCCAAAATTGGCATCTCCAAACCGACCGATTATGAAATTGAATTTGAAGCTAAGGTCATGGAGAACAGCATTGAGCTCAAGTCCAAGCACACTATCATTGGTGAGCATAAGAGCAAGTTCGAGAACTCGTTGACCCTGTCCCCAGGAGGCAAATACGAAGCTGATGCTGTTGTCGTCTACGACATCAAACCGAGCCATACAAATTTCCAAGTGGACGCGGAGCTCAAGCTCCACGAGAAGAAATTAGAGATCAACTATTCTCTGGACAGCAATCGTCAGAAGCTCAACAGTCGTGCGGCGATAAGCCTCGCTAACGTCAAATATCTAGACTTTAATCTGAAGATGCAGCGCGGCGTCAGCCCAAGCGGAAATTTCAACCTGAATCTAAAGAATTCCATTACGGCAACCGGTCAATTTGGCTATCAGAATGACCGTGAAAATGGTAAGATTTCCTCCTTTCACGCAGATATTTCCAAGCCGAATCGCAAGATCGGAAAGTTTGCATTACACGCGGCGACTAAGGTAGACCCCGCTTGATCGTCGGATTCTTTTTCAGGTGGTCATTTCACTGCGGAGACGAAAATTACCACCCCACTGAGCAAGTTGCGCCACATCAACATAGCAGTCAAGAGCGATGTAAGAGCCTTTCTTGCGGTTTTCCTGCCCCTTTTTAAATAAATGATTCTATAACAATAAGAGATATATAATCGCGTGTATTTATTATCTCTAACAGAGGACGAAACAAGGAGCTTCTGGTCAGATTGTTGGATCTGGATTGTTGACTGTCAGCGTCGACGATAAGGAAGTGACTGTTGGTACCGAGTATGGCTACTTACCTGATTATTCGAATGTCATTGTGGAAACTAAAATTACTACCCCCATCGAGAAATTGCGGCACATCAACATTCAGTACAAGAGAGACGTACGATCGGTTTCTAATGTATTATCTTTTATGAGCAGTAAGCGCGAGAGACGTAAGTTATCGTAAAATATATATATATATATATGTACTGGCGTTGTAGCAGGAGAAAAAGGAAGGATCGAAAGGCTCGATTTCGGGATCTGGATCATTGAGCGTGAGCGTTGAAGATAAGAAAGTGAGCATCGCCAGCGACTACAGTTATGTTCGAGACTGGTCAACGATCCTCCTAAACACCAAGATCACCACACCCCTTGACCATTTCCGCAGCATCAACCTACAAATCAAGAGCGACGTAAGACGACGTCTTGTTGCTTAGGAAATACATGAACGTCTCGCGACCCAAAGTACATAATTTATTTTCCAACAGAAAAAGAAAGAGGGATCCAACGGTCTGATTTCGGGATCTGGATTACTGAGCGCTGCTCTAGAGGGCAAGGAGGTGACCATTGGCAGTGATTATAGCTACGTTCCTGACTTATCGACTGTCGTCGTAGAGACCAAGATTACTACTCCCGTCGACAAGTTCCGCCAAATCAATCTGCGGATCAAGAACGATGTAAGGGCAGCTCGTATCGCTTTGCTGTTCGCAAAGAGTGTGCTCGGGATGCCAGTCTACGATTGTCTAACGTATTTCTTTCCTAACAGAGAAAGACGGCGGGATCGCAAGGTCAGATTTCCGGATCTGGATCGTTGAGCGCCAGTCTTGAAGGCAAAGAAGTCACCATCGGCAGCACTTACAGTTACGTTCCCGATTGGTCAAACGTCAATGTCGCGGCAACGATTACTACGCCAATCGATAAGCTCAGTCGCATCAGTTTAGAATTGAAATCCGAGGTAAGAGACTCGCTGGTTTTAGTCACTGCTTACTGCTTTTTCACTTGCGGCAAATAATTGTAGATGCAATACAAATTTCGAATGTCTTTGTTCCCTGTAACAGAACAAGCAAGAAGGTCCGGACGGTCAGGTTTCGGGATCGGGTACCTTGAATGCCGGTCTTGAGGACAAAGTAATTACCATCGGCACCCATTACAGCTACCATCCTGATTTATCGTCTGTCAATGTTGATATCAAACTTACCACTCCGATTGAGAAATTGCAAACACTGAGTCTTGACTACAAGCATAAGGTACGAAGAATTATGATGTTTGGACATACGACCTAAAGATTTCTGGTCGAGAATCAAAGGATTATTTCATTTTTCCTATTTCGCTCTATTTCGCTTCAGATCAGCAAGACCTCTCCCAGCTTTGAACTGACTTGGAGTACCCCGGTTAGCAAGACCAGTGCGCTTGCAAAATTCAACAAGCTTGGGGATAAAGAATTCACCGGTGAGAGTGATATAATACAGCGATAAATTATTTATAGCGTGTTATCCAATAAACAACTTGAAATATTTGTCATTTATATAAAATCAGGCGAATGGAAATTGGAGACACCCAAAGGATTCGCCACAGCCGATGGACATGTCAGTCTAGAGAGTGTTGAAAACTTCTTAATCAAGGTCAACTTTGACAGCGATGTCATTCCGCAGCGTAAGATTCACGCCGAGATTGCCAACAGAGCAACTGCCAAAACTGGTAGGAGGATCATTATCACGGTGACGAGCAATGGAAAGAATATTCTTAGCGGAAGGTAAGGGGAGGCGCGACTTAGCTAAGAATATTAGAATAACTCGTGGTTAAGAGTATTCTTAAAATTTGAATTTTCATCGTAGCACCAACTACAAGCTGAGAAAGGAAGATGGCAAAATTACTGTGGAAGGTAACGGTAGCGTGAAGCTCGGTGAAAGCACCAAGTCTTCGTCGTTCAAGTACACTCGTCAAGAATTGACCAAGGAAGCCGACGGAGAAACTGGCATGGCTATTTTGCTAAATACGAATTTCGGACAGTTCGCCATTGTTGGGGAGCTCAAACTATCGAACAAGGGAATTTACGTCTTCAACAGTTACTGCGAGCAGAGCAAGGACTGTGCCCACTTCAAGCTTCAATCGACTCTGGCCGACCCTGGTAACTGAAACTTCAGTTCAATTTTAGATTTATCACTGACTAAAAGTGCCATCCTCTCAAACGATAAATTCTCTTTTAGAGCTGACGCACTTGGATCATCAGATCACTGTTGAACTTAATCTGAAGAAATTCAATGTGCCTGCCGAGTTTGGCTTGAAAACCAGTACGAAGACTGAAGGCTTCACCCTGGATCACACGGCTACTCTCTATCTGCACTCCTCCAAGGACAAGACCCAGTACACCTATCAGGTCTACGCTCATCCTAAAGAGTCAGGTAGACGACCTACCATTTATTTTATCGATTTCCCAACTATATACGGATCGTGATACGAAGGACTGATGACAGAATTTGTAATATTCTCATATAGTCTCTCAGTTGTTCGGCGAGCTCAATCAGTTGTTCAGACAGTTTGCAAATAATGAAATCCTTAACAAATCACACGTGGCCTTCCATAAAATCTCGGAAATATGCTAAAATGATAAGAAAGAAGAAGAATATATATTTCAGGGCAAAACCATCTACAGACATACTTTGTGACAAAATTCTATGAAGAGCCACGTGCGATTTGCTAGAGCCTTTGCTGTTTCCGATCTATCTAGAAGAGCACATTGAATTCATGGACCGATTACATGCGCGGCTAACTGCGAACTAAATAGGAAAAAAAAAAATTAGTGCGACTCCGTCTGATAATGGATAATCATCGAAAAATTAAGTCGACGATATCTTCTGTTTAGCTGTGATTCTGACAATGCCGAAACGCGAGGTGGCTCTGATCACAACGTTCGACGTGCCAAAGAACAAACAACATGGACCCTACAAGCTCGACGTTTCCCTTTACGCGGACAGAAAATCACGACCGCAAGAAAAATCCACCCTCTCTATTTTTGGTGATGTCAGGGCTGAGAACAACGTTTACGCCCTGAACGGAGAAGCCAGAGTGACCTATCCGTCCCAACCAAAGGTAATACGGGCGGAATTATATGTGTGTAACGAAGTAGAACATATAAGAAAAGTTTGATTGAAATTAAAAACTTTCTTGTCTTTCCTCGACAGGAATTCACCGTGAAAGGAGGAGTGCAGTACGGTGGTGAATATCTGCTGAGTGCCACTCTAGAGGCTGATGTCTTCGCAAAGAAGGCCCAAAAGATCAACGTGGCTGCTCATTTGACCAACGTTCAAGTTCCTCAAGGATACAACGTAACCGGAGCCCTCGAAGTTATCAGTCGTGGACAGCAACTGAAGGTCGATCTGCAGCAGCATCTAGCCATTACGGCCAGTCAAATTGGTTTTGGATCTTTGCTCTGGTACACGGATGAACATCAGAAAACGAAAAATGTCGGAGTGCTCTTCTCTGCAACCGTTAAGGAGATTCATCTCCTGATCAAGGCACCGGATGAAGATCTCGTCAAGGCGGATACCATCATGGATATCTCGCCGAACTTACAGAAAATCGATAGCGAGATCGTTATTGCTGGTGTTAAGCACGCCATCGTCAACTTCGAAGCTCGTGACTTGCAGACCTACAATTTCCTTTACTACCTCAAAGGCAATTAAAGACTCAGAATTGGATATACTTTAGGTAGGCATCGTCGGCTAGACATCAATTTAATTGAAATATTCTTTGCAGGTGTTCCAAAGAGTAAGATCACAGTCAGTGGCCTTTTCTCGCTTACGCAAATGCCGCAAGTGCACGCTGAGTCTCTGGTAAGTAGCTCCCCCCCATGTCATCGGTGAATAACAAAAGAAAAAAGTTCGTTTCGTAACGCTTTATTTATATTAAAGGAATCGTTACGCAACCAAGCGACTGATCTCGCGAAACACCTGCACGCGGCACTCAAGAGTATCGCTGAAGAAGTTGTAACGGAACTGAAGGATCTCTGGGAGCATCTGAAGAAAGCGCAGCCGAACCTGACGTCATTATTACAGCATTACGAAAACGAACTTGTAAAGTTAAAGAACGAATTGCAAACCGATCAGACTGTCAAGGAAATTCAAGCCACATTGAACAAATCTTTCGGCGGTATAATTGATGTTCTCGCAGATTCCGCAAATTACTTGGCCTCGCGCCTGCAGGAACTTCGAAACCAATTGAACGTCGTGACGCTGAAGCTTCAGAATGCCATCGAGTCCATTTGTCCTCAGCTTAAGGAGTCCTACGAGAAGATCATCAAAGTTTTGATTCCCCTCTATGACGAATTCATCAAAACAGTCTCTATGTATATCAATGCAATCATGAAAGTTATTGTCGAAAACGAGAAGGAATTTAAGGAAATTTTCGCTGTGGGCATAGAATTGATTCAGGACATCAAAAAGGTCATCGGCACTACCATCGGCCAGATCGAGAAGGATCTCAGGGAATTCATTCTTATATTGATCCAGCAAATCCAAACTTTACCAATATCTAATTTCATTCGTGAGAAATATGACCAGGCCCTGAATTATAAAATTCCTGAAGATACCTCGGCTCAGGCTATCAAGGAATTTCAAAGTATTTACGCCCAAGTGCAAAACGTTTTGCGCGACTTCCTTGCCAAGGTGAAATCACAGCTGACCCCCGAGAACGTTATCAGGTTCATCGAAAACAACGTCGCTCCGGACTTGAGCATCTTAAAGAAGATTCCTGGAATCGTTGCACCGAAGATTTCTCTTATCAATCTTGTGCTCAATCACGAACTACCAACCCCCGTTGACGTATATTACACATACAGGTAAATCGGAGCTGCCCTAAATGATTCGCGTGGAAGCTCTTCTTTAAATTGACTGAAACGCATTGTGATTTTAGGTCGGCCGGATCGCTTCGTGATATCGTGCCGCCATTCCCCAAAATTGGATTCATTGCCGACGGAGGTCAAATCTTTACGTTCGATGGCCGCCACGTTTCCTTAGCTGGAAGCTGCAGTTACATTCTGGCGCAGGACGTCGTTGACGGAAACTTTTCGATTGTGGCTAATCTCGAGAATGGAAACATTCAGAGTATCACGCTGACCGAGCCCAATGAGAGCATAACGTATAAGACTGACGGATCGGTAAGTGGTCATCCGTCCCGGGCTAGGATGGAAATCCTACCTATCTATTCTACGATTCTACCATTTTAAGCTTTCGCGTTCCGCATTGAGCTTTTATATAATTCTGTATTTGTGTTCTTAGGTCCTGGTTAATGGGCGTCCTTCTGAATTTCCTGCAACTACAAAGAACCTTCGCGCTACGCATCTGCAACATATTATTAACGTCAAATCCAGCTTTGGAGTCGAGATCCTCTGCGGACGCCATGTGCCTGAACTTTGCAGCATTCACGTTTCTGGCTTCTATCTTGGTAAATTGCGTGGCGTACTTGGAAACGGCAACAATGAACCATGGGATGACTTGACTTTGCCATCCGGCAAGGTAAGCGAATTGTCTGTTATTTCTCGATAAACCCTTATCTATCGCTGACGCACTTTTCTTCGTCTGTTCGAGGCTAACAAACGTTTCATCTTATTGGCAGGTTGCACAAAGCGAGGCTCAATTTGGCAATGCCTACAAGTTGAGTTCCGGATGCCCGGACGCAGTGCCTGCACCACGATTCACGAGATCAAATCCTCTTTGCACGGAATTTTTCGTTGGCGCTTCTTCGCTGAGGTACGTGTGCTCGTTCACACAATCCAATAATCGAAACAGTGAAGCGCCATCACTCGTACAACTTTTAATACGTTGCTGCACAGAGATTACATAATCGCTATAGCGTATCTTTTATTTTTTTTCCCCTAGTGGTTGCTTCAACTTCGTCGACTCAACACCATTTCGTGAAGCCTGCAACCAAGTAGCCACGTCCAGTGGAAATACACAGACTGCTTGTACGATAGCAACCGCCTATTCTTTGCGTTGCGCACAAATTGGAATTTTCACGGGCGTGCCATCGACTTGCGGTAAGACCTTAATTTGCAATTGAATTTAAAAAGTGTTTTTCACCAGCGGCTTACTGGAAATACATCTTGTATCGTTACAGCTGGATCGTGCAAGGTCGGTAGCAACGAAGTGGCAATCGGAGATACATTCAGCGTGAAGATCCCTAAGAAGGAAGCAGACGTTGTATTCGTAGTCGAACAGGCCACTCAGAACGAGAAGGTCTTCAAGGAATTGATCGCTCCCCTACTGAGTGAAGTCCGGAACGAACTGAAACATAACGGAATCAAGTGAGTGTCCAATTGGACAAAAGAGCTGCAACCAATTGTGTCTTCAAAGAGGACAAAGTACGATACACTTTTTCTTTTTTCCTCTTAAAACAGAGATGTACACATTGGCGTTATTGGATACTCCGAGACCAGTGATAATCCGCCACAGCATTTTACCTACGGCGGCAGCAACAACATCGAGGGGGAGATCAAGAACATCAACTTCGAGAAGACCGAACCACATATCACGCTTGCGGTACCGGATTGCATTACGAAGGACTTATGAATGATTGTTATGACAATCATATTATATTGTCCCGCCGTATGGAGACGCATAGATTGCTCATACGAACTCTTGCCTTTTATTTTTAGGAAGCAAAATCTGGTTCCGTAAAGGAGGCTCTGCTATATGCAAAACAGCAATTGAACATGGAATTGGGAACGACAAAGCTGACCGAAGCCTACGAGGAGGCCATAAATTATCCCTTCAGACCAACCGCGGCCAAGGCCGTCGTCGGCGTCATCGCGACGCCCTGCGAGAAGAGTCCGCTTCCGCTTTCCGTAGGGGCAAAATTAATAGCAATATACATAAATTTTAGAGACTATTGCGAATCGCACAGCAGTCGTATAGTTATTTTACTCTATGCGTTTGTAGCTGCAGCAACTGCGTCTTCTCGTGGGACAGAAAATTTACCGTGATCGTGGTCTTACCTATTATCACATTTCATCTCTGGAGGATATCAAGGTCTCCGGTAAATCACAGAGGAATATTGTGGGATACGATGACGAGAGCGCGTACACGTTCGCTGACAGCAAGAAGAGGATCGTCGAAGGGAACGCTGATATCAGGAACAACCTGAATCTTGCGAGCAACGACGTCTGTGCGGAATTCGCCGTATCGGTAAGCACATTCCTATAAAATCACGAATATCGTGTTTACTGTATTTCGAGAATGGCGATGAATTCAGAGCTGACTTGAAATATATGACTCGATTAGTCCGGAGGTGCCGCCTTCAGCACTTACAACTTCCTCGAGGCCAAGCCACATCAGAAGAAGCAATTTCTTCAAGTCGCATCCAGAAGGATAGCCAATGGTCTCGTCAACATTGAGTTCGAGGAGGACTGCGTTTGCGAGCAAGAATTCGGGCTATTCGCTGCGCCAAAATGCAAGGTCACGAATCGTAAGGAAAAGGAACCTCTGGCGGTGAGTAGTACCGTTTCTTTATTCTCTTCCGAGAGAGAGACGATCTCATTCCGTTATAGCCGTAGAGCAATGTCATAGGGGTCGCTGATCGATGGTTATTTTTTTACAGAGGCACACCAAGGGGGGAGTTAAGGGCTAACCAGGGTCTTCGAAATCCTGCGTATTACTATTATCGATTAGTTAGAACTATTGTGTTTGTTGCGTTACAGTTATGCTCTTACCATAATTTCTATACGCTCATAGTGCTGTATATTTCGGTCAGTCGCTTTAGCGAGCAACGGAGCGTGACAGTTATAAAGAGGCTACGTCATAATTTATGGTAAATTATATTATCATTCCATCGAGAGCATTGTAACTTGTATAATTTAATGAAGAATTCAGAAAATTTGTGAAATGATGGATTTCATTAATTTATGTACTCACTTAAATACACAGCGCTATGAGGCTCTGCGAGTTATGAGGCCTACCCTCTCCCCCTCAATCTTTTGTCATATCAAATGGAAAAATGATCATCATCCTTTAAATGGAGTTATTGTAATCTATAATAAGTCAATAAAGAATTCAATTTTTATGTGAGAATCGACTGAATTACATTTTCCCGGGATCTTGGATCTATTTATCTTCTAACCTCCTCGCGAGACAAATGAAGTCTTCTGTCGGACAGAGAAGTGACGCGGGAAGAAATTTGACTTTTCACGAAGCGCCCGTTTGGATATTGAACGATCATTAAAATGTATCCAAATCCAGCATTACACAGTTTTATGCAAGGGTGCAACAGCAAAATATCTGGAAAGATTCTAAATCGGATGATGGACGAGGGTAACGGTTATCTTATTGCGTATTAACCTAATTAATCATGAAAACTGCAGCATCGATCAATTGTAATGTCAGCCATGTTCAAGGTAACGGATTGTCGAAACTCGGACGTTGGAATTTCACAGCTGTCGACGATGCAACCACAGTGTTACGCACCGCACGTGGACGTGACGCGGGCGAGATGCGGTTATGGAACATTGGCCCTTCCGAAATTGGTAAGGAACGAAAAACTAACAACAGGAGCTATCCTATTCGAGAACGTAAGCGTAGGACGTTCCTGTAAGTTGCGACTGACTTTTCCAGAAAAATGAATTGCACGTGGACGACCCATTAATCGTTCGAAGAGCAGTTACGACGATCGCGGATATCCTTGTAAATCCCGAAAAATTCTCTGAGGCGATGAAACTGCGGATTCCGGATAGGTACTGAGTGCTTGCGTCCTCGTTAGAACGGACTCCCGAGCGACTGCTGCTACTTCCTTTCCCACTTCCTTCTGCTTCGCGAGATAGAATGCCTTGGCTATCGGCTTCCGTCTTCTTCTACGACTCTGCGCTTATCATAGCTGCTAGTTATTCCCCTATTTCCCGTTAGGGCTTCGTGCGACAAGTCGTCCGAGAGGCACTAGGCCGAGGACACGAGAGGATATCGTTTTTGCATGAAAACTTTCTTCTAGATTGTCGGATTTACTGGTGTCGCAAGACTCCTATCTCAGAGAACGAGTCGCAATGGCGTTCATTACGATCGGCGGTCGATCGGCGGGGAGGAAGGCGATTTTGAAGAACCCTTCGACTGTTTGCAACTTGTCGAAAGGCCTTGGGGATCGTTTGGCCGCTGTGCGCATAAAAATGGCACTGGCCGTCGAAATGTTATCCCGAGAAGCCTGCGGTGAGAACTCGAAAGGATTAAGAGAATACAGCGTCGGGATTCAATATAGAATCGCCTTAATAATGCCTCTTCAAAATGATATCCTTCAGCTGCCGAGGATCTCTGCACCTACGGATTCACAGAGTTGATCGTGAATCGACTTACGTTCGAAAGGAAAGCTATACTGGTAGGCTGATTTGGCAGGGCGAGGCCATCGACAATTGTGCCTATCGGAATAATGACTTCTTCTTATCAGGTCGTGCTGCTTGATATCCTGAAATCGCTACTCGACCGGAAGCTCAAGTCACACGCGATGGAAATCGACATCGTGGAAAAGCTGACGATCCTTCTGCGACGAAAGGACCAAGAAACTTTAGCAGGAGCACTCTCGTGTCTAGCGATTCTCTGCCAAGAATCTGCGGTGAAGCAAATAGTCATCGACAAGGACCTTTTTCCTCGTCTAAAGGACATGCTGGATGATCAAGTAGATTCGCAATCTGCGATCATTTTCCATTTCCCAGCTGATGACGAAACACAATTAAATTACAGAGTGCAGCAGTTCACTCGAAAGCTGCAACCGCCATTGCCTTCCTGACCACGACGACTCCGGGAAAATTTCTAGCTTTGAAGCTGCAAATTATTGGGAGGCTCCTCGAATTGGCTGGCAGCCATCACTGTCGTCGATCGCACCTGATGGCCATCAAGGTTGGCAATCTTTCAAATCCTCAAACGACAGTAGGTCGTGCAACTTGAATGTCCTTCGACTTAGCATTTCCCAGAAGTGAATCACCGATCGCTAATCGAGTACTTGTACTGTCAATTATTATTTTTTCAATTCTCCTGGATTCTCCGATGACTTAATGATCGTTATTAATAGTTTTAGCCACTCCGGCGTCCGCGAAACAAGAGAATTATTTCGCTCTGATATGCGAGTCAGGAATTCGAGACCGTAGACCCGACCGGTTCGTTTATATCATCTGCCTCTTAACTGTTTATTTCTTTAGTTGAATCTCGAATAGGCGATTTCGTCTGGCGGAAGTCGTTGTCCTCGTTTCGTTACTTTGTCTTTCAAAACAAGATCATAATGTCCCTTTGTTCTCGGCAGCGACTCTGTTTCTTTTTCATGAGATTTCAGAGAAACGCCTAATTGTTTTTCTCGTTTCTTTTTCAGGCTCTGACTAACATTTCCGAAGCGCCGGAGGGAAGATCTATTCTCACAACTAACTCCCACATCACGCTTATAGAAAACATAGATACTTGCAAAGATATGAATACTGAAAAACACAAACAAATTCTTTTAAATTGTCTCTTATGGAAACCGTAATGCTCTGCTGTGTCAAAAATATAACCGTTCGATGGTAATTAATCTTAGGGGAGAAATTATAGCAACAATATCACCCAATGGTTTTGCACATTTCATCTCGGCACTTTCCACGATTCTCTCTTCTTTCCTCGAGGGGAAGAAAAAGAAACGGGGATTCATGCGGCGTTGACGGTAGCGCTAATAAAAATCAGCAACAAAAAAACTGATAAGCGTCACCGAACTCATAATTAACACATCATTTACTTCCACGTAATTTTCACTTGAAATTGGATTTTTCAGGTTAAAAGTAAAATCTTTCGGAAATCATCGAAGTCAAATGGAAATATCGATTTGGCCATGAAAGTTTCGCCGCTTTATTTTGTGGCCGAGTCAAAGAGCAATTTTGAAAATGACCACAAGAAACCATCCGAGGTAAAACTGTCAGCAGACTCGATTAAAAAGCGTAACGAGATTGAAACTCCGGACCAAAAGGAGAATTTCAAACACTCCAAAGCTCGCAGAGCTTGACATTTGAATTTCAAGGCCTTGTCACATGTACATACGGATCGATCCAATACCACATGAGAATTACTGATTCGCAAGTGAACAGAGTATAGATTCTACCGGCATGTCTCACCACCCGTATTTCTGTGCGTCCTGCAGTCCTCTGATAAGACCACGACGCTCATCCCCGATACATATAATTTGCCTCCGCAATGACTACGGCCACAAACGCCTTTCGAATTCTGCGAATTCTACAAATTCTATAAATTCAGCACAATTTATTTTTCCTTTCCGATACAGGAAGAAAATCAACTCTTCGTATCTACAAGTACATACGTTTGAGACATTTATTCGTGAAAAGAGCTGCTTTTGATTTAACACTCGCAATTACGGAATAATTAAATTTCATTAACCTGTAGCATAAGCGATTTGTGTCCCGTGAATTTTCGAGTGTCCTTGTTCTGTTTCGTAAGACGCGCACTCGTGCGGCTATGAATTATTCGTACTGTCCAAGGTAAAAGGCTGTCGCCGATGCGGCCGGCACTTCCGGCGTGCAAATTCACCAAATGGACAAACGTTGTAAGTCTAAAAGACAATAAGCTGGAACGAGATGAATCATCGACTCATTGCTTATCGGTAAAAGGAAAAAAAATAGCAAAGTCTTTTACATTCGGAACGGTAGTGGAATTTCCAAAATATTTCGCTTCGGTTCAGAGTCTACCTCCTGAGCTTATACAATTAATAATCCCAATGGAATGTTACGACTTCGAGAGAGCGAGTGAAATCATCGAGGATTTACATAGATCACTGACATTTGTCTGCTGCGTCTCTTTGCAGCTCGTTCGTTCGATTTCGACACTCGTACTGGATTGTTAGAGCTGATTCAGCGGATTCGATCGCATCTAAAGATAAAAGGGTGAACTTTAAAAAAGCCGAATAGTCATCTTTGCGTCTCAGGAGAAGGTTAGACGCGTCGCGATCAATTCCCAGCAGCAGTAGAATTGACAGCACCTTGACGAAATATGCCAATTACTCGACGTGCACGTTCAACTAGGTATTTTATGTTGCTCGCGTTGCTTTATTTATGTCTTTTCGACTACGACCGATCAGACTTTGAAGAACTCGAGATACTCGCTCTTGACTTTGGGATTTCGCCTCCAGAGGGGCCATCTGCGCACGTAGGCTGATCGTCATCCATACGAGATTCGCGCGAGGCCCGCGAAATGCATAAAAGACGTTTCGGGACTATGACCTCGCACTTCCCTGCGACGCAGAGAGCTTCTCCGACCTGATGCCGGATCCTCCGAACTCTGAAGAGGGGCGCGTTGAGGGCCATTTACAATTAGCACCGTTCTAATCCTCTTTCCTCTATTGGCACTCAAGCGATTGCTGGTTCGGAAAGCCCCGAAATTTCACGGCCTTACATATGTACGTTCGCACTAAAGTTCTTTCTTGCAAATGATCAAGATAACCGTTATTACATTCCTATGTTTCTCTTTTCGTAAACAGCCTGTAAGATTGCACATATTTTGAATCCCGCAACTTCACCTGCCAAACGCATGCATTATTGTTGGATGACTTACAATTAGTTCTATAATAATCAAAATAAACCTTTTTAATCCTTCGCTTGAATAAACAATCGATAGCGCGAATGTAAAGTAACAATGGTTCCGAGTTCACGGTCGACGTTGTGATGCTTATCCCAAATGAATATGTCTGCGTGTGCGTGCGCACGACCCGTCAAATCGTCCGGAAACTGTTCGGAAAAAAGGGTGCACATAAAAGAAAAGTATTATTGTCCTAAATAAGCAGCATTAATTAGGAAGAGCCACAATTATTGGGCTAAGTGCAATATTTTCTTGACAGCCGTGTACTACGGTTTAGAGGACTAATTACTTTTATGACCGGTACGGGTGACCATATTGTTCGAGCTGAACCTCTTTTGAATATACGCTGGTATTTCCCCAAGGGAATACCAAGGGGGCAATCCGCAACCCGTATAAAACCAGCTGGAATTGTGCTTTCATTATCGCAATAGACTCTTTTATCAAATGACATATGCGACATTTAAAACTTGGACGGTTCCATGACTCAACGATTAATCTCAAAGATTCTAGAGTCTACAGACGCATCGAAATGCCACGCGAAGCGTCAATAGCAAACGGAAGTGGAACTGCAGAGCCCTCTGGCGCTTGGCCCTCTATGAGGGCATAAAGTAATAAGGAACAAGAAGAAGAAGAAGAAGAAGAAGAAGAAGAAGAAGAAGAAGAAGAAGAAGAAGAAGAAGGCAGACAGGCAACCAGCAATCTACAATTGCGACGCGCCTCCCGCGCACGTCGCGCCGTTCATCAATCGCAGCGTCCAAACGGCCGTTCAATTGAAGCTAGATGCTTCGAGTTTTACCGTAAAAATTATGTTTACGTTCCGTTTCGCCTGAAAAACGTGGATTGCTTGCTACGTCAGATTTGTGGAAATTTTCGCTCAAGATAATCGGCAGCTCGAGATCGAAGAAAGCATAACAAAAAATGGGATTTTCCCGGCGTATTTAAAATGATCAATCCAATTATTCGAAATTTGCCAGTCGGCTTGTCGCGGCGCGACTTTTTCCCCTAATAAGAAAGGAATATTGTATCGGTGTCTCGAACGTACCAATCGAATGGTGTGATCCGATGAATTCTGTCGGAAGTGGATAAATGGATTTTGGAAAGCCATTGCGAGTCATTGTCTTATTGTTAGGTATTCCGAGATGCGTGTTTAAAATGGGCCTTCTTTCGTTGCGCCCGTAAGATCGTTTGTCGTCTGTAGGAAGCGGTCACCGCTCGTTGTCAGATGAGTGTAGAGGTCCATCAATGAACTTTACTCGTATGCGAGCCATGTGACAGAGCACGCTGCGATCAATCGGTACGCGAGAAGAGCCAGTACGTGAGTGACGTACGTACGCAACGTATCTACGCACTTCGTTACGTCATACGCGCGTGTAGATGAACAGTACTTGGAAATTCTGTAACTGACTGTACTGAGGACTTTTGACAAAAAATGACAATTGTACGTATTTCCCATTTAAAAGCAATATACATACATCTATGCCACATAGATCTCACATCAGTAGGTGTGTGTATGCTTTGCGTAGTGTTTTTGGATGTAGTTAAAGGTCGATTCACGCTATGCGTAACGTCGAGGTTACGACAAGCAACGGCAGCGTCACGTCGAAATATAATTTAGTAGATTTCAAAGGGCGAAATTCCCATTAGGCGGCAACATCACGGACCCTGATTACAATCGACCAGTCCGATAGACGGGACTCTCGTCGACCTTAAACCTTAACTACAAATTTACGAATTTAGGAACATAACTCACAAGACGAGCTCTGCGAGACCTCAATCTGTGAAGCTGGATTGTAAGGCTACGCAGGAAATAGAATCGTTGAAAAGTAGCGTTTTACATCGTTCTCCTCTTAATATATTAAATTTTAGTGACTATAGGTATCAAATACTAATTATCTAGTAGGTGTTCTTTTGGTTCTTTGAAGATGTATGTATTTATTGTTAGAGACAAAGTTGACAGGAGGACTAAACGTAAAATTGGTGAGGTCCGTTGGACGTTCCACGGCACTGCGCGCGTGCAGTTAAGGGTTAATTCACACTGGTAGAGAATCTCAGGAAGCCAGCACACGCATGTTGGGAAGAAGAAACGCTCGTTGTGTGTCTCTTATCGATGCTTCGATTCGTCGGTAGTGCATGCGTTGCGTATCGCCATCAGTCATCGCTCGTTTCACTATCATTCGCGTCATTGCGTAGATTCCCAAGGCAGGATTTGTATTCGTGGTGGGGGCAGAAGCGCGGTAAATACGAGTGCAAGCCAATACGAGAGCCAGTCGAGTCGAGACGCTCGGTTTGTCGACTTCTGGTTTCTCTCGTGTGAAATCGCTGACTACGTGCGTACATTTTGAGCCAAGGAATACCGAATTCTTAAGGTTTCCGGAACGTTTATATTTCGTTATTAGGAGATCAAAATTTGGGTAGCACAAATTATTTATAAATGACTGGCACGTGTGTGCTGTTCATACGTTGGACTCCTATCACCGGGTAAAAATAGCAAGTATCGAGAAGCATTTGTGAAATACGGGAGTGAGAAAAGTGTCAACATTACAAAGCAACATTTTTCAGTACTTGGTGGAAAAATTAATAATTTGCAGTTAAAATACAGCTTGTGTAAAGTCGCAAGATAACTCGGTAGGTAAGAGTAATTTACGCTTACTGATATCACAGACTACGTACGTAAGCCCCCATATCGTTCTTTTACTTGTATCATCTAAATCTAATCCTAAGCGATCCTTACAGTCGCGAGGGACTACGTAATGAGGATATGGTGACAGTCTTGAGAATCGAGAGTGGCTACGAGTCAAGTTTAACGGGCGACCTTGCAATTCCTTTCTTGTGAAATATCGGCATCGAATGATTGTCGAGCATTTTAAAAAAGTCGTGTAATCGCGAGTCGCGCGAAATATTCAAATTTTGCAGGAGTTTCATTTTTTTTGAAATTATTCTGATTGACTGTCCGTTAGGTCAACAGAAAGTCGGAAACCACGCGAATTAACACTTGAGTGACGCCTCCCTGTAAATTGTCCGCTAGGACTTCTCGTCTAAAACTTACGACGAACCGAGCACACTGTACATTAAAAACGCACTGTCTACAATGTTCCTCCACGCTCAATGTTCGCTGTGTCTTTTGTATTACAGAAAGGTAGGAGCTGTCATTAATATTTTAGTTTTACATTTACTAAAGAGAACGAGAGACGTACGCGTTGGCCGCGTCGTAGCTAATTTAGGATTGGTCAAGCGGGGCGCATGCTTTCTCTCTCTTTGCATTCTCCTGATCTGACGCAACTGCCTTGCATTTCATTGTAAATAAAGGCTCCTCCGTAGATCGTCGCTCTGTGTTACGTAAGAACTCATCCACAGTGCGGTCTACCCTTTCCTGTTAACATTCTAATTCTTAGTAGCAAGTTTCTGCTTTGCATCTAAGAGACATGCGCTGTGAAGATTTGAACATGATTTGAAGATGAGTACCTTAAAATTACAACGACTGACTGACTATCAAAGACACTGGGCTCTTCTGACCTGTCGGAAATTACGTACGATTGTATGTTCGAAAGTCGTTTACTCGGTGATGCGTCGGTAAAAACAAAAAGAAGTCGCAGATTTTTCGAAAGAACAATTTGCTAGTTTTACGGTTATGTGACGCAGTACGTTTTCATTTGTTCGAAGCGGCATTTGTTCCGGCGTTGAACCTTGAATAAGAATGAATGTCAAGCGTTCCTCCATCTGCTCGATAGATACAACACCCCGTTGTTCTCGTCCGCTTAAATCCTCACAACTTTCGACTCGCGCGACCCTGGCCCTGTTTTATTTACTCCTGTGCACAGATAAAGCGTCGATGAAAACCTCGTGAAAGTCCCTACAGGAGGAGGGACATTTATGGAGAAATTGTCAATATACGTACCATTACTGCATGTCGTGCATGGCACGCATAATGCAGAATGGTCGTGGCTCATGCAACCCTTCGAACCAAATTATTTCTAAACGAAAATAGGTGAAAGTTGCATGCTGCAAGTATTTCATTTCGCGATCGGATCTACATCGACGTGTCTGCATAGCGTCGTAACTGTTGCAGCTATTGTCTATCTCCAGGCGTGCATCTTCATTCTCGATTTACCCACGACGCTGGACTGATTATCCATCCGTAGGATCATCCACGTAAACGGCGGGTCTGAACGTGGACGGGAATTAATCCATTTCTAAAGGACGCGCGTGTCCTTCTGCAAGTAACCGTAGTCGGAGAAATGGGAGCGATGGGCTCACGCGAATTCAGTTCGCTTCCTCCATCGTGCTTTCTCTACCACCTTTCTATCTATCGACCGAAATGTATTGATTTTCCGTCCTGGAAATAACGTATAAAGGACGAGGCCTATGAAATGGCTTTGTGACACTTCAGGTGCAAACTGTTGGCAGGACTGAGCGTAAAAATGCCTTAAGAGGTAATTTACGTGGGAAGATTTAGGATGTACAGTCACTCGATCACCGATCTCAAACTGGCGATGGTGTTTTATTTTATTTTTAATAGATGTTATACCTAGCATGTTCAATCCATTAGCCATCTTATTTGACAAGTTGTCGCGGTTGCGTAAAATATTTTTTGCTGCCTTTATACGAATCGAAGAGGCTTTCACCGAAATTCTTCAGAGCGTCGCGTGGGTGACATAATTACATAACTAGGTGTCATCCTCCGAGCCGGTTGACACGGTCGCTCGCGTTGACGTTAAGAAGGATTACGAAGGATGACGTAGTCGTGTCATCGGTACCTAATGTTGCTCAAATGACAATAGCCTCAGCGACCGACGCGTCGACGTAAAAATAGGCTGTACACGAAGGACGCATTAAAAGCGCAAGAGTTTTTAGAGTCCACAGTGGTCTTGCGCAAAAGAGAAAGAAATAAAAATGACAACACAGTTACAATAATAAAATGAATTGGAGAAGGATTTTCGTGAATTCTTTGTTGGCGACTTGTTCTTGGGGCTGTAACGGTCACTTGGTCAAATATCTATCGGAAACGATGCTCGATATCGCACGGCCCATATTATACGTGCAGCGAGTATCGGCATTGGGGGGGCATTTGCATAACGATAGAACAAGGATGATAGAGCGGCTCTCGTAACCCACATGAGTCATGGGGAAGCTTCCTCGGGAACGAAGTTGAATTTCATCGATTACTTCCGCCAATTTGTATCGGATTCTGAAATTTGTGAGCATTTCGTCGAAACGGGAATTCCGAGCAGGGTATCATAGTTTGGTGTGCATAGATGTACGACCGAGCAACGTTATATTTTTAGACGTTTAATTCAACGGGATTTTGATGTTTTTAAAACTCGCATTTCAGAAATGAAGATACTGCTGCTACTCAACGTGCTGGTCGCCTGGTGCAGCAGCCAGCTCATCTATCCGGACCAACTAGAGATGATGAGAACGTCCTCCGCAAGCTCGTTGTCTCACTCTTCAACAGCTGTTCAGCCTAAGCAGGCGCAGGCACCTGTTCCCGAGCAAAGCGCATTTCTGCAAAATGCGCTTCCGGTTGCTTCGGCCGCAGCTGCGGCATCACTTCCAGCAGCCGAATCCGCGATTCCGCTGCAGCAGCCGTGGGACACGCATGTGAGATATTCCTTCTGTTTCCTTCCTCGTAATCGCATCGTTCATTGAATTGAATACTCATTTTCATAGTATGATCTCCATCCGCCTCTCAATATTTCGGTGATATCTGTTGTTTTAGGTTAACGACATCATTTCACGGGGCATTATGAAATTCACGCTGGATATGGATCGCGTAATTTCCAATAACAAAGGATCTCCCGATTCCGCCGAACAAGAGAATGTCATTTTTTCTCCATTGAGTCTCGCTGGTGCTTTGACCTTGGTTCTTTTGGGATCCTCGGGCAGGACTTTCAACGAAGTATCTAGGATTTTGGGTTTAGAGGCGGGTGTCGACATCTCGAGACACTCCGAGGTCGTGCATCAGATGTTCGGTGCACTTCTGTCGAAAGTCGATGTGACGCCGAACTCTTATGGGCCTCAAACTGCCTTTGCAAGTGGAATTTTCGTTCAGGATGGCTACCCGATCAGACCTGAATTCAAAGCTGTCAGCCAGAGAGTCTATAAGAGTGAGGTTCTAAATCTAGATTTCCGGAACCGAGGAGGCGAGGCGGAACAGGCTATCAATTCGTGGGTTAATCAGAGGACCAGGGGAAAAATTATGAATATACTAAATGATGTGCCCAGACCGGAAACGAACGTTATTATTGCTTCCGCTTTGTACTTTAATGGAGAGTGGAATCAGTACTTCATTGATGGCGCAACTAGAAGGTTAGTAACAATTTTATTTTTTGCCTGATTTTATTTGATTATCGATCACTTTAATAGTTTGAAATATTTTAAGATGATATGTCCTTTGGTTATAGGAAATCGTTCACTGTTTTTCCTGGAAAAACCATCGAGGTAGATATGATGTATAATGCCGGCGAGTTTCCTTTTTATGAAGATAAACAGTTGCGGGGAAAAATTGTTAGTTTACCCTACAAGGGTGGCGATGTAAGAGTCTTTTTTTCAATGTTTCAATATAAAGCCGCGCAGGCTCGTACAGAACTTAAGAATTCTCTTGTTATCTTCAGGTGACGATGTATGTCGTTCTGCCGAATTCCAAGGAACCAGGAGCACTAAGAAACCTCAAGTCTCGCCTAAATCGCAATGTCCTAGAAAGTTGGATCAATAGCATGAGAAATCAGACGTGTATTATCGGTATTCCCCGCATGAAGCTCTCAAGCACCCTCAGCCTAAGTAAGGCGCTCCAGTCCTTGGGTTTGACTTCATTGTTCGATCCTGAAATGGCAGATCTGAGTATTCTATCGCCAGGATTGGGAGTAAATTCAGGATCGTCGATCCTACAGGCGCAACCACAGCGACCTGTAATCCCGCAGCAAAACTTGAATTCTCAGAAACCGAGTCAGGACAGTTTTATATTTCCACGTTTTGGAGAAAACAGCGAAAATGGCACGAAGTTTCCAGGAGCCCCGACAGACACTTCCACCAAGAAAAACTTGTTCAGGTACGAGGATAAAGCCGGTCGTTATCGTGTAGAACAATGGGCAACTGGGTTTACCATTAAAAGGATACGCAGAGCCATCCGCGAGAAGCAACGTAACGAGCGTCTCCAAGAGGAGGAGGAGGAGGAGGAGAGGGTCGATAACGTCAAAGCCAAGGACAAACGTGATGCACCCCTGCGAAATAACGTTGAGATCTCTAGGAAGCGAGCAGCCAATCTGGATGAACGTCCTGCAGGTCGGACAAAGAGGAGAATCGCGAACTTGGGGCAGGACAAGCATCACTTTAAAGTTCAAGAAAACACTCGGCAACGACACGTGAGACAGGTTAGGCCCATCGATAGTGACTTCTTAAAATATCTGGAAGATCAGAACGTTCCGTCGTTCGGTCTAGACGCGCTCAGGATGAGTGCGAGCCTTAGAAATCCGGGTCTTTATGCAGAAGATGTACTGCACAAAGTGGAGATTGAAGTGACGGAGAAGGGCACCGAAGCTGCAGGTGCAACGTCGATAATTCTCACAAAGGACGGTAATCAGAAGAGGCTCGTTGCCGATCATCCATTCCTGTTTTTCATACGTCACGAACCCACAAAGCTTCTCCTCTTCTGGGGCACCGTCAATACGCCAACACCGAATTTTCCTCGGGGTTAAAACTGAGCCGCGGATTCCTTACGGAACAAAGAGAAAACAGTAACATCCGAATTTTTGTCTTTCCCTCGAAGCGAGAGGAAACGTAGAAACATTGAAAACGGTAGAGACTCACGAATTGGCATAGCCGCGTGAGTAACACAGTTTCGTTATCAAGAATAAGGGCAATTTATAACCGTTGTCGTTGCATGTCCACAGTACTAAAAGTAGTGCAACGCACCCGAGAACGCACAATGTTAGAAAGCGTGTATCACGTTTAGTCGGCGAATACGCCTCTGATCACTAGAAAAATCGTATTTCGTCATAGACGGCGCCAATCGTCCTAATGCTTAGCCCCTCTCGGCATAGATTTAGAGCATCGGCAAGAGATTTGCCGCAAAACGATAGAGACTCTATTGTGAGTCGTGAATGCTGCTGGAAGAACTTTTGAATTCGCATGTATCCTCCCGTCGTGATTCCCCATAGAAGATTACAGTGGGGTCGCGTTTTCGCCCTAATTGTTGGCACTATTCGAGCTACGTCCGTATGTGAGATATTCGCGCAATTACATGTGTGAGAATACAGCTGTGTGTCTGTAAAATTTCATGAAATTGTAATTACATTTTGCATTGATCTACCCGTATAGACAATAGAGACCGTATAGTCCTAAAATTATCGGGAGCTATGGTTGTATTACATGAAAAGTAAATTAACCTCCGCTTCTATTACTATTATCACTGTTTCTTTAATTCTTGTTATTTAAGAGAAATGTGATCCGTTGACGTCTCGCATCGAATTTTAAACTATATTCCGGCGCTTATTGCGTTACACAAGAATTTCTGTCACGTATGTCTGTACTACTATGTAGAATGAAAGTTGATGGAACGATTGTAAAAGAGTGGAGACTTTTAAAAATCTGGCGAAATAGAATCGCGATATATTTACACGGAATTAATGAGATATCGAAATCGGAGTTGTCCGACCAGTGAACGTGTATCGTTAAAACCTATTTATGTCGATCGTATGATGTCTCCTCGACGTACGCAATCATTGTGATACCATATACTTCTATTTATTTCATAATAAATATGCATATGCCATGTGTGTTACACTATTATCGAATTTATTAACGACCTCAGCCTGTCCGTTCGCAACAGAGGGACCACCGCTTACCTCGTATGCATAAAATTGGCAAATGTAGGTGAGTTGTAAGTATTATTATTCTTCATGGACTTGAGTATATAAATTCATATGAGCTCTTCTTAACGAAGTTGGAGATTTCTCCGATACGAATGACTAATCGCTAAACCGGGCACGAAAGATTTCACAAACTATTTAAAGATCGTATAAATTATCAGATAAGCATTCGTGCATCGCATAATCTTGATATGAATCGATTGAGGTATTCTTTTCTGAAAGTACCTCTACGACTGAAACATAGACTCTCTGTACATTAGTTAAATATCTATGGAGTGCATTTAGTTTGCCGATAGGAAGCTTTAAAAATCTGTTAAATCGTGTACGATATCGATCTTCCTGGCTCCGTGGAATCCATCGGCGTCTTCCGATTCCATTGAGATTCTGAAAATCTCAGCCTAAAATCCAGCACTGGACAGTCCCACTGTCGAATTCGAAATCTCACTGGTGCAGAATCAGGAACGACGCTCGTCAAAGTTCCTCGTAATCGTTGGGCTTGGCCAGAGTAAAATCGAGAACCTCGTCGGAAGTGAGAAACCTGACGTCACTGTCCTCCGACAGTCCGGAATCTTGGGCGCCTCTCTTGTAGCTTTTTCTCTTGCGAATAATCACCAGCGCTATCACAGTGGTTATCGCGAGTCCCGCCAGCGTGCCGATAACGATACCGACGGTTCCTGCGAGGCTCAATGGCGACGGCTCGTTGTGCAGCGGCGCCGCGATCTCGATGTGCACGTGAGAGTCTGCAGCAATCGAGAGAAAGGCATCTTTATCACTGTCACGAGTAAGAGTTTTCATGCGAGTACCATTTGAAATCTCGATCGATTGGAAAAACTTACCAGTCTGATATGCCGGCTTATTATCGTCGAGCGTCGTTATGGAACGACTCGTTGTAGTATTGATGATTTTTGACGTTATTATTCGTGATGTGGAAACCACCAAGGATCTTCTTGTGCTCGAGGTGATTATTGATTTCTCAGTTACGGGTTTTGGTTTCTGAGATGGATCTGGCGTTTCTTCTGGGTCGATGTCGTCCTTGGGAATTATTGGAATAATATTCTTGGTGGGATCCTTCGTAGGAACGATCGGCTTCTCGCTGACAGGCGATTCCCTTGGTTTCGTAGTGCTGCCCGCCATTGTTCCTGTTCTCGGAATCGGTTCCGTAATCCCATCAGTGTCTGTTGAATTTTCTGTATAAACCGACATCACGGGTGAACTTACCCACTTGCCTTGCCAGTAATAATTCGGTAGAGTGTAAAAGGAGTTGACGCGTTAACGCAGCGATTTCTATATGTATATATATTGTATGTAATTTTTGAGGATTACCTAGAACGCAATATTCTGCGTAGTCTGGACAACATAGGGAATTCTCCGCGCAGTCGACAGTGCACTGACACAGATCCATCGACATCGGCTGGACCACGGTGGACGCACTCGAACCGAAGCACCTTCCTCGACAGGATTGCATAGCATTGACGATCTCAACCTGATCTGAAGGAAATTTAACAATTTTCAACCGAGGAATATTTATATATTATACTTTTCCTGGTAAATTTCCTCAATGTCGGTAGACAGGGCACAGCTCGGTGGGTCTGCGGGAAGTAAAAAAAGAAATTGACTTATTGAACTCGGGAGAACGTACCGTCGCTCGCGGTCGTGCCGGTCGTGTCGCTCGATGTCTCATTCTTCAGGATGCATTGATCGCCGTGTAAAATCGCTAGGTCATCGATTGCTATGTCGCTCACGTAACTCGAGCCTCTGATTCCTTCTATTATTATCTGAAGCAATACCGATTACGCGCAAGTATGAAAACATAGGAAGGATCGATCGAGGAGCTATCGAAGATCCTTAATCGTTAGAACACTTGATAGTTTAATAGTTGGCTGAAAAATGGAAAATAAAAATATCAACTCACTTGAAAGCTAACGTTGCTCTCGGGAAGATTGAAGAGGCCGTGGTGCCACTGATTTCCTTGATTTCCCTGTCTCCGAAACATCACCCGAGGAAGACTCGACGTTTCCAGTTTGAAGTAAACTTGAAGAGCCCCGATGGTCTTGCCGTACATGTGATACCTGCCCGTTGAATTGAAAGGCCATGTGAATTTCAAAATGACCAAAATCACTGAGAGGAAGGCAAACGGAGAAAATAAAGCATAAAGATAGAAGAGCGGAAACCAAGTTGCCAACCAGAATGAGAAGCATCCGCCCTGGGTGAGTGACGCATTGTACAGTGGAGAAAAAATCCTCGCTGTTTCGTTCTCGAGACGGCCGGATGCTTCGACGTACAAATAGTATCCTGAAAGAGAATAGGAACTGCTGGAACGAGAAGTGAAAAAGACATTTCGAAGTAGAGGAAGATAGAGCTGCTGCGTACCATCGTTTCCGGCTCCCAAAGTATGGTCGTGCGAAGGTCCCGTTCCTATGTGCCAACTCGGAGTCTGAAAATTGTGCCTGATCCAATCGAAATCATGCGTCGGATCCTCTTCCCACCAGCAGAGATCCGGTTTTTCGAAATCGCAGCTGGTCGGCGCCGTGGCGGTCGTGTCTTAAAAAATGTCGCTTGCTACACATGCTTTCACGATCGGTCCCTTGAAAATAACTTATTATTTTGATAAAATACCTCTGCAATAGGGGGCTGTGTCATTCCAGTTGCGACCGTCGCAATAAATTTCCGATGTACCTATCAGTTGGTAGCCCGGCTCGCAAAAGTATGTCATCACTGCGCCATTGAACTTGGGCGCGAGCAGCGCGTGTTCCGGTAGGGGAAGCGTTGGACACTCGGAATCTATTATAAAATTAAGATCGATAGTCCAGAGTATGGCAGTTGATCGGTAAACAGGTCGAACAGTTATTGGATTATTCGAACAAGGTCAAGCAGAAATTACATCGAGTTGAAAGCATCGGTGATAAAGAGGAGCCTGTATAGAAGAGATCTATTCGGCACTCGTACCGTACTCGTCTGTGCCGCGTTTCATGCAAACGAGCACAGCCATAGTACAGTCCGCGCAAGCCTTCGATAAAAAAAGCTAACACTTCTTTGTCATGTTAATTTCGGACGCGATGCGCCCGAAAGACAGGAGGCGCATCGCGTCGCATAATCGGTTGCGATAGAAACGTTATCAGCGAACAATAAAAAATAAATATTAAAATGTAAATCCGAAGCCTTCGATGTGAAGCGTCGAAGAAACAGCTTAAAGTTGGATGATGGGTAGATACTTACTGACGCAAACGGGAGCCGGCGTGTCCCACCTCCCGCGAATACACGTGGAATATCTGTTGCCGACAAGTTTGAATCCTTCGTTGCAAATGAACCGCACGATCCTCCCTCGAGACCTGCCGCGAACCTTCCCGTTGGCCAATTGTTTTATTTGACATTTACCTGAGAGAAAATTAAACTGGCAGCTTTCGTTACCGTCTCACGATTCGTTCCGCCGCTGATCGGAACGACACGCAGCTTCATCTTAACGATTTTCTACAATATAGAATCTTAATAGGATGACGATCGAGAGGAATCAGGATACGCGAGACTCGAGTACCGCAGACTCCGATGCTCCTGCGCCTCTAAACTTTTTCACCGCCTCGTCGAAACTTAAATTCCTCCGTTTAATTGAACATACACTGTGTGAAATTGCAAATTTCGATGCGATTCATTTACATAATGCCAATGCGACGCGTATCGAATGGCGCAGCGCCTATTACTCTTTTATGTATGTATATACCAATTTCAATTAACATTCGTAAACATTAACATGTCCTATCTGACTCTCCCGCTTCAATTGGTCAATCGATTCTTTCCGATACTGGCCCGAAATTCTATCGAGCCATTCAGGAACGGCCGAATGAACCTGCCGAGCTGCCGAGCTGCAGAACCAACGAATGTCCGAGTTTTCGTAATCCGAAGCAATATCATATTCCAGCCCGCGATTCTAATAATTTTCAAGGTTCCGAATATGTAATTGACTGCTAACACTGAAAACAAGAAAATAATGACGACGCGTGCACGTATGCAGTAAAATGATATCGCAATCGAGGCTCTTTTTAAATTGGCGACACAGCGAAACGCGGGCTCATTAAAACGGAGCTGTGCCGATGCGCGAGCAAACAATTTGGATTTTAGAGGTTAACCGCGAGTTTGACAAAAGACAATTTTTAATGAAAATACGAAAGGGGAAAAGCATAATGATTTTTGCTTTCTCTTTCATTTCATTTTTTATTGTTTTCTTTCGAAAGAATTTCCAAACACCTGCCGTTGCAGTTCAAGAGAATTTTTATTAAACCAAAACGAAAGACACAGAAGAGGCCATCGCATACTCACTGGGCAATTGCCAGGAAGCTTCGAAGCAGAGTCCAATAGAAACGAGGATAATCGCTGTGGTGCATTTCATCTTAAATTGTATCCTTGCAGACTGCTTCGACACTCCACATCACTCGGCCACACAATCGCTCGATCGTTCGGTTCAGGGATGCAGCTTTCTTTGCGAATAAGAATTCGTAGAGTATTCTATCGGATCGGTTGGCTGGCTGGCTGTTTGCCGATGATGCACTTGCAACGTGAAAACTGTCCGCTCGGTCAAGGAGAGAATCGGAGTCACCGGAGGAAAATGGCGGCAGCTACTGGGACTCTGAATAGTAAAAATACAGTTCGCACCGTGTCGACTGACCGCCTTTGAATACGAATGGTTTAAGCTCCTGGTATTGACACTGTTCCGGACGAGGAGGCGGAGACACTACTTCCGCTCGTGCGTGTCTGTAACTGCTAACTATCTCTGTTGATGACGATAAGAAACCTATCAGGCCTTGACGGCAGTTTCCGTTAACAGATTTCATCTTGTTTTGGTCATTCGCACTGGAAGCGCTTCCTTTTCTAGATGCTTCGTCAGAAGAAAATTTACATTTGGTATTCTACGTGTCATCATCGATTCCTACCTATCCGGCAGAAACATAGGGGATCCGAGAAACATCTTCGGGGAAAGGTTCGTTTTGACTTTGACTGCCTGAATTAATGAAAAAATAAAACTTATTTTGCTTTGAACTTGTCACGCAAAAAACCGGCGGTTGATAGAGTCAGAGAAACATAATACAATCAGTATAAATTTGTGTATAGTATAGCATTAGTAACGTGGTAGGAGGAGAAGAAAGAAGAACACAGAGAGAGAGAGAGAGAGAGAGAGAGAGAGAGAGAGAGAGAGAGAGAGAGAGAAAAGGCAGTAAAAAATACCCAAACGAGATTAAGTTTCCGGATGCGTTGCCCATATTGCTGATACGGTGCAGGACTAAGCGTCGAATGGGCGCCACTGTTTCCTGCGACAGATTGCAAATCTCGTCCTTCTATAGGCCAATTGCTAATTGTCTATTGCTCCTGCACTCGAGGAATCGGGGAATTGGGAAATTTGCGGTATGTAAGCAGCTTCGCTATCATTATGAAGTCACGGCTGGTCGATCCGTCAGTTGTTAATTCGAGTGACTTTTAGAAGGAGCAGGGAAAAGAAGAAAAAAATTGATGAATTCGAGTGGTCTGGGGAGCTCGATCTGTTAGAAAAGCGCGCCAGTGAATAACATAGGACTTTTTACAAAATCGAACTGCAGGAAAAAATAATGGGCGTTCTTATTCGTACAGAGACGATGATTCATTTATGGAAAGTATTTGATTGCCATTCTGACGAACTTGGCGGTTGAAGGTAGAGTCATGCCAAAACTCGAGAAATTCAATTAAATCGTAACACTATGTACTCACGTTCTTCATCTAGTTAGAGAGCTTTAATTTTATTTATTTAATCATACTTTACTATTTAATGTTTCGAAACAAAGATGGCGTAGTCATAATTACTGGCTCGCCGCGTTCATTTAAGTCATTACTGTTGACTAATTACACAAAGCCAAACCGCAATATGCGTCTGTGTTAACAAAGTGAATCATTGAAATATATAATATAATCTTCTTTAAGATTCAATAGTATAAGAATCTTTAATGATTCTTTACGTATCGACAGCTGCGACTTTTCCCAATTGTATTAATTCGTGGACAGCTGTTGTCATAACTTGTTTATGCTACAATATTTAAGTATATATGAATACACGCAGAATATCTTGATCGGTATCAGTGTACTCAGACTTAAAAACCAGTAGGAAAATTATTTGTGGAAACTTGCGACGGATGCGCATCTATGATATTGTAAACCTGAAAATTCATTAGAATTCATGAAGAACTATTGAAAAATCATTGGAGCGATCAATTTGCTTCAAAATGATAAGATTCAGATAATTACCGGCTGCACGAAGCGCTGGTGTAAATGATCCCAATTTTCATCGGTCTAAAAATAAAAAGTATACATTGAATACGTATTACGCTAATCTTAAAAGTTTATATCCATATGCGCTGGATTTTTGTAAATTCTACCTGAATCCTCGTGCGTCCACCATCCCGATAGGCTGGATCAATAACCCATTGAGAGTTACTATTCTGGCCCGTGTAAACGACACCACAACCGGCGACACTTTGTTGCCTCTGTGTCATATTCGGATGTGAATTATTTCTTGGCACGAGTAGACCCACCGTGCCGTCCGACAATTGAATTCGTTTCGGAGGATTGGGATGTTCCTGCGAATATACGCATGCCGTGTAGTGCGACTGGCGTTGAGAATCCTGGCCATTTTCGAACGAACATGCATTTTCAAATTGTTTGCTGGAATTTTCGTTGCTCTTCGTAATCCCTATTGGCTCCGCCATGAAGCTCGCAACCATGCGATCACCCTCCTGATAGACGACCCCAGGGTAACAATGGTTTCTCTCTTTATTTTGAAAGAGTGGCTCGATTATTTGTACATTTTGTAGAATACGTTGAGCGGCGGCGCCACTTTGACAAAACTCTCTAGGAGCCACTGTTTGCCCGTAGAAGTTCTTCGTAGCCGCGACGGGATATCCGAGACAAGTGACTTCTGAGTTTTGAAATGCGCCGCCAGGAGCATCCTTCGAAAGAGGCCGAGGCGCTTGCGCGTCCTGCGCGTAAAGGATCTCACTGTTCTTCTCGGTTCTGGGTACGATCACTATCTTGCGTTCGACATTTTTAGAAGCATTCTGCTCCCCTTGCCGATTCTTAGTGAAATTCACAAGACCGGCAGAACAAGATTCGGAAGTCAAACCGCCGACACGGTCATTCCGAATGTAAATAGGAATTCTCTGAATAGTTTGAGAACTGTCGAAGGCTAGATACTTGGCAGGCTGGATGTCCTCGCACGAGTTGGTAGCTTCCTGCGTCCTTTCGACGAATTCAGGACGTCGACGGGTGTCCGATCGATTTTCCAAGGCGATTACGCGTATCAATTCATCAGCAGGGTTACACGCATGAAAATTCGATGGGTTTCGCGAGTTCTCGTTATCAAACGAGGATGTCGCTAAGAATTTCTGTAGTTCGCTTTGCGCTTCGGCATTCTGAGAGGCGTAGTTGTGCGTTTGATTCCCCCCATTCTCGCATCTCAAAATCTCCAAACCATTCGGCTGCTTCTGATTTTCTCGGTGAAAATTATCAGTTTTCTCACCGCCGTGAGTCAAAGTTTCACTTACGAGCTCTGTGAAATCTTCAAAGTCTCGCGCATCTGGACACTTCGAGTTCGACGCTTTGCAATTCTGCCCTCCGTTTCTAGGAAGCTCGTTGCCAGCCCGTTGACGAGGTGCACGATCTTCTGCCGAACCGTTAGATTCGGCTCGAAGAAATCTCACGGATTTCGCACAATTCTTATGAGATTCTCCTTGAGTTGGATTTTCTTCGCGATGCGGAACGAGTTCTCGTATGTACTTTTCTTGTAACGTTGAAATATTTTTATTGCGAACAGGAACCGACGCGGCCTCCTTTGAACTTTGTTGCAGAATGTTGCCCTTCGTGTTTCTTGGATCGAAACCGCATTCAGCCTGCTGAACGCAGTTTCTTTTCTCGTTACGGGAGTATCCCTGTCTTTCGCTATCTTCGTACATGTCCCGTGAAACTGTTCTGTACTTTGCATTCATGAAGTTTACTTTGGATTTCATCAGACGATTTTTATGCTCCAGATATGCATTTACAATACTCGGTGTCTGCAGACGCGTCTCGAATTCCGAAAAGGAAATATTCGTAGTCATCCGGCCTTTAGTCAGATCTTCCATTTCCGGAATGGCAAACGATGACGCAGCTTCCATTTCATATTTATTCTTCTTTCGGGGATCTTCATCGTGTGGAGCAGTTTCGGTGGCCTCATCGATGTTCATCCCGAAGGGGAAAAGAGGATCAGAAATATCGGTCTGTTCAGTCGACTTGCGGGTTTTGGGTCTACGCAGAATAGCTGGAACGTATTTCGTAGTCCTGGGAAAACGTATTTTCCGAGGTAAATCCTCAAATTCTGCGGTATTCTGATAATTGCCAAATTTCAATACGGCAGGATCCTCAACATATTCCACGTTGTTTCTCTGTCTGCTTATAGAATCGTCCAGAGATTGTGCTCCTAAGAAGTTTCGCATCCGGGGAGAGGACCAACACGCTTCCTGGGGAGACAATTTCAGCGGATCCTTTTTAGCCTTATTCACATTCAAATTCTCTAAAAACTTAATCATGAAAGCTTCGCGTTTCACAACGTTCGACATATTCCCAAATGGAATAACGTCAGACTTTGGTCTGTCGACGATATTCCAACTTTTAGCGTCGATGTTTACACGCAGAGAAGCCATCGAAAGTTTTTCGTCACTCTCAATCGAGTCCTGCTCAAAAATTTGACGATCATTGCGCTTACAGCCTTTGACTCCTTTTCTCTTATTAGCATCGAGCCAATGAAACGGCTCTTTGGAATTGTCGACACTTCCTGATTCCGCGATCTGAGAAAGTCTCCTATCAGTATGATTGGTGTTTCTCGCGTGAGCGGCAGCCAACGAGTCCTTTTCCTTTCTGTCTCTCCTCACATGTTTCTTTTCGGGCTCTGAGAAAACATCCGAATCTTCTGCAGAGGAAAGAACGTCAGTATCCTCGGTTACGTCGACCTGATCTTCAGTTTCTGACAAGGAACTCGAAGTGCTTGAATTCTCAAATTCATTGTTCGCGTTACTCCTTTGGCGCAACAAGTGTTGCCTGCATGTGTCCGCGAAGATGCCCATCAGGGTGCGTCTGGCTTTCTTTAGAGGATCTAAAAGAATCTCGCAGGTTGTTTCAGAGACTTCTGAAAAAGATACGTTTTTTGCCACGAGCACAAGCAGACCTACCTGTATATTGAATTTCCTCCAAGCAACTTTCAAACTTCTCAGAGCAAATCATCGTGCAGAGTCTCTCGTATCGCCTTGTTGGTGACCAGTTTGCATTTCTTAATGCAAAGAATGGTATTTTTGTGTTTTCCGATTGATTTGTAATCTCTCCGTCCGAAGCATTCTTTTCAGGAGTACCGTTCGTCGTGGAAATTCCGCTTGACATAATTTTCGGAGAAAATCTATAGAAGATATCGCACGTGACGGTAGCTTTACAAAAGTGCAAGCACATAAATAAAATTAAATAATTTCCTCACCGTAATTCCTCCGCGAAGAAACGATCCATTTTGCCGAAATTGTCGTCCGCATCGTCCTCAAAAAGTCTTCTCTTGTATCTATTCTCTTTTTGCGTACGCGGAGGTGGAACCTCCGCGGTTGCCAACTCTATGTGATCAAGGTCTTGGAAATCCGTATTTTTCGTATGTTTCCTTGTCTGAAGCTCATCGCCACGTGAATGTCGTTTTGGCCTGACGCAACAATAATAAAGGGAGAAACCCATAGCTGGATGATTTACTTTTGTATTTGACATGTAAGAGTACTCAAGAGACTCAAAAACGTACCGATTAATATTATTCAGTATTGGACTCTTGTTATCGTCCGCAGGTGGACCGGGATCAGAAAAATTCGTAGGTGATCTTTGCCGAGTGAAAAAGAAATTAGTACATGTAAGAGAGGATCTAGCATAAACTAAACGATCAAGCATCAGATCTCAGTAACGGACAAGATTTTTAATAGGACATTTCAAACACAGATTGAGTCATCACTACTATTTGAAATGAATGAGGAGCCCGGATAGAAGAGATTCGGTCAAAAGGATGTCATTAAAAACCGAAGAGATGGAATCTGCGGCAGCTACTTCACGATATAATAACGATGTGACATTTACGAAAACGAAACTAAAGCCCGTTCTGAAACGTGTTCCGGGATTACCTATACATATACATATGTTACCATAATAGAGGAGGAAAAAAATGATAAGCAGAACCTGAATGAGAACGTACATCCAATTGGAGTTGATGCCGTTCATAAGCCTATGAATCTCTCCACGAAGTCGCGCCTTGTTCTCTTCGCTCAAATTCTGATTCTCTGTAATAAGTTTCATCCATTTGTTCACTGGCATTGGAGTTACCCCTTGAGGGATTGTCGCTCGCAAAAGGCACACGCGTATACGCACCTCTTTTAATTCTGTCGCCCTTCGAACCTTTTGCGAAAATACCAATTCGTTGCTCGTTCAACTTTTTTAATGAAAATAATATTGAGATTCGCGAATAAAAGTTCAGTGATACAAGAAAAGAAACTAAAGGCTTTAATGCTTACCGAAAGGAGTTTCGTGCAGATCTTTCGTTTTCCAACTTTCTTACCCGTGCTGTCGACTCCGCGAGTTTTCTTATCCTGAAAGAGATGCAGACCTTTAACTATCAATACGGATTTAATCCCGCAATACGTTTCCCTTATGTAAAAAGGATGTAAATGAACGTTACGTTTTCTTGTCTTTGGTCAGCAAAATAATTTAAGGCTCTTGTGAGGCTCGTCTTTCGGACTTTTGACGGTGCTGCTTCTTTACGCTGTGAGATTATGAATATTACTATTACTTCCTGATAATGTGTCAATCTCTTACAAGGGTATGAGTATTCTCATAACAAAAATTACTCATGCTGTCTGGGTATCGTGTTAACATCCAATTTAATACTATCAGTTTTCCGATATTAGTTGAAAACTTTCTTTTTTTTAATTAATTATTAATATCATTGTTAATAACTGTCGTCGTACTCTGCAATTAGGCACTACTATACTTGTAAAACACAAGATTGCACGTTCGATCAAATGATCGTGCAGTGTCTCATTTGAATCGATTCATTATGGCCGCCGGGTTCGCGCATGCGCAGTCGAATAGAGACGGAGCGCTAGTGTCGCGCAAATGTCATCTGCTCGTTTGAGTTGTTATTTAGCTTTTGCTAACCGTTCGAGTATCGTGACATGTATTTCGGTCCTAGATAAGAATAACGTACACTGCTGCTCATCGAGGAGTACCTACCGAGTTACGTTTTGCTTCTAAAACTTGCCGACGAAGCAATTCGAGATCCTTTTTGCGTTTTTTCTTTTTGACACAACGGATGGCCGCGCGCGTTTCGGTTGGCCTCCCTTCAGCATCGTGCACTATTTTCTCCATGTTGACAAAATCACAAGTTCAATGATCCTCTCGACTGGACAATTTCCGCACACATCTTTCAATCTGAACACCCGTCATCGGCCTTTTCTTGTCCTGCGCTTCACCGTTCACAAGCCCGGACTGTTCGTCACATACATGGACACGAGTGCGAATAAGAATAGCACATCAGTTTTGGAGGATTAGCTCGCTTAGCGGTCAATTCCCTTCTTCATCGAAGGACACATTTGTTTGTAAATATTACCCAACTCATCTTTTGTTTCGGAAGACAATTCAACCGCCAAACGTCAGGGCCTCGAAGTCGTGTCTCGGATGTTCCAAAAAACCGAATTATTTCATGTACGTATTGATAAAGTGTCCCCTAGGAAGTGGTGCTATACTGCTATCAAACGTAGCTTGATTCTGAAAGGAGAGAGTATCTGCCATGTAAACTACGTATTCTGTAACCTGAATGCACAGAGAACGCGTCCAGTCGAGAGACCAGCATTCCTATGAGTTCGGCCGGATTGACGGATAAAAATAAGAAATTAATCTCAATTCGTTGGGAACAACTTCAGAAAATTTAAAGAACTTGAATGATTTCATCTGGAATTACGGTTGCCGTTACTGATGTCCCGAATCTGAATATATTCAGACACCAGATGTAATCCGACAACATTGTCAGAGACGTCCAATTTGTTGGAGCTGTCAGAAAGGGAAGAGATTCACTGCAATAAGTTCAGGTTTTCTCAGTTGCATGGAATTTCACGACGCATAACCTGCCACCTTTAAACAAGAATTTATATCCTTCAATTAAAATTCACACTGTCCCAGAGAAGTTAATGGAGAGATTCGACATGCTGTCTGGGACGAAGATATGTCTAAAGGGCAGTATCATTTGTGGTATGTATCTATGTATACGTACGTACTTTAATGCATGCGTTACTCCCCGAGGAAATACAAGACAAACAAGTTCTTATTTTCCTTCATTCGCCTCGGTTACGTATTACTTTAGCTTTATTCTGGTGACATGTCCGTGCATATATTTCAAATGTTTCACGTAACTGCGACGTAACGTACCATTATGTATATTTTCCGTGTTATATGCGTGCAAGCGCCAGAGAGCAGGAGGTTATTAAATAATTTTGTGTAAAATTGTTTGACGCTTGAAAACGTTTGTATACATTTCATGTAAATGGACTCGTATTAAAGTAGGTCATATCCGGAATATACTGACAATAAGAAGAAGACAATCGTTAACGATATACATTATATAAGATAATGTACAGCAGTTTTGTGTTTCTTTCGCAATCTGAGACCAGGTATAAGGTAAAAGCTTTCATAACAGCCAGAGAGCTTCTTTGATCGCAGGTGTTGGAAAAAAGAAGCAATGCGGAAGAAGAAGTGGTAAGTAAGGTGGAATCTTAAATACAAAGCAACCATTACCGAGCGATGATGGAAAGTCAGTTCCGTGGCGAAATGTATATCGTTGGATCGCAGGCAGGCATGAATCAGGTCAAAATAAAGATTCATTGGGTCGATCCTTGCAACTTTAACATCTTCGTGTAGCATCGGCTATCTCATAGCCAACCTTTAGCTGGATTCGGAAGTACGCGATGTCTTCAATGGAGTTTCGCCATTTTTCGCGGTTCAAATTAAGTAGGTTCTAGAGACTCTGGTGGATATACTGATTGTGAGCTGGACACGGGGAGAAATATAAAAGAAGAAAACGAAGGAAAGAAGAAAGAGATTGAGAAAATGCATCGAATGCACCAGAGTGAAGGAGGAAGACACGTCGAATTATTTTTTAACCATATTATATTTTTATCATTTCTCTCTTGTCGAATCATACATCATTATAAACATTTACATATTGTGACGTGATTGTGGTAACAATGCGTAAGTACTTGTAAAAAGTCAACATAACAGTATCACAAGAACATGCCGTGTATTTTGTTTCATTGAAGGAAAAATGACGAATTAAAATGTCGCCGAAGCGTTACAACGCAACCGCGTCGTACCGTACAGAAAACTGAACGTGACAACACTGCAACAATTCGGACGCCATTATATCCGCGAAGAGCTGACCTCCGCCGCCGTAAGTCACGTTTCCCTTTCCCACTTCACCAACGTTATATCCTTGGTTAATCTATGGCAGTGGGAATTATTGCGCGGACAATTCGTAATTTGATTATTCGATGGAGACACGTGTGCCACTTTCGTGGGGGCATTTGCCAGATGCATATTTCACGAGAAACTTCGCCATTTTTCTATGCCTTCTGGCTGCTTCACCGTCTCGCTCTTTTTGTCAGAAGCTTTCGAAGACGAAGTGAAGGATGTCCAGCAGCTCCGTCACGAGTAGGCGCAACGAACGAGGAACGAGCGACGACAGGAAAGTTGTGCCTGAGCGCAGAATCATTGCGAACGTATGAGTCGATGCTAGAGTCACTGTCTCTCTTTGCCTGTACATTATTTCTTTCCCTTTTATTTCTCTCTCTCTCTTTTTTCTTCGTCTCGTCATTTTGTCATTTGTCAAGAGAGAGTGGCGAAAAGTCGTGAAATCCGTTACTAGAATATTTCCAAGGAAAAAAAAATGAAAGACCGCGATTTCAGGAGCGCCCGAGTTGGTCATGTTTCCATGGGAAAGCTTGCTAATCGATTGATTAGTGATGCAAACGAGTCCGAACATTCGCCCGTGGCACCGATGCTACGACAAGGTCGAGAAATATGTTGCTTCCACGATGTAACAGTAATAGTATGCGTGAATGGGACGAGGAAGAAGGCGAACGTGGTGAACGATATTAAAATTTATAAGAATTCTATGAGACAGAGGCGGGAACAAAGTACGAGCGACGGGACCGTGCGCGCCGCCCTTCCTCTCGCTCTAGCGTCAACCTTGCGTCGTTACGGTCCACGCGTAGCTGCGCGCACGCAGCTTCTGCTTTGGGCACGAGAGCCTTTCAGCGGGCGTCTCGAAACTTTCGACGAACGTTGGCCACTCGTGAGACTGGTAAGATCGAAGAACCCGCCAAAATGCGAAACTATAAACTTTAGATGATCTTGCAACGTATGGCTAACATTCACTCGGATCTTCTCGCTAGACCAAATTTTTTATTAAAGATCGGTAAAGTTAAAAACGTTTTCTGTATACATCTATTAAATGTTTCAACAATGCTGGCGTATCGGGCAAGTCATCGTTGCTCACTTCTCTCACATTTAACCAGCTTTTTATTTCTATATTCCCATAATTTCACCATTATCATTAGTGCCTCGCCCTATTTAACTATACATACATATACTCTGGCCAGTCCCCGTGTTTTTGTAGTTCATTCTGTATTTGTTTTATTCGCACACACACGCGCACGCACGCACGCACTCACACGCACACTGTCGGTTTCCATTCGCACTTCGAATTCGCCAGCTCCGTCGGGTCCTTAGCTATTCAGGCCAGTCCTTCGGACCGTTCTCATATGTATCGCTTACAAATTTCGCCGAGTTTTCTTATCTCCTCTTCTTCCCCCCTCTCACTCTTTCCTTAATCTTGTCTAATGCTTTTCTCGCATCTCTCTTAACCATAGTAGAACCTCCAATGCCCCGCATCCGGAATCTGCAGCCGCAATTATTAAGTTCTACGAGGAACTTTATTGAGAATGACATCAGTATAAAAGTCTGTACGGCGAAATCGAAAAATTACGATTATTTATTGGTAGTAGATCGCGGACGTAGGCCGCGCTATTATGCACTTTCGTACCTTAATGCAACTACGTTGACGCGCGTGCAATACTGAGGAGTCGCTGCCCCCATTTGTTCCTCGGATGAAAATGGAAAAAAGAGGAATTCTTATACTAAGATCACAAGCAGGCTCGGACAGTGTGGAGCTGGCTTAAGGAAGATCGAAGTTGCCCCATCCTTTACAATAATAATGATATTTACCGGGATCCTTCCTGTGGAACGAAGAAAATATCTATCAGCAGCATCTTCGTTCGAACGTTAGAAATTTTTCGAAAACTCCATCCCAGTTTCCATGTAAAATCGCAGTCGATGATCTTGGGGCGAGCTCGATCGTTCCAGTCGCGAATCATTCTTACATCCAATCTCGCGCCGCGTAATCGACATTACTTTGTGTTCGACCTGACTTTTCGTTTAATTATCTAGCTAACTACGTACTGCAGTACACAGTAATCGATAGAGATTGTACGACAAATAGTTCCTAATCGTCACCGTATTTTATATTGTGCCGGAAAGCCGCCTTCCTTCCAGTGGCTACTCGAGGCTTTTGTATTTCCGGCACAAAGACCCGAAAAAAAAGGGAAACTCGTTGGAACTTTTTCAGATCCGGAGACTATACGATATCAAGATTTGAATGGAAAATGGCCGACTTCCCAGCACGGAACAGAAGATACGATATAATTTAACAGTGGAGATACGAACCGCGTGTCCTTGCTTTCCGTTCATCCAATTCCTTGAGGAATTTGCGCAGCGACTTCCGGTATCGTAGATTTCAATTCAGTGCTGATTAAAATATCGACGATTTCAATGCGTCACTGAAATTGACCGACCAACTAATGGATATTATCAATTAAATTTGACCGTAACCCCCGTCTCGTGGAAATGGGTAATACGCGAGGACCAACCATGGAAAGACTTTCGTCAGAATGGCTCAGCTTTCCTGGATGGATGTGGAACTGGACGAGCGGACGGCAGGGACACCATTTTGCAAAATGTGAACGTATTAAAACCATCGCTTATTGGGATCGATCGTGACATCCAAGGTGTCTCTCGATATTCCGCGTGTGTGATTGGAAGTCGGAGACATAAGTGGAAAGTCTGCCTCCGCAGCAAGATGTAGATTCACGCTTATTTTTTTAGATTCAGTCATTGACGGGACATTTTGTCAACTGCTGGACGCCGGTGGAACTTTAGAGAAAAGGACTAAATTGAGAGGACAGAAGAGACTAGTTCCTTCCCGTTAAACCGGGTAAGTTATGTATTCTTCGTGAGGTCAATATGGGCGAAAGTGCCAGATTTCCTACTTTCTGCGCTCTCTTTCTCTCTCTCTCTCTCTCTTTTCTTTTCTTTTGAACCAGAAGTTTTTTAGTGGCACAGCTCATTTTCATTTAGTTATTTTTAAGCGCGGGACTCGATGGCGAAGAGTCGAAGGAATTGTTTTTCTATCCTTGGCTATTGAACCTCGAATCTTGATCTTTGACTAGAAATATCATTCGCGAGGATCGAAGACTCGCGAGAATAAGGAGAGAACGACCAAGAGCACGTGTAATCCCAAAACGGTGAATCAGTCAGTAAATAATAAATTCGCAACCGGATCGTTAAAGATACTCGACTATGTCGCACTTTACTGATATATTAGGGCAGCTCGCTATGCTCGCCCCGTAACCGCCGCGGGTCGTGCCTTTGTGCCTTTCGCTAAGCAGCTTTTGAAAGATCGGCAGGATCGCGAGGTCCAGCAGTTCACCGTCCGACACAGCACTGTACATTTTGGAGACGTTCGCCGTCGAGCCACCGACGATCCCGATAGCCGCACCGACACTACCGACGCCTCCGACACCTCCGGCGCCTCCGCTCCCGGCAATGACGCCGATACCGCCGCCGCCGCCGCCGCCACGTGGATTTGCACTCGCGAATTTGCTGTTGTGTATCGTTGCAACGTTTGGCGAACTCTGCACGTAGTCCAGTCGCGCCTGCTGCCGCAGTTTCGACTCCGTGTGTCTGCACTCGCGCAAACGCCGCGCCGCCGCCCGTCGATGCGGACACTCGGCCGCCGCGTGTCCCAAAGTCGCGCGTCCACGTTGACACTTTTCTCGCGACTTTTCCGACACCGAACGCTGGATGATCGTCGACATTGACTCCTCGTACTTTTCTGTGAACAGAAACGGGGCGGGATCTCGCGTAAAACAGCTGACGCAGACGTTTCTTATGCAGTGAATTCCATCGAGAGAGAGGTTACCAGACTTTGGCCTTGAATTCGATCTCAACCGACGATCAATTTAAAAGGACTGACCTGTATCCGAGAAGCTGGCGTTGACCATCGCCGGAACACTGGGCGAGCTTGCGTTATGCGCCTCGTAATGATTCCGGAGTCTCCGCGGCGTCGAAGTCTCGTTGGAGCCGCCGTTGAGCATAGTGTGGCTGTGACCTCTGCCGCCGCCGTGCTTCTCGCATCTGTATCCTGTGCCGGGTTGAGCGAAAGCTCTGCGGTGACCGCACTCCCCTATCACGTAAGCTCTGTCGAGGGAACCGACGGATTCGTCAATGGCGCCGGCTCTGACGTTCTCCGTCGAGATGTAGCTTATCGAGTTGACTGGAACACTCGTGCGACGCTTCTCGAGAAGTTCCTGGTGCGAGTGGGCTACACCGTTGTTCTTGACGGACGATCTTCGTCTCAGAGAGCTCTGATGCGCGGACACACTGGTGGATCCTAGATAAGAGAGAGAGAGAGAGAGAGATAACGATCCTTCAAGCGGAGCCGACAGACAGGGACGACTGTGCAGTTGGTGCATCTACTGGTATACATCCGGTATCGAATACAGGGAGCAGAGAAACAATCTGAACTCTGCCCTGCTGCAGATTCAGGAAGAATTCAGGGAGAAGCGTCAGGTTAGGAGGATCCTCCCGTGTGTATAAGATTCTGAAGATTCTGAAAACTAGCGGGAACTGCGATTACTCACCCGCGTGACGATGCTTCGGGACGAATTGGAGAGGTGGCGGTAGTATCGTTTGCTCGAAGTAACTCTGCTCCTGAGGTTCCCCGAAGGAGACGTTCTTGGGAGGGGGCAGGGTGGGCAATCTGGATCGATGCTCCAGGACGTCGTTCGCTCTTTGACTCTTCGCGTCTCTGGGTATCTCTGTTTCCTCGAGAACGACAGACTCCGACTCCTCGACGGCCTCCGGCACGAACTCCACGTTAGTCTCGCCCATAAGCTTCAGCTCGGGACTCTTTGGTATCAGAGGTTCGCACTCCTTTCCATCGACCGAACGACTCTTCCTGCGCAGAGCACTGTCCCCCGTATGCTTAAGGGCTGACGCGAGGTTTGACGATTTGTTGTTGGCCAGTGTCGCTCCCGCCTGTACCACGGGGACGCGCTCGCCTTCAATGGCGACGGCCGGCACCTTTGAAAATGACGTCTTCTTCCTGCAAACGTGACCGTTCCACTACCTTAGGTTTGATGGGTGATCCCGGCAGTCGGGCGATCCTGGCTAATTTCAGTATTAGATTTAGCAAGCGTAGAGCAGGGAACCAAAGCACCAGGGCATATTGCTTTGTGTTTTCAATATTAAGACTATGGTATTCTGCCTGAGAGTTGTACGACGTTTCGACGTGACGTCGACGGTGCCAGAGGTTAAGACTTTTCCCATTTGAGTTATAAATTTTCTACGGTTTACGTACTTCGTGGCTTGGTTGTCTGCCGCACTCAGATTCGCATAGTCTAATTCCGGTTGAGATGTCGTCGTGGAGTTTAAGCTACACATGGACATGGAGATATCCGTAGTTTCTGTAGTGAGCGACGGTCCTGAAACAGAATGTCCTCGATGCTTTAGGCAGATCACTGTAACCAGGGAATGTTCTTCTGTCTAAGAGTATCATAGAGAGAGGTCACTCTACGCATTCCTTGGCGACGTCTCAGGCAACGCGAGAGGCAAGCTTCTTTTACGAATAACGAATAACGAATTACGAATTACGACTACAATAGGCCTACGACGACTTGTGCTTTGCCGATGGCTCGGATACCCTAGAGGACGTCGTTGCTTTGAGGATGGGTATTGGTACGTGACGCGTGCTAGGGCAAGGACCAGGCGGTGCGATTAAATTTTGTTCCTTCTTGAATTCGCTTCTCGAGAAAAGAAGGAATAAAATGCAGCTGCTCAAATCTTCGAAGCTGCTACGAACCTCTCTGAGCATTCGTAATAAAACCGGATCGTTGCAGCCATTACTATTAGAGAATCGAATTTTCTGGGATCGATTCACTGGGGAATCCCTTTATCGAGTCTTCGTCCGGACGGAATTGTGATGGCGACGACTCATTGATTTTTGCTTTTAAATTTTCCCTATGAAAATCGGTGCATGATTCTCGAATTGATTCGGGAGCATTGGCGGTGCAACTTTCTACTTTACTGGGACACAGGTTCCAGCTAGCGAGGAATTCGATCTGTTTTTCGACTAAATGGGTTCTGCCAGCTGCTTCAAAGGATCCAGACGACGATCGTCTGTACCGTACCACCTACTTGAGTTTGACTAAATCTACTGTTAAATAATAACGATACTGAAAATGAAAGCCTTTGAACTGGGCTAACTTAATCTTAATTGACACAGGTTTTTACGAAGGAAGATATTCTGGCAATAATCTGGCGTATTTATTGATCATCATGCAATAAGGACGAGCAGTAACTCTGTTCTAGGACCTTTCACCGGGTTGCGCTGGTACTCGTGACTAACCTTTGTGGTTCTGCGTGCCATGCCGCTGGACAGTGGGCTCTAACATGTAAATGAGAAGCACTGCTTGTTACAGCTTTTCTTATTTTATAAGATGAATTACTTGAGCGGGTTAGGGGATGAGACTCTTTTGCGTTTCGTTTCGTTTAAAGAATGAAAAAAAAGGATTTTCTTTGAAATCGCCCCTTGAAACTAGTAAATGTTATCGATGGGCGACACAAAAGTCCTGAGAGCCAGAAATTTCATCATGGCGCTATCGGTGTACAGTGAAATTCATCTCTCAAGATCCGCGTAAACTTAGTAAGTTACAATTTTGAAATTTACCTTCTCTTTTGATAATCGACTCCTGCCGCGGAACTGCCAATCTATCCATGGTTTCCTGTGTGTCAGCCACACTGTCACTCTCCAGTCTTCTCAGGTACATCTAAACAAAAAATGGAAAATCAAAGTTGCTAAAGGAGAGATCAATACCGTATGATTGATATGTAATATAATTATTTGAAATGTTAAAACGTTGTTGGTTTTCGTGTAGGCGGTTTAATCGATATAATGAATTATTTGGTATTTTTTGCAAGGCGAATACTAAAAGTACGAATAAATATCGACAGACCTGCAGCTCCGATTCTTTCTCCAATAATTGCTTGCGAAACTTTTGATTGGCTGCAGTGGCCTCTTTCAATCGTTCCTCCAATTCGCTGACGGTTGAATCCCTTCGGGTCTTCGACATGGGCCTCAGTGTCGCCCTGATTCTCTTGTCTATCGCGCCCTGAGGATTCCTACGTAATTCTATGAGCTGTAATGCGAAGTGTCTTTCGTATAATGAACGCTGGTTCTAGAAAGTTTGTGAAAGAACGTCCTCAAGGCACCTCGACGTGCGTCCCAACACAGCCATAAGTATACTCTACAGGTATGATATTGTACACGTATGCTCTTACTATATGGCTCGATATTAAGACTCGATGCGAGTGTACTATACCTTCGGCACGAAGACGAGGCACAAAGTGGCTGTGCTGCAAAATATGATAAAAACCGCCAGCATGATGAACATGGCGTCCTGCTTGTCGGCCAAGACAAAACTGATGGCCGCTCCGGTGACGCACATTATCACGACGTTGTAGACGCTCATGCCGACGTATTTACTGTCGTTCAGAGCCGGTATACTGACGTGCCGCGTTTCCCATGCCAAGAAAGCACCGAAAATCTGCAATAGAGAGAATAGGAAGAGAAAACCAAGAGAATACTGGAAGAGAACGCGGAGCAGGAGGGTCGCAAGACTCACCATGAGTAGACCTTTGTAAGCGTATATGCTTCCCAAGTAGACGGTCATCCTGTTGCTCTGACAGTATTCGTTCTCCGGTATGATGATGATGTCCTCGCTGGAAGGGTGAGGCTGTAACCGGGATACGAGAAAGAGTTTAATGCTCGAGATGTGTGTTGGACTGTGTGCGATATAGCGAGGACTCACGTATGGCTCCATTTGCTTGGTTTCGCGGTAAAAGGGATCGGCCACCTGCCAAGTGGTCATGATTGCCAGATCGATGACCAGGAGTACGCCCACGACCATGAACAGCTGATAATCCTTGATTACCTGAACGCAAGCACAAGAGAGACACGTGCGTAAAAGTCTAGTATAGTATCTATGTAGAAGCAGAGCGTGAGAGCTTGTGAGACGCGTTACCCGAGTAACTCACTTTCTTGTTGAGTTTGACGTCGGTGAAGATGGAGTGAACTCGCCATGTTTTCGAAAACATTGAGCCGAAGGCCAAAGAAAAACCGGCCATTAGGAGCCAGGCTCTTGCTGTGCAGATGTAGGGGAAGGCGGTGACGCTCGACAACTGGGAGTCCAGACCGAGAAAGATGACGCTGCTGTAAGTCAGCATGCACCCGACGATAATGAGGTTGTTCAGGTGGGGCGATGACATTTTTATGTACCTAGAATATTAGCAGGTGCCTTGTAGCTGCTGTCACCCAGCGAGTGCCTCGTGAGATCAGCTAGGAATGGGGAATGTCTTTGAAAAATCGGCGACGACGGGAATCCGGAAGGGACCTGCCAGCGGGCATACTTTCCACTTCCGGAAATTACCTCTGATTCCTGTATTTGATATTTATGGCAAGGAAGATGGCTGCCATGACGATACCGAGACTCGCCGCTGATGCAAGCGCCGCGTAAATCGTGATGTTCACCATCGAGTGCTCGATTATGTGTAGCGTTCTGTCCTTTGGCGGTGATCTCCCGCGCCAGACGAGAGGCTGACCGCGGCTCAGGTCCAGATTTCCTGTCAGCCCATTGTACTCCCCGACTTTCACTTCGTTGCCACCTGTAACCGATCATTTGTTCTTGGACCCTTCTTCCTTTCCAGTTGCTCATTTTTCGCTCCTTAAGAAAATAAGTTGGAGTTAGTTCAGTTGTAGTTTTGCTTTTCTGTCCCAATGAAACGATCAATGAAACATTTTAACTCTCGTTAAAATCGTCTTCCTTACCACTCTCATTTTGATCTTTACTTTTCAACTCATCCCAATATCATTATTAACCTCGTTATAGCAATATCTTTATTCTACATAGTATATGTATGTTTATATAAAATAAAAGACATATCAAGTATACATAGAAAAAGGAGAGAGAGAGAGAGAGAGAGAGAGAGAGAGAGAGAGAAATGAACTTTCTCGATCTGGGGTAATTAGATCCCGTAAACCAGAAAACAGAGTGCAGAAGCAACAACATTTGAAGTGCAAGAAAATCTTCTATATACATGCATGCAAAAATAGAGCAAACTCGAAATGCATAATCAGTTGCAGAAAAGGTGAGACGAAGAAAAAAGATAAATAAAATAGGTAAAGTGAAATCCAAAGAAAAGAGGGGTCGACACGCGATCCCTTTGGTGCTCGAGTACAGATGAGTACACTGTGCGCTAGAGAAAAACTCGGTGCAGATCAATATTATTTTTCGCGTCCTCCGGACATGAACTGCATGACGTACGCGCAATCGCAAGACGCATTAATATTTTCAGGGAAGTTCAGGCGCTCGATAAATCGCGTGAATTGCTTTACGCAACTGTGCTGCTTACTCACTCTGAAATTGCTTCAATAAGATATACGCCTTCCTCTCGTTGTCATAGAATCTTACGGGACCCTGAAACACGCAGACAAAGCCAATTTTAGGAAATCTCATTACACGGAGAACCATTAAAGAATTACACACGTATAGCCATCTATTACGGAGTAGCACAGCATCAAAAGGTTCCAGATATGGACCGTATGGACGCCGTCCAAAGGAATCCTGAATAGCGAAGGCAACGCCGCGCGCGAATCGATCCATAACTCGCAAGAGGAAACCTGGTAAAATTTAAACGAAAGATACTCACGGTAACGCCCTCGAAGCTCGTGTTTCTCAGTGCCTCCAGGAAGAGTCGCTCCCACAGCTCGTCGCGATACTTAAAGTCGGCGACAGTCTGATTGCGACGAAAGTGTCGTATCCTTCGCGCGACGTGCTGAATCGCCAGGGCGACGGCCCAGATCCCGTCGTAGCTGTATCCGTGAAACCTCGAGTACTCGGTCCCGCGTCTCGAGTCGTACTCGATCCTGTACTCGTCCGGAGTCTGAAACGGAAAAGACATTACCCCTCGTTCAAAAGTGTCGACGCACAGCCCTGCGGATCCACTTCATGTGGGTTCCCTTTTTTCTTTTTTCTTTTTTCTTTTTTCTTTTTACTTTTTACTTTCTGTCTTTTGATCTCCTCCCGTCTCTCCTGGAGGGATGCTGTAATTTCATGAGCATCCGAGCAGACCCGTAACAAAATTAACCATTTTTTCAAAATTAACCAAGGCACACAGGGTCACAGGGAGGAGAAAGTCCTTCGTGGAATCGCTGAAAAGGTTTCAGGAATAACACCGATTTTCGTTTACCGTCCCCTCGAGAGATCAGAAATGGCGAAGCTATGGCCCAATGGAACTTTTATCAAATTCTCTGACTCTTTCGGTTGGCCTCTCGCCGCGGTCCAATTAGGCGGCTATGAAATACTTATGGCCACCTAACCCTACCGTTCAAAGTTTTATCTCAGGCTGCCAGGAGAGATCAAAGTTACTCGGAGAAAAGGACGACGACTAAATCCATCCCCGAATGTGACGACACCCCGTCAAAAGGTGCACCCGCATTTCTAGGATTTCCAGGATTTCCAGGACGATTCTACCTTGGACATTGGGGTATCAGGGCATCAAATACCGAGCCTGTGGGTGGCCGGCGACCGGACGTTGGAAACGCAAGCAGCTGCGGGCTGTAATTAAATATAAAGTTGAAAGAAAGACGGCGCAGAAAAACGACTGATTCTACCTTCGAACTCTTTGCATTTATTCAGGGAAATTTGTGAGGTCTTCTTCGCGGCAATAGGATCGCTTGATTCTCGCATTCTGACTTCAACTACGAATTCAATTTACGAGGACTGATACCATCTAAAGTTAGTTGAGACTATTTTGTCGAGCAATTTCTGATACACACGCATACGTGTACACGCTAGAGGGATAGAGTCAAAGATTAAAGTCAATAGTAGGATGAGTATTCCCAAAATTCTGAAAAAGAACACAACATTGATTCGCACTTCGTGTAATTTATTTTAAGAAATCATGTCAGTCGTCTTATGACTTCTTTATATTGTCTGCATTATCAAGGCACAAATGCCCTATCGGGGGACACGATATCGTCGTTCGTTGGTGTCACGCAATTACATTACGCGAATAGAGCAGTGTAAAATCGCAGCCTTTATCATATCGTGCCTGTCTCTCCCTGGCAGTCTTTTCAATTGACATGGATCTACCTAGAGCGGACTGGGGAGGCTGGGGAGGCTGGGGAGGCTGGGGGCTACACATCGGTCTACAAGAATCCCAAAGAAATTGCGAAGGAAGCTGGTGATATTGCGCAACATACGATGGAAGCGACTGACACGTGAAAACATCCTGTGCGCGCCTACAAGCGCCTGCCAACTACCCAACCTTCCAACCCTCCCAAGTTCCCAAGTTCCCATTCCGCGTTGTAGTTACGTATGTCTACCACACGCGAGACACGCAACCAAATAAAACCAACTACGTCGCGCTTCTCACGTGACACGTGTTTTTGGCTGTTGCGGTTGCCTAATACCGCTCGTGGAAGCTCCATTTTGGAGCTTTCACGCAATGGAATATAATCAATAGAAAATCCTCTACTGGTAATTTTAGATCAACAACCTTTCTGGCTCCTTCTAGCCCTTTCTGATCGATCCTTCTCTAATCTCTCTGAAGATCCCAGTTGCTGATGCTGGACTCTGCGACTCCTGTGTTCGCAGAATCTGCCATCTCGTCCACGTCAGTCGAGAAGGAACAGGTGTCGCCTGTTTGACGTAAATATCTTCCCCCCGCGATTCCAGCAGAAAATGTAATATCGAGAGTGCTTGTGGAGTGCGCAGCGTCTAATCGTGTTTGCAGCCCAGATCCAGGCACGTAAGTTAGCGAGCTAGCATTGCCTGTTCATTGCACGAAGCGAGAGGAAAGTGAAACTTACGATCCCAGAAATCGTAATCTGCTGCTCGGTAGAAAGTGGAAGCAGGTCAGTCAAGATGGCACCGTGCAAAGCTTCGGCCAGTTCGGATGGGGCGCAGCCGCCACCAGGCCGCATCCACCATTCTTCTCCGTAGGTCCCCATTATGACCCATTGATACTTCCTTCCAAACATGCCGAATCTGCAATAGTTATATTGCCCTTTATTAGGTGGTAATAGGGGGGGAGGGGGGGGGGAGCAAGAACGAGCACTACTTATCGGTCCAAATGGGCCCCTTACAAATTCAAGCCTTTCTCTATTTAAAATAATATTTCTGCAGCCCCTTCGATAGGCGGAAGCGGTTCGTCACGCGCGCTTGAACTTACTTGAAAGCCTTACAGAAAATTTGCCTAGCCCAGGACTCGTCGAAATTTCCCAGTATTATCCGCACGTCCTTCTCCTTGAGCTTTTCCAGGGCTGTCGTCACTTCCGTCGCAAAGCTCTGCGTCTCCACGACCTCCATCTTGTTGTCGTCTAGATCGGCCACCAGTCTATTGTGCGCCTGCAAGATGCAAGTTTCCATCGAATTTAGTCCTGAAACTGCTTTCGCCGCCGGAAGCGACCGTAATTACTTTTCATTGAACCGAACGGCATTCGACCAGAATGAAGTTTTCAACGGTATCCGTTTCCTATCTTAATTATTTACGAGTCGTTACTTATAAACTGCAGATGAACTTTTTCTCGACCCGATTTTTTACTTTATTCGCGTGAATCTGGGGTAGCGAATCGGCATCTTTCTACCATTTTTTTATTTCTCTTGTGTCAAACGACGAAACAACGATAACAGCACTAGATATAAGATTGAGATAAGCGTATTGTTTCGGGAGATATGTTGTCTCACCCATCGACTTTCAAAAGTGTATTTGAAGAAAATAAATAAAAGACGAGAGAGTGGCTTCGGCTCGTTATGTTTAGATCTCTTATCACGCGATGGAAGAACGACGGATAGATCGATGAAAACGATAAATATTGATCGTACTCGGATCGTGCTTCCTCGAAATCAGCAACAGGAATGCAAACAGCCAATTTGCTCTTTGAAGAGGTTTAGAGGAGAAGATAAATACGAGAAGAATGAAATCTCGGTTTCCCATCGAGTGACGAGCGATCGAGTCCACGACGTAATTTTTCGTAATTTTAAAAGATAAATTCTGGTTTCACTCTTTTTGGATTTGATTTCATTTCTCTTGGCAGTACGAGAATAGGACTGGTAAGTTCTGTTTCAGTGCGGAACGCGCAAACATCCGGATGAATTGGACGAGATCAGACGAAAGATCGGGGCCGAAAGAGTACTTATTTTTGATTCGGGAGTAAGAGGAGAATATACACGTATATTATAGGAAAGGAGATAAGAGCAGAAGAAAAAAAAAGAATATATGGCAGCAAAAACGAAAAGAGTAGGAAAAATAAGATCGAGTTGCAAAAATTCGGAACTCGATTTTCCCATTATCTCTTCTATCTGCCGACTGAATTTCGTGGAGTTTGAAAAGGATTCCTCCTCCATGTCGTTCCTCCTTTCGCTCCTGACTCTTTCCGCAGAAATGAATTATTCTCCTGGAAATTGAGCAAAAACATTGTTCGTCCTTGCCCGAAAGTTACTGCTAAATTTCGTCTTTGTTCACACTTTTATTCTGCAACCATCGGTTGCGCACGCCAATACTCATTCGAGCTCCACAACACGTCTAATGACACACCTAAAACCAACGGATCTCGCGATTCGCTCCTTTTCGGAGAGAAGGCAGAAGACACACTTCAAGTCATGCAAGTCATCTTTTAAGGGCAACCCCTTATGGGGGGCGATGCGGCTGCTGGATGTGTGGAGATTCTTTACTGGATGCTGCGTTCGCGTTTCCGATTGATATTTTTCTAGATCTTTGTGGCTTTCCGAGATAATATAGATGGTCTAGGTACGGCTGACTGATCATGGTCTGCAGACTCGTGAGCATTAGAAGCTGTAGGATGGCTAGGAGGAGGAGGAGGAGGAGAAGCCGACCAACCAGAAGACCCTTGCAATTCGTTCCAGCAAAATTCTCCCACGTGCTACCACGGATAATTCATTACTTGAGTATTTCGTGTAATCGGGTAAATTCCACGTATCAAGGAAGAAAGGGAATTTGATGAGCACTTTCGCAGGATGTCATGAACTCGCGCGACTGTTACGTTCAAAGGATATTGAGCTGGAACAGGACCACATAACATAGTCGCGCACCTACGAGCTGCCAAAGATATAATCGGGTTTAATTAAAGTCTCGTGACCTAGAAGCGGTTATATTAATCCGGAAAACGAACGACTGGATTGGCTGCTGCAGCTAGCCGTCTGGCGTTTACGAACCGCTAGATTTGCAGGCTCCCTCAGACGGCGCATTCAAATATTCAAGAATGCGATCATCAACCCATCCAGACACTCTACTCGATCACTCTCACACGGTGCTTTACGAAGATAAGTAAATAACGGTGAGGAGGGACTTGGAGGACATTTCACGCTCTAGTATAGACCTATAGAAGTCAAGTGCGAGGGTTCTTCCGAATAACTTGACTGGAAATACATCAGGCGAAGACTACCTCTCGACTACGTTAACCGTTACAACGGGGGTGGACAAGGTCACCAAGAGGAACCGCAAAGATCCTTCCGACTCAAATGATCTTCCCCGGATAATTAAAACAGCTTGGGTCTATGATCTACGGATGATCGCTTTTTTTATTTTAAGGGGAACGTCATACCTAGATCAATTTCGGATCCAAGTCCTATTCATTTTATGGATCTGAACTGTGACCTTTAGGGAGGTAAGCATTTAAAAATAAAGCCAGGTTATAAAAGGAATTAACATTGAAGACGTTGGCAAAGTAAAATTCTACGTGGATAGAACGAAGGAAATACGTTACTCTGGCACTCGGGCTGCGACTGGGTGGCTGCTCTGCTTCATTTCTAAAATGGACCTGGAAGAAGGGTAGAAGGGAAGGAAGGTTAAGGTTGAGAAAGACGGAGGAAGGCGGAAGGGTGCCAGTCGCCGTGCTCGTTATTACACTTTTAATTTAGTGCCTTCAGTCCCGTGCGCTTTATTTCGGCGCATATTCGAGGGGAATCCGTGCCCCTCTTGTACCTTTCGCATCCTTCGCATCCTTCGCAACCGACTATCAGAACCCGTACAGGATTCTCTTCGCTTATACCATCGCTCTTATTTGCATTTCGAAAGAGTCGACGAAAAAAAGTGAGAAAGATAACGAAATAAAAGTCAAAGTATTCAAAACTCTCTGACCTTTTGCTTTCCCTTAAGAAAACCAAGTATTTATGACCGAATTTGAAATTTAGTGAATCATTCTGAAGACAACTCATATTCTTTTCATCCTCTCCTTCTGCGTTCTTCAATTTCGAATTGATTCGACTGCGAAATCTCGTTCAGGACGTTTCATCGATAACCTGCAGCAACGGCGTCTCGAAACACGGGGAGCGATGATTGCGCGTTCTTCCACGGAATTCGAAAAAGGTTCACACATTAGGCCTAGTCGTGCGTTATTGCCCTCCCGTCCCTGTCTCCGCCCCCTCGCCGCTTTCTAGAGAAAAGGCCGCACCCATTGGTTCCTCGTTTCGCACTCAGCTGCCGCAGCTTCAATGGCTTCGTGAGCCGCGGAGATCCAACAGGGAATACTAATTCACCAGGAGAGACCATCTTCGAGAGCAGAAGATGAATATTCATGTTTCTCCCGTAAAGGCTCAAATTCCTGTCCTTAACTGAATTGCCATTGGTTGATGCTTCTCGCTTTGCCAGAGACAAGTAAAATACCTTGGTATAAAAAAAAAACGTCTTTCTCGGGGCAGCCCGCAGATCCTATCAAGAAGCAGCGATCTATCTTTCATTCGTCCTGACCATCTTCCTCGCTTGAGCATCCAAGATAGGAGGAAGCTAGTGCGCGAGCAGGATGAGCAGGATGAACAGGATGAGCAGGATGAACAGGATGAGCAGGGGACATCATTCATTCACACCCGGTGCACAAACATCACAGTGGAAACTTCAAAGGGACAGCCTGCCTCCAAAAATCTATTTACTCCTCGTCCAAGGGGCCATTTCTTTGCCTTGCCTTCGTCGGAAGGGAAACTTTTATTAGTTTTCACCTAAGCGAGGTTCTCGATACGTTTGACCTGTCGGGTTTACTAGAGCAGAGGACTGGTTGGTATCGACGGGGTGCACTGCCAAGATATATAACTTGTCTTTTTCGAGATCGATCTCAAGCTCTGCTTTCCCTGGTCGTTCTCGCGGCACAGGAGGCTGCGGTAGCTGTACCTATACCAGGAACTTCCTCAATCTCCTCGAAGAATCTTAAAAATTCTATCGATCGTTCGGGTGTACGTGGACATTTTGACGAGACATCTTGACTCCTTTTTATTCGCTTTATTTGCTTACGTAACGATAGACGTATGCGTCGTTCTCCATGTACACGATGACGCATGCACGCATGCACATATGGACCCGTGAATAGCATGGATGCTGTCTGATTGGTAAAACTAGTCGGCTTCCTAAGGGAAAGGAAGTAAAAGGAAAATCCGGCTTGGATTCATGGCTCAGGTGAAAAACTAATTCGTCCAGTATCCGAGGGAAGGAACACGAATACCAAACGAGATGCAATAAATTCGATGGTCGCATAAGAAGGAGCAGCTAGGGGATGGAATTTCCGTGGCCTCCGTGGCCTCCGTGGCCGTAATGCGCAGCTGCGCCTAGGCCAGAAGAATCCAAATTGCGATATTAAAATTAGTGATATGCTTCGAGATTAATTTTACGTCCTGAATAAGTTACTGCGGTAGCCTTTTATTTCTCTCTCGCGTCTCCACTCTAACCTAACGGATCGTCGAGTAAACGATAGTACATTTTCAAATTCCTCTATTAATCTTATTGTCGAATCTATCCTCTTCTGCTGGCCGTCGCTGAAACCCTTTACGAAATTTTCTTGGCGCACTGATACTCATTCTCGGAGGCCAGCATCCTCTTGCGTCATCCGGGCCTCGGGCCACTCAACTATCTTACATTAGTAACTTCCAAGGGATTATTTATTGAGATGGTGCTGAAATCAGAGTCGATCGGACTGACCTGCTCGCAAGCAAAGCTAATACTGACTTAAAAGTTATCCCAGTCACGGACGATGACTCACCAGTGCATATCGTGGCTCATTCTGATAGATTGTACCGACTCTGGTCCAATTGAAATGCATCAGGAGGGCGACTCGTGGCGCATTGAATGCATTCTCGGAAGGTACCACCCTGAAGAAATTGGGAAAGCTGTCACTGGTGAACATCGGGTGAGTGTCTGCATAGCTTAGCTGAAACAAAGCAACAAGGAAGGTTCTATTAGAAGGGACCCAGCATTTATACTGGCTTGGCTATTCTACCGCTCTTCGAATATCTTTTCGTCACTAGCGCCCCACCACCGCCAAATTATGATAGCCAGAAGTACGTCCCCGTTCAAGATCAGGCGCAGTAAAGTCTCATCGAGAGTTACTATCAAGCCGGGCCAATAAAATCGATTAACTTCATTTTTAAAGTGGGCTTCGATTCAAGAGCTTTCGCAGCGGTGGCAGCTTCAAAGCACCTTCAGGTGTTCGTTTACTCATTCACCGAGGGCACCTATCTCGAGGGTTGGGTTTTCATGGTCTCGAGGATCAATAGTCAGGCACCGTATCGTTAAGGAATCGCACCCGATTAAAATGTCTGGGCACTATGCAAATTAGTTTGCGGCTCGCACGCGGACCGCGTCAAGACATTTCGCCCACTTTAGTGTAGGTTTCCTATTGTCTTTAGCCACTTTTCTTTTTTTCTTTTAAAAAAATACCGCGAAGTCTCACGCTACGGAGCGAGAAAAGAGGAACGAAAAGCGAAAACAGTTTTCAGAAAGACAATATTTTTGTTTTTTAGGTAATAGCTGCCGGCCCAGCCTCTTGTCTAATTGTAAGAGAATCGGCGAGGAGATACGTGCCTTATAAATTGGATTAAACTTCTTCCTTTCCGATAGAGAGGTTGTACGTCCTATGTCGCGTGGTGCTGGGTTGTAGGACGCTGTAAGCCACAGGCTGATAACAGGCGTAATCAGAGCTGCTCCCATGTAATGAGGCCTCTAACGCGGCCGTCAGCCACGTCTTTGTTTGCCGATATTTAAAACAGTCGTGAGGATGAGGCCGATGTGGCGACTACAAAGCCGTGTTTACACTGTATACACCGGGAACCGTTTACATTCCTGTTGGTAGAGTTAAACGTCTAACGAGTTGTGTGTACAGCGTGCTTCGGGCTTTTCCTGCATTCTCGCTTTTACTTCCTTCCGTTCTTCCTTTCTTCCTTTTTGTCTTCTTATTATTTCTCTTTTTTAATTGATCTACACTATTTCGTATTTTATCACTAAAACGTTCCCTTGGGGAATGTCTTTGCAGCCGTTAACCTTATTCGTCCCCAGAGAAGATCTCCCTCCTAGCGAATAGACAACAACAGGGGAGTTAATAAAAAAGCGGCTCCGTTGGATATAAAAGCCTCAACAGTGTTTTTTTCTTATGTCCCAAAATAGCTGATAAGAAAAATGGGATATTTTTAGAACACGAACATATAATCATCTTGAATTATCTGAAGTTTGTCGAAGAAAAATGTTGCGTAACAAATACCATAATTTCACTCTTCATGTTCCGTATCCCTTAAGTCGACATAAAGACAATCCCACTCAAATACCCTTAACCCGAAACTCATTGTCACTTTCAGGCAGCGTTTGCACAAGTACCGTCCTCCTTGGCAATTCGCCGGGATTTCTTCCCTCGGCGCCCCCAACGACCCACGAGCCGAAAAATCCTTCCGTTCTTACGGTCATTTCTCGAATACTCGTGTCATCGGTGCGTTATCTTTAGCGCGAAACCGAGGCAACGGTAACGACTTGAGGAGCCTAACGAGGACATCGAGAGCCTGACGTACGTCCGATCATAACCAGGACAGTCGCCCCACGTTGAAGTGCTGACACCCTCCCCCTTCCCCCCTTCCCCCCGCTTCGGCTTTAGTCGACATGTCGGGGTAGGAGTCATGCCCGAGGGACTCAATGGACTCCATGTATGTACATACAGGGCGCCGAGAAATAGACTCAAATAGACCCGGACGACCCTTCTACGACTCTGTGATCATGGTCACAGCCGGTCGCCGGCTGTTGTTTGCTAGTTGCTCGTTAGCGCAAATGCGTAGGAGTGCGCAATCGTATTCTTATCTTTTCGTGTCCTTACGAGCACGCTTGGCAATTCCTTTTTCTTCGCACCAATGATATTTGCCGAACGCCACTCGTCAACAGAATACGCTAACTACGCCTGACAAAACTCTCATTACTATTATCGCACGCTTGCGTAATTTCCCAACGTTATTATATCGCTCGCACAGTCGCACTCTGTGAACTTTGTAAGAAGGCTGCCAGCGGCTACCGGCAGTCGACGACCGTGCAGCCTGTCGCGTGGAATTTTCGATGAAAATACACGACACGCGATACGTCACGCAGCCACGCAGCCACGCAGCCACGCGGCCTCCGTAGATGCGTGCGCAGTCGATTTTATCTGGAGTCTCGTTTCTCGGTTCTACACGAAAGCAAGGAGTGTCAAGTGAGCGCGGACACGCGCGGTAGCGACGAACATCAACATTGTGCAATGCTGTATGGAATTTTGGATGAAACACGAGGTCGACTCTCGCAATCGACGTTCAAAGTTTTTGTAATTTGTGTCTCCATTATTTGTCCATTAGTAAGACGCAAGTCAAAGAAAGTGCAAGCCAATGGAATTTATAAACAACTCCGATAGGGCTGATTATCAATTTTAATAAAACTAGTCTATAATCGTTGAACGAGAAGTTTAGAGAGAGGGAGAGGGAGATGAGAGAAATAGCAGCATCCGAGATGATGATAGATGTCGTCTAGGTTATTCGAGTTACAAAGTTTTAATTTCTTCTATTACGCTTCCTCCTTAGCGAAGGAGGGGCGAGGAGAAACCACTAACAATGATGAAGTATCTTCTCGCTTCGCGATTCGCCCAGAGCCCAGAGGGAGGCTGCGGATACTACAGGATTCAATTCTGATTTATGGCTGGTTTTAGTATCTCGCGTGGGACTGAATTAAGAGAGAGCTACGGAAGATGGCGCTGCAGGCCTCGCTTCTTTTCCCTCCTTCTTCCTCGATTCCAGCGAGAAGAGTGTCAGGAACCACGGGACAATGCCAGGACACTCGGCCCTGCAGCCATTTGCTCCTCTTCGATATTACCCATCCTCGAGGTTCTTTCTTACGTGTATCAGTATCCAGGTTTTTTTTATTGCGTGCTCTAAAACGCTCTTTTCAACATATTTTATTCCGCTGTGCTCTCGCTCTTCATTTTATTTTTCTTTTTTCATGGCGATAATCCTAGTTAGTAGATTTTCGCACGAAACTCTCCAAGTAGAGGATACTCTGACGATCCCAGTCTGCATCTCCAAGATCCTACCGCGCACTGCGTGTAATGATAGAAGCTGTTATCTTTGTTTCTTTTCCTTTTCTTTCTTACTCATTTTTTTTCCAAAGTATAGTGTAGGAAGCTTTGCAAATGCACGCATCCCGTGTGCAGCCACACGAATAATCCTGCTAATGTGCCATTTACGGGATGAGGCATTCTTCGTGCTGAGAGATCAGTGACTCTTGAATTAGTCGCGCATGCGCACTGCCAATAATTCATCCAGGCGACGCACGTCGTGCGGGAACATTCGATCAAAAGCGATTCTACTTCCGTAAAAGGCTTTCACTTTCAGTAAGACGTATCCGTGTTTGCGCAGGTACACTTTTCATGTCGATCCGCAGTTTTTTTGGCGGCTAAGCAGCCAATTCAGTGCAGAGGAAAGAAGGAGAGAGAAGGTGAGAGAAGGAGATAAAGGAAAAAGACGAGTTAGCTGACAACTGCCCTGCCAACGATAATCGGAGGATTCTCTGACTCTGTAATTTGGATTCATCTGCGGCCAGCCTGGACTTTTATTCGGTCTTTGCGAATCCTTTCGTAAGCACAAAATGCCGAACTTTCAGGCAACACGATAACGCGCAATTCCTGCTGATCCGAGCTGCAGAAACGTGTTTTGCATGGCAAGTCCCATAAGCCAGCCTATCGAATTCGAGTGTAAATCCCAGAGTAGATATCGCATTTCTGCACCTTCGTAGCCAACGTAACCGCCTGTTCGTGTTGCTTTGGGAAATAATGAGCTTCCATCACATTGGCACATGGTGCCTGATACAGAGAGTCATTCCGAGCAAAAGAACACGTAGATTGCAAGACGCGAATGAGTTGAAGGGAACGAACAGCCACTAATCTATTCTGTCAAAATGGCAGAACAAGAGTCGTGTCTGTCGATTTGATATCCGTTGATATTTACAGGCTGCTGGTACGAGACAGCGCTATATTAATATGGATAATGCGAAATAGCTGGCTGGCCGTGAGCACCACTAATTGTAAGATGAGTTGTGACAGCGGGTGTACAGGAATAGAAGGGAAGGTGGAGGCAACTCGCAACTCGTAGCGAGCACACACGCCATCATTAAATCGCGGTTGACTTAATGGTTTTGTGGTTCGCGTTGTTTAACCGTCTCTACCTACAGGCTTACCGCGTGACCCTGACTCCAAATATAGTATAGACTCTATGGAATTCGTGACTCAAGTAATGGGAAGTTCGTGAACCACACGGTAGCCTTGAGAAGCCCTCTGGCCAAGATGGCCTCGGCCGTGGGAGAAACGAACCACCCTTCACCTTCGCCCTTGTCTTCGTCTCCATTAAACTATTACGGCCGATAAACTAAACTCTCCGCGGCTGCAAGACATCGAGGAAAGCGCAACTCGAGTTGTGCTGGCGCTTACGTGAGAAGTAACTTTTGGCAAGTCGACTATATTCACTTTGCGTTTTCACCATTTAATCCTAAATTATGAGTCCTGTAGTTGCTACGTCCTCCGAAGCTCTTTGTGAGACACACCCTTAGATTGACACGACGAAATACGACCAGTGCTCCAGGTCTCGTTTATTAAACCAGGGGAAAGTTTAGCGTGACTTCAGTGACTTCAGTGACTTTAGTCACTCTAAATGCACGGTCCTGGCATAGGGACGTCTATCCGGGTCTCCAGTCTCTCATCTATTCGCGTATTCTATTCTGTATCTCGTGCAACGGCAAAGTGTCTGACGTTCACCCATTTGTCGGAGGATCAAACTAACGAAGCGCGTGCAGCCTCGACTCTGCGCTGCTGAACGAGACTGCAGGTTAATTCGGGAGAAGACTCGAGGAGTGCTCTCGCTACCATTCGAGCATCACCACCCATTCTACTCATTCTACTCGAGCACCAATTGCCTTTCGTGTAGTTATTGTCTGCGGGAACTCGAAAGTGCCGATCGAACTTTCCTCCAAAAGGGCAAAGAGACTCGAGGATTATTGAGCTGCAGTCTCCTTCCTTCCACTAGCTGAAACTCTGCTTCAATTGCTTCTTGGACCTCGGCGCGTTGCGGCTTCCAAATTATTCAAATCTTTTTCGATTCAACGCACGAGTTCGTAAACCGCCTAATCGACCGGACGAAAGTGCAGATCGGCTTGGACTTCTTACCGAGGCACAAATTGAACCCAATTGACCCAGTTGACTTCATTCTCGCAACCTCCCGTGAAACACAGGTAACTCCCGCTAATTGAACACTTCGGTATTTAATATCCTGCGTCGTAGATGCTTCGGTCCACCACCATTCCAATCGCATTGGAATACCCGGGTAATCCAGTCCAACGCTGACTCGCGTGGATCGTTAACGTCCTGCAGGAGTGTGTCAAAGGGCTTTTCGGAGGATAACGGATGGACGTTAAAACTGAACTTTGAATAATGGCGGTTCGGCCAAAGCATCGTGATAATCTCGTCGGAAGACGTAAATGACGAAGAGACGTTTGACCATTTAATTCTAAAGAATTGTTAAATGTAAAAGGGTCCTTTCTCAGGGTAGGTTAGGTGGCACAACCCAGCTGCTATTCGATTTGCACAGCAAACTGTTTATGGTCACTTGGTGCATCTACAAATGTAAATACATGCTGTAGGCACACCACACGCTGGAGTGGAGGTACACTGGTAGTTAGGTTACTATATAAGCTACTGTATACGAGTATGCACGGTTTATATTCTATCTGTATGTAAATTTAATGTCGGGCTGCACTTTGGCTACGAACGTTGTTCATGCTCTGCTGTATCAACTGTTTAAATACACATAAGGCGAATTTCGCTCTATCGCGAGTTGCTATAAAATTCGTATCTCCGTACTTTTTCTCCTTTTGCTCGGGACTTTTCCGTTGTCGAGTCTCTTTTCGTATTTCCCGGCCTGTCCTATGTGTTATCCAGCAGACAATCCAAAAGACGTGAATTTCTAAAGAAATTTCAATGCGTGGCGACAGATTGATAAGACTATCTGAATTTCAGTTGGCCACAGCTTTTCGGAGAAAAAGTGGCCGATTCGCAGCACAGTGAATCGAGGAGACACGTGACTCCTACGAAGCAGCAGCCGTAGCGACTCTAATGCCTTTGACCGATGTGCTCGGTGTGGCTTCCACCGATCCTCAATTTGACGGATGATTTGGAGGTTGCTTACCTGCGTGAGTCGCCAATGTTTTGAGGCTTTCGCTATCGGGTCCGTCACTTGAGTGCAGGCTGCGCCAAAAAGCATCACCTTGTGCGGTCCACTGTGCATCATGTCAAAGAAGGCTTTCACTCCCACCGCTGCATTGCACTGAAAGCATAGGAGAGCTCTTATCAAATACGAGATTTCATAAGAAATACAAAATATTAAAACGAACAAGGCCACTTCTCACGAGGGGCAAAAGTATTTTCCATTTTCTTAAAGAGACTAATAATTTCTTTCCGGCAGAACTCTATTATTGTATGTATATACCTAGATTTCAATAATTGCTCGAGATGCGCGCTCCTTCGTTGGCTCCTACAGGATCCTCAACACCAGAAATTCTTTATTTTCATTGCCGAGAAAATTATTTCACCTGGCCATCATAAAACGTTTCCTTGGAGCTGCTGCAAAAAGTTTTACCTATCGTCTTGTTCTTTCGTAGAATATAATTTTCATTATCAGCTGCTCCTTGGCCCTCCACTGAATTAATAGTCTTTTATTAATAGTCCAAACAAGATCAGTTTAATATATTTTTTCTCGTAAATAGTGCAAGATAAATCTGTTGAGCCGCGACTCCGTATTCTTATTTATTATGTTATTTTTGTCTCTAGTTGTTTTATCAATACGGCAAAGGGTGTTTCGGGTGTATCCTTTATCTAGCTCAAAATATAAGCAGGCTTGGCAGACTGAAGGAAGTATCGACTGGCGCCGCATACATTTTCCCATTATTGTATATTCGAGTCGCACGTGAGATTTCGTCGGCGTGCGAATCGCCCGTCGCAGGGAAAATATCGTAATTCTTTATGTTTCCAGCAGAACAGCGATACGCGTGTACGTATACTATACGTATTTCGCTCTTTTACCCTATTTTCCTCTTCCTACTGTTATCGTTCCTTTTTCTCTGCCCTTCTCATCCAGCATACACGTATAGTTAGTAGCTCGAGGATTTCGGTTTTATTTCAAGCGTCACGCAATGCGGAGGTCACATTCGTCTCTGGCTGTAATGTCGATGTAATGTTCTTCGTGATCCAGATGGCAGCGATGTGGAAGCTCCGAGCACTGCACACTAAATAACCTACGCGACGAAGGATCTGCGAGTCGCGCAGTTCCTCTAGGGGCTTGCATCTCTATTCAGGATGAAAGCACGAGAAAGATTTTTAATTTCTTAGTCTTAAAGTTGAACCTCCGACAGAAATCCCAGCTCAGCCAAGAAAATTCTCCAGTCTCAACTCCGATTATTGATTACGCGTCGACCAATGCCGTTTTCAATGTCCCATAGAAAACCTATCAAACCGAAGCTGCGAATCCTTTCTGCTCCACTTGGGATCTGCGCGCTGTTTTCCCGAAAAAAATATATATATATAATAATTTCCTTTTCGCGAGTGAACGAACTCTTAAAGTGACATCGTTCTTATGACGTAATCGCCGTATAGATTGAATAAGCAGCCTAGTGACGCAGCAGCTTCTCGATCATCTCGCGGAATGAAGATGCCTGTGTGGTACATCCATGTATGCCGTACATATACATATATATGTATGTAACTTATTGTGAGTATGGCTTTCCTCGGTGATGTATTTCGAAAGTTCTTTCAAGTGGAAACCGCTCAAGACGGAGGATCTTAGGAAAATATGTCCTGCAGAGTGACTCCTCGGTGCACCCAGGACGCTGCTCCGTTGCGGCCTGCGGCCAATCTGGCCACCCAGGACATCCTGGACACGAGGGCTGCAGCCATCGAGACAAATTGGCCTGGTGCTGGAGCTTCCATCCAGGAACGATTGTCCGAAAGCGGTTCTTCTTCTTTAAAATATTCTTGAAGATGGTTGTTCGTCGCGGTTGGCATCCATTCGGGATATTCCTATATCCCTTGAAGCTTAGTGAGCGAGATTCTTCGCTCCTTCTCGCTCCATTGAGAATTCGCTTTATTTTCACTACACGAGTTGCTTCGCAGTTCTTATGCATCCTTTTATCATGCGAAGAAGTAGAGAAAGAAAGAAAGTTACGATAGAGAGAGTCTTTTGTTCTTCGTCGCTCCCTTCGTACGCTTTGGACGAACTACTCTACCTGAAAATGGCGATGCGAAATTCCCCATTATAGTTTCAAAAGGAAAATCGTCATTAAGTCTTGTCGTAGCAGGTGCCGACTTTTCAAGGTGTTACGCCACGTACTTTCTCTCTCTGTCTCTCTCTCTCTCTCTTTCCTTTCTCATCCCTCGTATACCTTCAGCCGTCATTGTAATTCTCATTAGATTTCCCTTCGAAAATTCCAGGACTGTGAGCGCGTTTGCTTTTGTGTCTTCTCATTTATTTGGTGACGGACCGTCTTACCTTGTCAAGGAGTCATGACGTCATGAGACAGGAGGATGAAAACCCGGAAGAGCATGAGCCACTATAGCTATACGTCAAAGGCACTGGAATCTTTTGTTCGGAAACATGGGAGGTAGCAGAATATCCGGGACAGTTCCTACCTGGAACGAAACGTTCGATTCCTCCGTCCATAATGTAACACGAGTCGTCATCATTGAAATCAGTGAACTAAACTAAGCTCTGCTTACGAGTAATGGTTCGTTAGCCTACCGAAATAGGACGCCTAATTAACGGTTAATTAACCTCTTGTCACAATAAATAAGTAATTAGAAGTTTTGCTCGTATTGTTTGTTTGGTCTTTACAAAGTAGAGTCACGAAAAAGAATTCCATTTGTATTTGAAAAATCTGCCTCATACGCAAGTCGCATCTCAAATTATTTCGAGAACACGAAGCGACGTGAAATGGTGTGTCCACACTAATTTACATTATTGACACATCCTTTGGAGAAAGTGGCTTCGTCGCGTTTAACCGTAAGAGATCGCGGATGGACAAACTCTTTTTTTTTCTTTTAGTACGGTATTCAACCGCATTTGCAGCACAAGGAAAAGGAAATGATCTCTGGTCCTTCTGATCATGAATTTCGAAATATCATCAACCGCGTATTTATGAGATTTTATTTTCAGTCCGCTGCTTCCCCAGTTGCTCAACGGACCATAACATCGGAACTTTCATACGCATCTTGTCCTTTTGATTTTGCTCGTTTACGTGTATTACATATAGAACTGCCATTTTCTTTGCCAAACGTGTTTTCGATCGACTTTTAACTGCACGCCTGCAGTTGTTATTATTATCACCGAAATTTTGAAAGGTTTTTTGAATTTTACATTTAAAGATTTTGCACTGTAGCACAGGGGAAATCTCTGCCATTCGTAGCAGAGTCAGTATTTTGAGATTCACTTAAAGCTGCATTACGGTTCTGCTCAAAATGAAACGTCAGCACCCTCTCTAGGAGAAGAAGAGAACACTTTCTAAGTAAATACCGTCCCAAGAGGATATATCCCGCTCCTTGCCAGAGTCCAGCCTGCACTCCCGCCTCTCCGACATCTTTTTCTTGGAAACGAGAGAGGCGCAACTCCTCTGTAACTCCCTTGACCTTCCAGGTCTTTTCGTTCGTTATTACACTATTTCTATTATTTGTCCATCCTTATCTTTTTTGTCCCAGCCAATTTGATAGAATAAATAAAAATGTCAATGTCGAATGGCACAAAAAGGCATTCCTCTTGATTTGACGTAGACGGGAGGGCTGCAGCAGTGTAACGGTGACATAGTCTTTAAAAAAAGGTAGGCGGGTGCGGACCGTAGGTCGGTGTGCTTGCCGACTGGCTTATTCGCTCGAAGGTTTCATCAGGTTTCATCAGGATAATATATCGGGAGTTCGTCCAACAGTGGATCACAATGGAGGAAGGAGCGGGGAATGCCGGAGAGATCGTAATTTCATTATTCTCTTGCGGTGCGCTCACTGGCATAAATAAACAGACAGTTAGGAGGCTCAGAGGGGGAGCCTCGAGCCGAGCATTCAGGCAGTATACATATAGATTAGCAGTAGGAGGTTTCTACTACCTAGGAGAACTCATTTGGCTTCTGATAACGGAGCTGCATGTGGCCTGCAATCTCATTGTCTTGCGGAAATACACAAACATAATATGTATGTACTGTGCGTCACGCTGAAGCAAGCCGATGACCATCATTCTCTCTCTCTCTCTCTCTCGCGCTTTTCCAAACTGATGCACATACGTGCACTCAAAGGTAACATGGCTTCAAGGCTTCCGGGGCGCTGGTCGTCGCAGCGCATTCCTCCCGGAGCACAATGCGAGCTTACACAGGAGGAGGCACCAGGCGACTGACTTCCTGTAGCTACATTCAACAACTTTAGTAAAGTAGCTTCGACTAATCGCGCTTACGAGAAAGCGTCTCCCGGGAGCTCAACTCGAGCCAAGTCTTGATAAGAAGTCTTGGTAAGCCTTGCAAGCTTATCTAGAACTATCAAAAATCCGCCAGATTGGCTTCGTTCGCGTCCTTTCGCGACTAGTTTCCCGACGTAAGCTGCACAGCCTGAGCTTTGACCCCGTGCAAGCGCTGCTGCTGTTTTTCCCTCTACTGCAAGTGTTTCCGGCGCTGTAGTTTCATTTGACTCGCGACGTTTCGTAAATCGACTCGTGCTCCGATTTCAGTAACGGATAATGAAGATTTTGTGGAGACTGAGCCTCAGAGCATCGATCACTGGTGGTGCGCGGCTGTAAGAACTCGTGTATTTCTTTAGCAGTTCAATATGTACGAGAGGATGGAGACGGAAGCAGCAGCAGAAGTAATAACAATGATGGCGGAACTGCGAGCACCGATACCGTTCTCTTGCGCAGGCGATTCCTAGTCGAATTCCCATGCACTTTCGTAAGACCCCATTAATTCCCTTTTTCGCGTGGAATTACGAGTTGTGAAATTTTACGGCACTGAGTGGCTGCGCGAATAGTCACTACCAACCCTCCGGAAAATCTATCGGAAAATGAAGAAATGTCAAGAGGTGAAGGAAATATTTCCCGAAAGCCCCCGGAAGTTTTACGCGTCCGAGCGACTTAACGTGGTTTTCGGCGCCAATCCGACCCCATTCGTAAACTGTCGAGTCTACGAGGTAGGTATTCGCTTTTTTATGCCTCTCATTTTATCGTTTAGAACAAATTCCTCCGTTGATCCCGTTCCCGTCGGGATCGTGAAAATTATTATAGTCATTAAGGGAAGTTATGAGGGAGGCGACCGATTGAAATCGAGCGAAAAGCACGGCGCTCGAGTCCCTAAGTCCTCACGGGGCTTGAGAGGAGAGAGGTCCGCCGTACCTCTCTTGTCCTCCTCCCCCTATCGCCACCAACACCACCAAATTCCCCACGATCGCTTCGATTTTCACGACCTCTTCACGCCTATCCTCTTTCGTCCTCCATCAGTTCTCGTGCGATTGCCGACTATCTCTTTGCATTTAGACCATTTTTGAGACTCTAAGGACCGATTTATCTTGGCGCCGAGTTATATCGGTCTAAAGGAGAAAGGATTTGGTCCTCCAAGGACATTTCATTGGTTATTTGTCTCCAGTTTGGAGGCGTTAATAGCTACGTTTACAGTTTTTGTCATTGACTCCCATGGACCGGGTATCTTGCGTCATATCAGAAACGACGTTTCCTTTCGAGTTTCGGATTGACGTTCGCGGTACAAATCAATGGGTCAATCTGAATTGTCTTTTGCTTGCAGGTAAATTGGAACTTGTGTTAACGTCTTTATCTTGATATACGCTCAAACGGGTGTCCTTCGTCAGATCTGTAGCCTAATATATTCCACTGGGGAGGGTCGTAATTCTCTTTCGTGACTGTCAAGATATATTTAGAACAAGGGGCTAGACAACAAATGAGTTTACGTAAAGAAAAAAAAAGTCTGTGAAAAAGATCAAGAAAGCCACTCGAGTGTCGCGCCAAATACAACATAAATTAGTGTATTACGATAAAAATTAAACTTAGTGCCAAGATCGTTTCGAGCATTTAAACATAATTACAGTCGTATCTCTGTGTCCCTATTTTACCTTCCTCGAGGTTCGCTGAATGCTCGGAATTCGAGAGGCGATGGAATCGAAGAAGCGAGTGAACCGTCAAAATTGATACCCGCGTATGGTTTAATTTCAAAATTTAATTCTCGAAAATTTTTGAGTGTCCCATTCCGCCTGACGAGAAAATAGAATTGACGGTAGAGTCAGAGTCACTAAAATATTTCATGTCAGTTTAAAGTCACGAATCGTTTTGGTGCCAATAAAAACGGAGGATCAGCCATTTCGAAATAAATGTATGAGTTGTGCCACGCTCCGAAAACGTGCAGTCTCTTTTTCTTGATTTTAAGTTGGCAAACTTGGCGAGGAGAGGCGATCTATCCCATTCGCCAATACGATTAGCTGTAATTTGCTTGAAATTATTCTCTTGAGTCGCGCATCGATACACATAGGACCTACGTGAGACTCATCGGGAGAAGAGCAGGCGCGCGCGCGTGTGCGTGTGAAGGGACGATGAGAACAGGGAAGGGATGGAGATGCATAGGAAGATGGAGCGATGGAGGAGCTACTTAAAGAGAGAAGCGCGCGATGTATGAGATCGAGTCTCGCATTCTATTCACGCCCGGAACGACATCGGTAAGCAGAACCGCAGAACCGCGGAAAGCCTAATTAACAAGAAAGGGTTTGGTCGTTGTGCGCGTTGAGCAAATTGCGTCAGGAAGCATCCTCCGAGGACAAGCATTACGCAGGCGCGTGCCCGGATAGGAATTAGCCCGAATGCACTCGCGCTGGATTCGCCAGGAGGTTCGGCCGCCTGCGCTGCTTCGGATTGCCGCTCTGTTCCGTCCTGAGGAAGATTTTCGGCTAAACTGAATAAAGAGCATCCCCCTGCTATCCGGCCCCTCGGATGCTGTTTCGACGAGCTCATCGTCAACGGCCGATATAGCACGTCCTCAATTTCGCGGAACACCTGATTTCATGTGTAAACTCACTCATCGAGGCTTCCCATCTTTGTTTTCGATTATTCCGTGCGATCCTAACCTGCCTAGTCGCGACTTGCTCCTCCACGTTTCCTCTGTGCTTTACGTAACATCAACTCGTTTCCCGCTACTCCGTGTGTGTATATATCTGCGAGTATACATAGGTTGTGAGTGAATTCTTGAGAAGGGTAGAACATGGCGTGCTTGCCTCTGATGCCTCCCACGCGCGATCGTATCCTACCCATAACAATGGATTCCAAGTCGTCCTTCGTAAAATGTTGCGTTTCTTTTTTTTTCAATTTCGACGTGTCAAAGGATATTTATTTCCCGGCGCTAAAAGTCTTAGATCGCAGAGACTTCGAGTCTCACTGACGATCAGTCGTTTGCTGATAAACGTGGCGGACTCGCTCGGATACTCTAAACAGGAAAAACGGCTATTGGAAATACGGCAGAAGGTTTGACGGGATCGGAGCGAGATTTGCACGTCTTGCTGGTGCGAGGGTTTTTTGAAAAACAAAGGGCAGCAGCACCGCCAGTGGGTTAATTGAAGAGCCTAGCGTGCAGTCGCGATTAGCTGGATCCTTTTTTCATTCGTATATCTACAGACGCGAGCCTCTCACTCTTCTCTTCACGTCGATAGACGGCATGTGTCTGTTTTCTACGACGTTACCGCTTTGATGTTGCACGAAGACGGAAATAACAGGTAGTCTCAAATGTCAAAGGAAAACATGATGAAGAAAAAGAAAAATTTGCTCAGAACCGATATGTCTCCAGCGATCTTGCTCGAGGACTCTCTGTCTCTCTCGTGCGGCTTTATTCTTCCGATTCTCATGCACAGTCGCTCAGCTTTAGCGACTATATAAAGATCAAACTAGGCGGCACTTTGAAGGATTCGAAGGCGCTTACGATAAGCATCGTGGTAGCACGAGGTACGGCTCCACTCAATAGTTACTCAATAGTTTTGCCCCTCCCGATAATTTACCCCGCAGCCTTCATCTTCCTGGTCAGTCCTATCGCGCATCAGCCTCGCGTACAAGACACGGAGCACGGGGAGTAAGGAGCAATAAGTTGGGACGTATTAAAAAAAATTTAATCTTTCCGAAAATGGATGAGGTTGATCCTAACCAAACTCGAGAATCCCAGATAATCCAGCTCCACAATTAACAGGCACGTCATGCGCCTCCGTGCCCGAAACGTCCCTTATAAACTTGACTCGTATCCTGAGGCATCTGCCCAAAATGTTTTTTGCCAAGTGAAACAAAAAATTCGCAGCCTCGTTCGCGTGACGGTAGGTCGTTTTTCCTCGAATCGTGAACGTCTTGGTGGTATAACGGTAGGGGAGCCTTTTGCAATATTCAGCTGCGTTGCGTCATCTCACGGACAGGACTAACGAGAGAATAAAGGACATCGCACGGAAAAGTTTAACGTCAGGTACAGGGACGTGCGTAAAGGAGTTATCTTGCGTGAATCTGGATTCCTCGAAATTTCAGTCTCTGACGAGAGGAGCTGTCGGGTGAAGTTGGTGCGGGCGAAGGACTCAAGAAAATAGATCAGCCAACCAAAGTGCTCGCTGTCTTGCATGACAAGATACCTTTAACGAGGAGGTACACACTTGCTCAAAAGTATCGAAATACAATGGGGAGTCGCCCGCCTCTCGGGCCGTCGCAGCTCAGCTGTTGACCTTCGAACGATAAGGGCAGCTCCCGTAGCTTGGCTTTCTACTTTCACCCGTCGGATCGAAGAGATAAACTGTAGCCAGGCGGTCGGATCAGAATCGATCGACGTCACTGTGCAAAAATTGCACTTGTTGCGCCGAGCTTTGCGTGTGTTCTTCCAAGGTTGGCACCCGCGATCATTCCTTCTCCTTCCTGCGTCCGACCGCCGCAGCACGTCGATGGATCTGTCTTTCCGGAAATACGCAGCTACATCTCCGCTCGAATATTTTCTGGGAAACTCTCAGAGTTTTCGAGTAGGGATGCTGAAAGAGCAATTTTATTGATCACCAAAAAATATACTTTGGGCACGCGAGGCTCCTGCGACGATAAATTGCAACTTGAACTTGAATTACGCGACTCGCTAGGTCAAACAGTTTTTCCCACTCGTAAGTCACACGTTTCGCAGATTATTGCTCATCCCTGCGGGTAGCTTCACGTTTTTCTCCGAGTAACGAAACAATTCGAATTAATGGAGCGGTTACGTTCACGTAGAATTTTCTTCCAGGGTGGCGACTGTCATTTTCAGATTATCGTATTTTCGGATTTTCAATTGTCTCGAACCTAACAATTTCTCGGGATGCTGGAGAGGCGCGAGCATGCGGGACGCTCGACGTTTCAAACTTTGCATTTTATCCGGGGAGCCCAGTGAGTTTCCACCTGCGCACTCGTTATACTTATACATACGTGCATGTAAATATGTCTAGTACAGAGAGTCCATCGTCTATCCAAAAAGCAGGGATATTCGCCAAGAAATAACTTGACGAATATTTGCCAGTGGCATCTTAATTCCTTCGGGAATAAGAAGTTTCAGCATCTCAGTGCGACGATTCCATCGGGTGTTTCTTCTTCACATACGTGAGTTACACTTTCCGTCAACCACTCGAAGTTATCTCGAAACATCAGATGCAGCATGCGCGACGTGGGAGATACGAGAATTATACATACATATTTATTGATACGGTATAACGAGCTGCCCGCGGCATCCCTCGGTATTATTTATTTCCACAGCTAGGAATTTTTGTAAAATTCATACTTTTGATCGTAAACCTAATCCGATGGGTATTGGATTGAGATCTCGAAGTCTGGACGCTAACCACTGCGCCACCGAAGGCGCTCCTGTTTCTTTGTTTTTTTTTTTCGGCCCTTCCTAGGCATCATCCTCTTCAGCCTGCGACGTCACGTTAAAACAGATTATAGAAATTCAAATATATGGATCGACTGCACTTTCTGAGGTCTGAATTCCTCAAAGGAGGTTTTCCCAGTTAACCTATATACTATATTTAGCTTGCCAAGTGTTCTTTCTCAGAGGGCTGCAGGCAGGCCTGTTCCATAATTTCAACAATGGATAATGGAAACGCACCCGTAACTCGTATAGGCGAGTTCGCTTCTCCCTTGTCCAGCTACAAGCATAATTAGTGCTGAACGCAGAGGAGTTACGTGCTCTCCAGTGAAAGAAGGTCCTTTGTCAGTCGGACGGTGCGAATATTCCACTGGCCAAATGTAACGGGAACCACCGAGCCGCCACGAACAGACGGTCCTCGCTCGGCAAACTCACAGGAATCGCAAACCGCAAAAAGGCCAAGACTCGCGACGAGCGAGGATTGTTTTGTCCTCGAGGAATTATGCGCGGCCATAATTGAGACCACTAAAAAAAAACCTTAAAGTCCTCGTTTTCAACGCTCCGTCGACCGAGGATCATTTCATTAGCTGTTCTCGAGGTTCCATTTCATATCTTTTCCCTTTTTCTTACTTTTTAAATTATTTCGACCCTTCCTTTCGCCATTTCCTAACTTCGCATAGAACCTCGCCATTTCGAAAACATCTTTGGCATATTTTCGGGGAATTTACGATGCATTTAGAACGAACGAAGGATTCGTGTGGATATTGGAATCTCAGTGGCGAAGAATGTTTCGCTATTTGGCGATGAAATTTCTGAACGCGGATCGAAGGCGCGAAAGAGTGTGAAATCGCGTTTCCCGTTGTGAGAGGGGAGGGGGAGTCCTGTGAACGAGAGGCAGCGCGGCTGGAGAGGAGGGTAAGTGGAAGCAAAGGCAGTATCTAGCTCGCGGGAGAGCGACTGCCGCCATTTTTTTTTATTGTTTTCCATTTATCACGAACTGTCCGACGCGACAACCTCCGTCGCCTCCGACGTCCCCCCGACGCCCCCCGACGCCTCCGTTCACATTCGGCTCGTAAGGTTCCTTTGGTTCGTTTCTTAAAAATGTTTCCCAGGGTCGACGAGCAATTCCCAATATTCTTTATCGCGCGGAAAATCTTATTCTCAGAGACGCTTGATATTCGCGAGTTGTCGCTCATCTTCGCGAACGTATCTCGTTCTGCACTTAGAGACGTATAGATTAGTCTGAGAGTGAGAGTGCGCAGGGCCGACAGAGCTCTAACGTCTCTTGGCTATGATGTTTAATTAGGCATCTATATGTATACATGCATGCATATACATACGTTGACAGTGAATTGGTTTTCTTCATTCGATTTCTATTAATTTCCATAGTAAAACCATGGGTGGTTCAGATGATTCGATAGTCCGGAACAACTGTGTATATACATATAACTACACGTATATAGCATGCTGAGCAATTAATTAAAACCTGAAAGTTTATGAGAACGAAGGATGTGGAAGCTCGTCAAACCATCAAAATACCGAGGACGCATATTTGTTTAGACAAATTATCTTTTTTCGAAGTGGCCTCAGATATGCAAAGTTCTCGTTTGCATCGCAAATAGCATTCGGAATCGCTCGGGGCGCCGATCTACGGAGTCCAACCTCTGATAACCCAAACGGCCCTGATGAGCCACCCCCTCGCACCCTTAATTTCCCTAACTCACTCCATTTCACGGCTGCTACGCGCACACGGAGTATAGTATAGTCAACACTATCCGGCTAACAACAGCTCAGTCGGTTCCGTTTTTCTTCTGATCCAACATAAGACGCAGCCCTTTACGAGTTACTCGACCACTCAGCGCTGTCGTTAATGACCTACAATTTATTCAGCGAACACGACAAGAAAACAATTTATCAAACTTAATTTCCTTCTGACAGACTGTATACACGGACAAAGGAAATCACGAGGATGAACGGAGGATTGGCGCAACGACCAAGACCAGCGTCTTCTACGGTCTACCATAGTACGTGAAGACGATGATATCAGTTCTAATGAAAAACATCAGAGGGTCCCCAACCAAAGCCTCCTCCTTCTGTCTTGTCCCACGAGCCCCCTTCGCTGGGCTAATGAAATACCAGATGAATATCAGGGCGGCCGAGTTCTTATCCTTTGGTACACTAGAACGAATAAATCTGAATCCTCTATTTCTCTCGCAGGCTCGACGAATTGAACTTGGGAGCCTCGAAGGACGCAGACGCGATTGCAATCCGAAGGACTCGATCTTATTCCGTGCAAATGACAAAGGACGTGCGTACTAATTTTAAGTTTGGTTTCCTGTCGCAATGGATCTATACGCCATCTACACCATCTACACCGAGCGTCATTAGTGGTGTCCAGGTTATCGACGCAGTGCGGTGAGGCAAGAGAGGAGAGTGGGCGGCGCCCGCTGACGTATCTTGTCCTGTGCGCGCAATACAGAGAGCACTAGTATGCAGAGAGTACCGATTTCATGCTCTCGATTTAGTTTAAATTAAAGGGACGACGTTTCAGATCGAAGGCAAAAAATTGGTCTCAGGAGACTAGATAAGGAAACGAATACGATACACGTTGGCACCGTCCTTATCTGCGACGCCCTGTTCCACTGCTTAACCCTTGATCAGTCCCAGCATCCGTTCGACGTGTTTATTCCTAACCCTCCGACCCCCTTTGAAATACAGCGCGCGGTGTCCCGGCAAAGCAGCCAATCAGACAGATAAGTCGAAAGGTACACTGAGAGTTTCGTGGGCTCCGCTTTGGACTATTTGGACTATTTGGACTATTTGGACTATTGTTCATAGGTAGGAGGGTGCCGGCTTCGTCACGTAATTGCCGTGTGGCCGGTTTGCAATTATCGATAGTTGGGCGTGTCTCGCTATGGAAGCTCTTCTTCGGACAGAAGCCTGTCCATCTGTAGATTCCAACGTCCCAATTGAATATATTTAAATTTCGAGGTAAAGCAGGCTCACATGCCAGGGTTGCATTACACTCTAGGAAAATGAATAATTATCATTAGTAGCTGTGGAATAAATCATCGAGATAGACTATGCGGGACTTGTGCAATGTGCTGCGTGAGGAAAGAACCTTCCTAAAAACGTGCACTGAAGCAACGTACATCTGGACCATCTGGACCATCTCGGTCACGTAAACGCCGCATAATATGTCTTATGGCGAAAATATAAGTGCGTCTATGGGGAAAATACACCCGTTGACTACAGCCTCCCCCCTGCTGTGTACTTCTTTAATTTAAACACTTGCCGCCCATGAGTCCTGCCATTTTCTCATTTTCTTATTTCCAGCAAAGGTCCTTTGGTCCTTCCGTAAAGGTCTCTGGGATGACGAACAGTATGTGTATAATGAAACGGGCATAATGCACGCATGGCTGCCTCGCACTGGCACCTTAAGAATATCGAGGTAGCAATCGTATCTACACTGTAGAACGTGTCATCGGACATACAGCAAATCCTTGAGATTCTAAGGAATGAGCAGAGAGCAGCGATCAGCGCATACGGGACACCCCTTACAGTTTCAGAATATCTGCGTGTGACATGTGAATAAATAAAATTGCGTGCGCCCCTGTGGCGCATTAGGTCTAGGGCACTGCCGTGTAAGTACACTCGCATCTAAGTGTACTGGTATGAAAAAAAAATCGAGTAATTCTATAGAGGAAAAGGTCCTCTAGTTAATATTAAAATTAGGTTTATAAAAAAATCTGAAGCATCACTGTCGGTTTCTAATTCCTAAGGAAGGCAAGGGTTCAGCGGTTAGATAAATGTGTAAGCAGTCGGTTCGCTGATGGACCAGCCTGACGGTGCAGACGAAACGCGAAAGGAACTTTTTTCAGTGAGAGTCCGTGATGCTTTGGCTTTTTTTTTACTTCGTCTCCAGTGGGAGGCTGCGAGATACCGAAAGGATTGAGAGACACCCGCACGCGATACGGCCGAGTCGTTCGTGCTTCTGTACTCGAATATCTTTATCCGCAGGTCACGGGTCACTAGGTGAGAATCGCGATCGACAATTTCTCAATGCCTCCCGCGTAACAGCCGATGCCAACTTTTGAATATCCGGTACATTCGAAAATATATGGCTCACCAGGGTACGTATAAATTTTGGCTCGTTCGTGAATTTAGGACAAGTAAATTGTCTATTCGAATGTCCGACATGACGCGTGCTAATCGATAGTGAGGTTATTCTAGGATTTATATAAATATACATATGTATACACACGAGGTCACTGTCGCGAATCCGTCTCGGATTTTGAGAGCCGAATTCTTTACTGCAGATGTCTTCCGACTTTGAACCCGATGGTGTTAAGAAGCAACGAGGCGATCCTTAGGTAGGAAGCTTTTACGAGTCGGGTTCCCATAACGCGCAGCCCTCGAATCCCGAGACAGAGAAGCGCCGCTCTGCAATTTCGACGCGTCAGGGTTTCCTGGATCCCGAATAAGCGCAGCGCGAGAAGCCATTTCCCTTAAGGATTCCAGGAGAGTGACTGAGCCAAGCCTGAAACCGTGAAGAAAGAGCGAGAGGAAAGACCGACTGAATATAGTATAAGGGCTGCCAAGGCGTAGCGGGTCAACAGTAATACACCCTTTCACCTCCCAGGGACAGCGCGTATCCGAGGCTTCGAGCGATTCGGTCCTTCTCAAGATTTACGTTCGCGCAATCGTCTCTAAATTGCTGGATCAATGACGGATGTTTCTGTCACGACCGTCTCGGGACGTTAATACGCCGCCGATCGATCGACACGACGACGAGCGCCGACTAATCGATTGTCTTTCTTCCATATATTTAGACTTTCAGAAGCTATGTTTTACCTGGGCTCTTTTCCTCTTCTCCTCTTGTCCGCTGCAGCATACGCGGCTTACTTTGATGTCTCATGCAAATGCACCGTGTGCTCTCGAAACACCTCGGCTACGTTGGCCAGCGCCTCCAGAGACTTTTCTCTTTACGTACGCACTCGCCAAATCCCTCGAAATCCTCATGAAAATCCAGCGTATCTTCCGTCGCTGTGTCCTCTGGGAGCCAAGCAACGGCTCCTCGCGGGCTGCAGCTGCACCTGCGTTGCTGCCTATACAGGAGCTACGAGCGAGCCAGTTGCTGCGCACGCATGGACTGCAGGTGCGCAGTGTTTACGAGGATGCTTTTGTGCTCTTGTAGTGTTTATGTTAGGTTAGGTTAACGGGAGACCCTCGGGCGCACCACCGTGTTGTCAGTTGAACCGTTAAATCTTTATTGCTGGAGCCACAGATGCGCTGCTTATAAAGTCCGATCGATATAGCAGAAGCCGTTTGAGAGCACACTGTGCATTTTGCATCGTCTTTGTAACTCACCCCTTGTATCTTGCACCCTGCACTCTGCGCCCTGTCCTTCTGAATCGTGCTGCCGGAACACGCAGTCAACTGGAGCGACATGCTGGGACAATACTAGTGACGTCACCTCGACGCCTCTCGCACTGCCATTTAGTTTTCTTTCTTGTAGTCCCGGATGCTGCGTCCAAGCCGCGTTGGCGTCTCTCTTTAAGATCATCGATTAATCAATTCCAGGTTTGATGGTTATCGAGGATGCGCAGCTCGAATGGATCTTAATGATTCCTTGAAAAGCCACAGTTACCATCTTCCGTGTCCGTATATGAACTCTCCTCCTTCTCCCCCCTCCCACGCCTCGTGGGACGGGACTGTTCGAATTGATTTTAAAGAATCCTTTTAGCGGGCGATATAGTCGCAATGGCCATTCAATTAACGACCCAGTGAAGACAGCAAGGTGAGATCAGCTCCCAGGATGAGAGATCCGGATCACATAGTGGACTCTTCGTAAGGTCGGCTGGACGCCGCGTATATTGGTAGACGTGGAGGAAGAAGAAGAGACGTATATCCAACATGTAATCTTCTGAGCTGGCACAGGGAGAAATAAGGCCAGCAGCGCAGTGTGATAACTTCGAGATGGTCATAGGGGATGAAGACCTGGTTCCCGTGAGAAGCAGCAACCTCAAGGAAGAGGGATGTTCGAGACTTGGATAAAGCCTAAAAACGATGGGTATCAGCGACGGCTCAAAGGATCGTTGGCTCCTTGGTAATCCTGGGGAATAGCGCGCTGGCCAGCGCTGCTGACGTCCGCAGAGCCTTGATTTCTCGAATTGGCTGTCCAGCCTCTCTCCACTGGTCCACCTAAATCAAACCCTCGCCTGCACGAGTATTGCTCCTATATTTCTAGGACATTTTTCGGAATAGACTGCACCATTGACACAAATAGTTGAGGGTTGCGTTGCCAATCGGCACCCTGGCGATAGTCCCTTAACAGCATCCCGCACAGAATTGTAATGTTTCCAAGGATATATCGCTCTCGTCGAATCAAATGTGATAAGCGATAAGCTTCAGTCGGTCGAGCCTTTGAAAATACCACCAAGTGATTCAGTACAAAAATAGAACTTTTCTTTCTATTTTGTTTCTTTTTTTCCTTTTTTCTTTGGCAAATTATTGTCGTCCTAGAATTAGCTCAAAGATCATTGCTTTCTATTCGCTCTGCCTTTCATCTCGTGACTCCTTCACGAACGTAATAATAGCATTTCTAGGAGTCGATGCTTTTTTGAGATATCACATTAACACAGTAATCTTATTTTTGTAGCTTCAGCTTTCGCATCCCTTCTTACTCTTGTTTATCTAAACCAGCGAACGAATGCCTAGAAGCAGAATCTCGAACTTTTTCGTAGAAACTCGTGTAATCCCGATTGGGCTCGTACGCGTATAAAACGGCAATTCTTAGTGGAAAGGACGTAAAAAACTTACACTGTCCGAGATAACGGAAGACCATAAAGAGAAAGAGAGAGAGACTGTAGTGGAGAGAGTGGGAAAAGGACAACAGAGGCACTGAGCCCTGGCTGAACCTAGCTGAATCTAGTTCCGGAATCCCTGGAATTAACCCCATTACGTTCTAAGGAATATAACTTTCTTGGAACAGATGAGACTCGATGGTCCATTCTCGCTCGGTCGCGAGTTCAATGCCCATAGATCTTCTTGTATCACTGCGGCTATACTGTGCTATACTAGGATATATTAACCAAAGATATCTAATAAAGCTCATGTCTCGGAAAATCGTTTGGCCTCCAAAGAGTTTCCGTGCCGCTTCGAACGAAGTGGGACGCTTGGACATTGCCATCCAGGCATCCAGCTAACCAAATAGAGGAATTCCAGGCGAGGCTATAAATCACGATAACATCGTAAAGCACGCCCCGATGCTCAGGAATCGCGGATATGCAGAATTGGATTGGCGAAAGGGCGAAAGCGCAAAAGGGCGGAAGGAGATATAATAGAATTGAACGGAATTATTAAGGACATTGGATTCAGGCTTCAATATCTGTTATCGATAACAATGACACGAGTGATATTAGTCGTTTGGCTAGCGACTCGATGACATTCATGCTTTAAGAATATTTAATAGGAATCTTGGAGGTCGAAGTCAATTGCACAGTTCTCAATGGCACTAATCACGTTCTTCGACGGACAATCTATGAATTCCTATTGCAAATTAGAGAGTTTTCCGAAGAATGTCAAAAGCTCAATTGTGCCGATGATGAGATGGAAATTTCGCAGGATGATCGGAATCGTTCGCCAGTAAGATTATTAGAGTGGCAACACTAGTGCAGCATCCAGTGTTGGAACTCGTTCTTATGTCGTCTCTCGTTTCTTTTCATCTGGTAATTCGCTATATCGCGCGAGCAACGAGGCTGTCTTCAATTGTTACGAGCCAAAAAGTTGCGACCCCCTCCCCCGCTTTGGCAATGCTTCTCCGATGTTGTCCTCGTTCTATTTGCGATAAATGCTTTCTCAACGGGTTCTATGAATTTGTCCGTAATAATTTTTATAATGCAACGCGTATCGGGCGTATTTCTACTTTTCTACTTTTCTACTTTTCTACTATTCAACTTTCCTATTACGTCCGCACGCGTAGAGACCTCCTAATGGGATTGTTGCATTTAAAATTGCCAGCTGCCGTGACACACTGATACGCCAGAGGAAATATTCCATGCGCGTTCGAGGTGCCTTTAGGCGCTTATCATCGATCGATCGTCTGGCGAAGATTGAGCCTGGGTTCTTTGCCACTTAATCGAAAGTCCTGCGAGAAGAGCATGTTAACAACTGCAGCCCAGTGTCTCCTTCCACGGTGAAATTTCTACATCCTCGGAACGTTGCGCTTAACCCAACAGAAGCTTCTTCTCCCGAGTTAATTGAAAGTCCCTGCGAGCAGGTATTGCGAAAATATTTGCCTCGGGGGACAACCTCGGAATCCACATTGATCTCTTTTCTTTTTTCCTCGCACACCAAGAGAGACTTTTATGCTCCACGGTTTATTCAATAATTTACCGTGGACCTCTTTTTCACGTGATTCCTTCCCGATGCCTTTGAATGATCGTCGCCTTGGCTGGGGAATATCTGTCTATCGTCGAGTTGGCGAAACAGAAACGAGCAAACCATCTCGAATGACAAAAGAAGATCAGTTTGAAGCGAAATGGAATTAGATAGGATTCTTCAAATTTCCCATCTATCCATCGAGTCGATTTGCTAAGTACGTCCCTCTGAAGCATCAAGATAATGAAAATGGTCCATCGTAAAAACGATGTCTGAATGGTTTTTCCGAAATTCGCTTCTCTCTCTCTCTCTCTCTCTCTTTGGTCAGGCATGAACCAAAGAGTGCAAGGTAAGCTAAAAATAGAGCCTTTTGGCGCATCGCAGTCATTTTTCAAGAGTTGTAGTTGCACATTCGCGGTCGCAGGTTGCAATGGAGATACAGTGGTGGAACGGTTGAACGGTGGAACGGTGGAACGGTGGAACACTATGAACGAAGCCGAGTCAGTTCCTAGCCAGAGTACCGTCGAAAGGTGCTTACCACGAGTACAAGTACTCCGGAGAATTCACCAGATTTTTTACCTCCCGTCACTCTAATTAGCTTTCTTCGTGAAAGCCTTGAGCTTTCCCAGGTACTCCTCGTGTGATTCTGTTTTATCCGACTGCTCCTACGAACCCTCCGTTCCATTGTCGCATTCATTCAATTATCTTCTCGTTTATCCGACAATATTACAAATCTGAGCAAAATAAAAAATAAAAGTCATGGGAAATCTCAAATTTTAATAATGCACCGATGCAGTGCGTACAGTTGTTGCGCCCAATACGAAAGATCAGCCGGGACTAACTGCACGCATATTTCTGTGTCCCGCGTGGCCAAGCAAAGCAATCAGCAGAGTCGCGCATAATGAAGGATAGCATCGTCCGTCGCGCAAGAGCAATTATTGTCCTTTGGTCCATGTCCGAGTCGGAAACGACAGAGTGAAATCAAAGAAAATAGAGATGAAAGAGAATCCTTTCTTCTTCGAGGTAGAAGTTAGGTTGAAAGAAGAGGAAATAAGATAGAAATACAAAAAAGAGATCCCGGCAAAATCTTTGGACTTTTGCAAAGATTGTTTCATAACGTTTACTCCGAGGCAGAGAGAGAGAGAGAGAGAGAGAGAGAGAGAGAGAGAGAGAGAGAGAGAGAGAGAGAGAGAGAGTGATGAATGCCTGTAAGGGACGTTGCGTATCTCGGGCGTAAATATCATAAAGGAAAGGTCAATAAATGTGTAACCTCGAGGGCTAGTCCAGGCAGCCTCTGAATTCGCCTCGCGGACTCGGGACACTTGATCTCCTCGAAAAGCAGAAATTCGATTTCTTGAGGGACAACTCCACTCGAAAGGTATTCTTTGCTCCGAAACATTTTTCTCGCATTCTCATACTCAGGAAATACTCACAATTCCACGTATTCGGCAAATTCCGGATTCCCTTCGCTCACGCATCTCTTCGCGTTTTGTTGGCAGTGTGTTGCCAGGAACGTTCGAAGGCCTGACGAATGGGGGAGGAGTCCAGTCTGATATCAGCGTCATAAGCGGAAGACGATTCGGCAGCCCGATAAGGGAAAGAGGGATGTGCGTACACGTGCTTTCGAAACTCTTACGTGCTGACATTAGCACGGAGATTAATGGGAAGAGAATATTTAGAAGGGTGGCCATCCTGAGTATTATCGGCAGGAGACACGGCTAACCAGAGAATCTCCAAGAGACGACGGCCAAACGAGAGAAATCACAATTTCCTGACTTTTCGCACGTAGCGACGTATCGTATCCCTCAATGTGACGTCACGTACGAGAGAGGAAGCCGGAAAACACTCAGCGGTTCCTCCAGCGCATTGCGCCTCCGACAAGATGACATTTAGGCGAGAGCCAACTATTCCGTCTTGCTTCTTATATTCTAGCCGTTCAAAGAGAATATTTATTAGGTTGAATTTTCGAAGATCCTATTGGACATTATGGTGATTTTGCTTTGTAAAACTGGAAGATAAAACGAATTGATCGAGACTTGTAGGAAGACAAAGCGCTGCGGCGAGTTCTATTCCATTCTAACGGATCCAACACACCCGTTTATGGGCATTCAATGCCGAAAGTGATTCAGAGCTTGCAGCAGCCAGTCAGCCACCGTGATTGCTATCTATTAATATGAAACTGTGGATCTCTGAATGGACTGATCAAACGATAATTTTAAAACTCTTTTGTAATTACGACGTTTGGCCATAGAACTCTGAACGACGTGTAATCGGACCTGCGGCACTTACGCCTTTGAAACTGACCGCTTCAAAACCTTTGAAGCTGACAGTTTTTAGCAACGGTGACAGTGTCGTCGCTAAACTGTGAGGCTATTCGCTTGTGCCCCAACTATCCATATCTTGGAATAATTTGCCTTTCAACTGTCCAGCGTACGTTTCAAATAATATTTTCAATGGTACGTGTCCTCTAGAAGAAATCTATTTCACGTAGCGCATTATACATACTATGTCCAGGGAGACTAATCTCCCTGACTACGTTCCTGCCGCTAGAGCACGATTGGATCTTAGAAAGAATGTTAGTTAGGTAAAACGGTCAGTGCCTGAGGTCCGACTGGACAGGTTCGTATATATTCGTAAATATTGCATCACCAGACGCATCACCGGAGAGCGCGAGTAACGCTGATTGATGCGATACTCCTGAATAGAACAGTGCAGGCACACGCTGTGTCTACATCGCCATATTTAGATATGTAGTTGACAGTAACAGCAGTGCACCGGTAGACTGAAGATAAAGAAGCATAAGGATATCACGTGGTTACGATTACTCACATGTTCTTTAGAATACAATGGAATGGAGATACATTGGTGAAAATATTCTCGAGTCTATGAAATTCAAAGAAAGAATAACTGCATGAACGCAGCACGGAATGGTTGGTTGCGAAGTTACATGATTTCCATCTAGAATCGCAGAGTCGCGTTTACGACTGCGCGTTCAATAATTCTGTCGATAATTATAACAGAAATTCCCGTATCCGTATAGTGAGGTTATTTGCGTTTTCTCGGAATTGCAAAAGTCACAGCTGCCAGTCGCATAGAAATCCGACTTAATTGGAACACGTAGAATCGAACCAAAAATATAGAAAAAGCGCAGCACATCGACAAACGTACCAAAACATATTAAAATCCCAGCATCACTTGACACTCGGGTGGCCACTGGTGGCAACTGGCAACTTCCGAGAAGACAGAGCAGCGTCAATGTCTCAAGTGACAATCGACTGTCGTCGCAACAGTCATATCACTCGTATCCAATTACTCGATTGATAGTCGCTGCGAATTACAGAAAGTTTCAGGGAAGCGACGAAAGACTAAAATTTTGATCCTGTGAAAGTCTTTTGTAAAATATTTAAAGACACTTAGTGCGTGACTTTTCTTCTCTTTGCCTGAGGAATTTCAGTGTGAAAGGAGGCGCAACTTGCTCTTCATCGTCTTGGCGCCTAACGTGACATTTTTCCTGGAGACGTTTAAGGCTAACCTCCGGTTGCTTCCCGGTTACTTTCCATTTTCACCGAAATTCTTTGTCTCTCAATAAGTTTAATATACAATATTTGTTTGACGCGCATAAAAAATCTTCGTGCGATGGCAAGAACGCGCGAGCGCAACTTCGCTGAAAGTGCCTGATGCGCCGGCGAAGCTTCCATGAAATTATTTATGAAGGATTCTTTGCTCTTATGAAAGATTAAGGATTTAATCAGACAGAAAGGAGTGCCGGGCGCGGGAGAGGGTGGCGGCGAGAGATGAACTTTGAAAAGGAGCAAAGCTCCACACGACGTTATCCCTCCAGCATTGGAATTTGCCAGTTTGACGGGAGTCAGTCGGTCGCGCTCAAAATTGAAACAGTAATCGAGTTCATTACTTGTAGGAATATACTCGAAAAGCGTAATTTCGCGCCGCCTCGTAATTCGATCGTTAAGCCGTTAATTGAACGAGATGTTGCTCCAGATTAAGCCAATTAATTAAGCGAGCGTGATGAGCTGCGCAGAGAAGAAGAGTTTGAATATTTGCTAGGTTCGATAGGAGGCGAGGCTGGGAAAATGGCCGATGGTTCGGAAACATGGGAATTTAATAATATAAGGACAAAGCGCAAACATTTTGGAAAATTATCGGACGCGGCTCAAAGCACTCGAGAGGTAATAGCGCTATATATTAGCAGGCGGTACGAATCTGCTCCCGAGTGAGTTCAACAAAATCCCATTAGCCAAATATCGGATAAGCAATGCGCACGCGCAACGGGCATGTGTGGATACGCACAGAGTTCGGTGCACGGAAGTCGAAGGACGTGGATGCGAAGAAAGATCACTTAAATAATGCAACCTGCAGCTTGTAGGATAATTGAACTTTCAAGGATCAAATAAAAAGTAGTGCAATCGAAGCAGAGCTACAGAGCATGTAGGAAATTTCAAATTTCACATTATAGTTTTGAATAAGCGGGAATTTACGGCGCTATGAATCACGCTGCTTCGATTTGGCTAACCGGCTAGAAGGTTGGTCCGGGCAGCAGCAGTGCAGAGAGTCAGATACCTAATATCGGAAACACGAAGTAGGTAAATACCATTCGTAGCCAGACAACGGGACCGGAGCCATTTTTCTATCGGTTATCGGTAAGCGCCGCAGATAGCGACCCGGCTGGAATCACGTCGATCGAGCTCCGTGAAAATACACGTAAATATTAGAGGAGCAATCGGAACGGTCGGAGCGTCGCTACTGTATTTCGCAAACGGGAATTTGCGGTAATTGGCTAACTGGAAAGAACTGACGATCAGTCAGCCGGAGACGACACTTCCGCCTGACATCATAGGCAAGGAAAGGTCTAATTTCCTTACAGCAAATTTATAACTGCTACGATATCGTCGTCTTTCTCATTGAAATCTTCGAGTCTCGATCTTCGTTACGAAACGTCCTTTGAAATTGCTACCTCAAATAAAGAAGAAAAGCGAAGCGGTTTACTTGCCAGTCGTGAAATTCCACAGAGGATTCGGCCCTCCGTCCTCTGCGTATCTCGCAGCCTTTCGACGTGCGTTCATGCCGTCAGATGTAATTTCCCGAGGTTCTTCCATTTCTTAGGCCTTATCGAGAGTTCGCGTCCTTTTTCATCCCTAGAGAAAGAATTACACGAAGGTGTGCGACCAGACACCTCGGGAAATGCTAGAAAAACTGATCTCTGCCCTTAAAGGGAAACGTTATCTCGAAAACGAATCTACGTCCGACGAGAACATCGAAAAGAGTAACGGGAAGTTAAGGAGTAAGGGAGTAAGTAAGGGAGAAGGGGGGGGCGGGGGGTGAAGTTGGGTGAAGTTGGTTTATCGGAGACAGGCATTGTTCCTTTTCCCTAGCTAAACCTCCTCCTTCATTAATCTCCCTCCCAAGTGAGCTCCAGCATCGGACCGGGATTCGGCTGATATTAATTGCTGCTAACGGCACCAGTATCCAGCTGAAACCTGCGAATTATCACGACCCTTAAAACGAATTAAAAGAGAGAACACTGTGTAGTGGATTTTGTCAACTGGAACTCCGCTGTAGAATAATTGAAGTGCTTATAAACGTGCTAGTTTATATATATAATACAATTAAAATGTTTTACGTTTCCTCTAGGAGTCTTCTGTATATTAGTGTTCCGGGGGGGGGGGGGGGATAAGAGGGTAAAATGTGCGCGAAACTCGATCGCGTGCCGCACGAAAGTGCTGATTCCGCACCACTTAGCAGTCCTCCTTTTACTTTCATTCTTTCCTAATATTGTAAGATGAGATAACGAGACGATTCGCCTGGACTTCGTGTTCTATTCGCTCGTATCAAGCACATCGGTACCAGAGTGCAAATCAAAGTGTTATTCCCTATCCTTTATATGTGATCCTGATCACTTTTCACAGAGTGAACTTACAATTAGAAGCCAGTTGACTTGGAAAGCTTGGAATTTGTGGGAATAACAAGACACTTTTGTGTGCGTGAAGGATAAGGAATGAGACACTTTGCTACCCACTTGCATTCCCAGTCTAGCCTATGAGTGCTATTTGTGTGTGTGTGTGTGTGTGTGTGTGTGTGTGCGCGTCACGGGTGAACTGTCGATACTTCTTCGCATTAACTGTTTTTTACTCTCTTTTGTGGCTGTAAAAAAGTAGCCAGCCTCATTCTCTCTCCCTTCGAGGATATAAGTGCGCTAACAGGTCCCATGAATGAAAAGGCCGTGAAACGGAAAGGGGAGCAGGAAGAGCAATTGGACGTTTTTAGGCTTCGGCATTGTTGCTGCCTCGGGAAAGGACACAAAAGGCAAGAATCAGAAGAATCCGAAGAATCGGAAGAATGCAAAGGTGCCAAGGGAACGTGAAGAGCGATAAAGACGGGCCCAGCGTCCCGACGTCCACGGATAAGGACCTACCCTCCATGGCTGCCAAAGTTGCCGCAATAAAGTCATTTCGTCAAAGAATTTATGCCTGCAGTCCGCGAACGAAACGAAGTTAGCTAATTTAACAGTCATTACTTAGAGACAAAAGAAAGTTGTCAGTTCTCTGATAAGTTCCCCGGATCTTTCCCAGCACGTGGCGGCTCGAGAACCGGTAGGGCCTCACGTGCGCGATGCGCGAACTTTTCAGGATGAACTTTGGACAGGAACACAGACGTTGTTCGTAATCGTAAAGTGTTTTGGGGATACACAGTTCAATTTGAAGTTGGAACGACTGTACTCCGAAGGAGCCTTCGTAAATCCTTAGCTGAAAGCTGTTACGTGGGCGATCGCTCCGGCGTCGTGAATCACACGAGCAAGAGTTTGTCCTGTCCAAGTCCTGTCGAGAGGGAAAACCTTTCTGCCGTCGGTTCGTTCGGTTCAGACTTATTAGACTTCCGATTATCTCTCTCCTCTGCTTCATTTTCATAGGAAATTACATAGATACATCCGGAACTCCAATTACCTGTACTCCTTTACTCGGAATTACTCAGGGCCGATGGTCCGTTCGAATCCTAATGGTATTTGCACGTGCTCGGATGATGCGTTAATTTCCAATAAGCCTGCAAGATGCATTGTACTCGGGCCCTATATTCGAAATTCTGTTAGGCAGAAAATTGGGAAAACTTCCTGGCGCCTCCGGCAGAATGACCACCTCTACCTGCGCATTGCTTTGCGGAGAGTCTTAACCGGTACCGGAGGAACAGCTGCTAACGCGAATCAACTTTGTGTACTTTGTCGCCAGAAACTAGGCGAGGGAATTCTGATCCAGCGGAAGCGGAAGGGAAGGAATAGCAGCTCGCTGGGACATTTTGTTAACACGAGCAGAGAAACAGCCACGAGACTGTCGAGCAAACTCTGAAAATCTATCGGTTGGACAGACGCGAGCGACACCGCGAAGCCAGAATATTCGACGTCTCGTTGGGATGCTGCGCGCTAGATAAATGCTGCGGGAAACTTTAGTCATGAGACACGTATTGGTATTCGCGTGTCGCAGAGAGGCCGTTATTTATCGAATGGTCGCGTAGAGGGACTGGAGTGGCGTGGCGTAAAGACGGTAGAGACCTAAAGCCGCAGGTGCATCGCAACGACTTGAACGAAGGAGAGCCGAGTGGCGCTTATTTATTTCTACGCAGAAGGAAGGAAAGCAAATGTAGCTAAAAGATAAGAATGAGATGAAGCTTCGAGGCCTGAGCCCCTTTGCTCGACGTTATGTCAAGGAAACGACTAGAATGGGCGAGTTCTTACGGCATCGTAAAAAAGCGACAATAAAAAAAAGCCCTTTGTTACCCTTTCTCGTTACGATTCAACATGGCTCCTTCCCAAAGGGTATCTTTTCTCATTCGCCATCGAATCCTTCCTTCGCCACATGTGTCCCAAAATTGGCAGCCCTTGTTAAAACGGCCTCTGCTATTCCTATAGCTCGAAATTTAAATGTAAACCTTAACTTCAGCGATCCTTTGCGCAAACAACCTCACGCCAGGAAATTCGCGCAATGCGCAGCGCAACATCCATTTGATGTCCCTCGTATCTTTTGTTTGGAGAGAAAGCAGGTAAAGAAAGCCAGGACGAAAGGAACAGACTCTCTTGGTTCTTCAGGTCATTTTATCACTCGCACGAAATTTTGACATCGTGTCACGGCGTAAACGTCTTCGGGGAAGAAAACGAGAAAATGCCTGAAGTAATTACAGGAAAATCTGCCGCTTCGATAAAGACACGAGGTCGTGGAAGAAGAAGATGAGTAAGAAGGAGCGCGAGAAAGAACGAAATTACGTCGAAGGAAAGCGGAAGGACGAGGACGCGACCGGATGAGAAACGAGCGGATAGTAAATATGGGCAACTGGGAGAGATACTCCTATGCTCCTACGGTCCTAATGAGAAGCCATCTTGGAGCGATGCAAAGTAGCCGAGCAGGGTGGATGGTGCCAGCCCTGGGGAATCTAACTGACAATCAGGCAGAAGGAAAAAAGCGGCCTGTCGAGAGGAGGAGCACGTCAACATGGACGCGAGTCTAGTCCCGGCTAAATAGCCAAGAGTCATCTTATGTTAGCCAGACTAGAGCACTGTAGAGCCCTCGTTCTCCTTCCAGGTAAATCCTCCGGAGCACTGCGCCTGCTTGTCGCGGTCGAGTAAGTCGTCCTCGTCGTCGTCGGGAGAAACGTGGAGGCTCAAGGACAAATTGAGTAATCCAACCTGCGACTTCTCACGTGGACACGTGTCGCTTTACGCAATCGTATTCGAATGATCGACCGTTCCGGCTCCAGAGCAGCAGCCTTGGGCTCTGGAGCAGCTAGACTCCATAAGAACGTTAGACGGGAAGGAAATGATGGAGCAGAAAGTCGGACTCGGAGCCGAAGACGCTGGAGATGAGAAGGGCCAGTTTGGTCTGTTGCAATAATTGAGGCATTTAGTCGGGGGTCGAAGAGTGGGCGTTTCTAATCAAAGCTTTGATCACCCGATCACTCGGTCGCGCAAGTAAATTACCAAATTCGACGAGATTACGTGGGCCATGGGATCAACGCTCCTCACTCGGCTGTCCCGTTGCTAGAAAATTCTACTCTTGTCTCCACGGAACTGCAAACGTATGTTACAGCGAAGCGCGACTCTCCATTTCCCATGGCGAATATTTTATGTCGATTCCCACCAAGTATTAACATTTCATTGTTGAATTCGCGCATGTGTCAAATTCCATTACGAAAAAGGCTTCGTATTGTACAATTTGTAGGTAAGACTCGGGAGGAATTTCAAAGGAACGAATGTCCCACGGGACTCGTGAATCTCGAAATCACGAATGACGGAGCTCGGCAAAGGTTAACGTCGCAATTCGATGGGCCCATTTCATCTTGAAGTTTCTGTTATCACTGTTATCAGTTAACAAACCGTTATACTAAACTTCTCTCCAGCAACATTCTCAAGCGCAAAGAATCAAGTCGGCCGACAGGCAACAACAACAACAACAACAACAACAACAGTGTAACAGTAGGAGAGATAGGAAAATGAAATTTCCCTTCGTGCACGCACGATGCTCGCCAGCCCTCAGACTCAAAGCCGCTCTCCTCTCATTCGCTTGGCAAGCGACTCGCTATCTCTTCACTCTCAAATGGGAAGTGAAGGGCACTTAGTCTAAGGGCCAACCTAACCTAACCTACCTAACCTACCTAACCCACCTAACCCTAATAGAGCCAAGACACGACTTTAAACCGAAAGCTAAAGCTTTGTACGAAAATAATTCACGCAGTTTTGTCCGATAGTAAGATCCCAGAGAAACAAGACGAAATGTTTCCATGAGCGAATTTTTATACTTATGGAAAATTTAGATCAATGAGACATTCGATCCCTTTTTCTCATTTAAAAAACGCTGATTTTTGTATCGATATGACGCTGCACTTATAGACACACAAACTAATGGGTAATGAATATAAAGTATTAGAAATTTTGCTTGAATAAAATTGAGGCGCGTTGATTGGCAAGAACTAGGAACAAGGCATGCAATGTCGCCCCTGCGAAGTCCACTAAAGTGAATTAAAGTTTTAATAGCCCGTAACGCTGAAGGAAAATGGAAAGCAGTTAGCTCGTTCGCCTATTTAATACGCGAAGGCCGCACCTCGGGCTCCGCGCGTCCACGTTACATGCTACGTGCTAAAGGCAAAACCAGTTTCCCTCGTTTAACCCGATATTATAAATAGAGGTACCGTGCTTTGCCACGACCCTCCCTCAAAAGTTAGCTGAACCAAGTCAGGCGGCCGCTTCCTTCCCTTCTCTCCCTTCGCCCTGAGTATTTTCGAAATTTCTGAAAACACAATCACGTGCAGCCAGCGATTTTAGTAACAAAGAAAATTTATACAATTTCAACAAATAAAAACTCGTCGCCAGACAGTCCAGTTGTAATGGAAAATAGCAAAACAACAACTGCGTTGCTGTCAACATAAACGTCATAATAAAAACAGAATGCCGATAGCACTAAAGGAATATACCGTTCTCTCCTAAAACAATGAAATAGGTGACCATCCGAAAAATCTCATGCCGCTTCTCGTGCTCACGGGCAGATGTCACTAGATTGCAGTAATCGTCATTAATTCTGATTCTACGGAACGCGAATCGCGATTACAGAATAAACGTAAAGAATCTGGGGCTCGCTAATTATTTAGTCTAGTTCTCGTGAAATTTTCTGCCTCACACCTTGATTTAAACTTTGCGTCTCTGTGTGTCCGCAGGTGGACAGCAAAGGATGAATTTGCGCAAAGTCGAGAATGGTGAACGAACTGAGGGAGGGAAGGGGTTAGGGTGTGTGGAGCGCGTAGGGGGGGAGGGGAGGTAAGGAAGAACCGCGTGAAAAGTTAAACATCGTTAAACATTTCACGAAAAAGCTCGTTAGCGATCTTTGTTAGAGGCTGGAGAAAGGGTTAAAAGGGTGTGAGGAGAGTCGGGAGATTCTTCCACATAATTAATCAAAGACAAAAGAGACGATAGGAGAAGCGGGAAGGGAGACAGAGATGTAGCGATAAGGAGAGACGCTCGCGCAGCAGCTGATAACCGAATGCCTCTAAGCTTCACCCGAAATTGACCTTAGCTTTGGCTTTTCTTTTGCTCGCGAATTCGACTTCACCAAAGACTGTGCGTGCGCCTCCAGAGCACACGTCTTCACGTTTCATACTAATTTGGCTAATTTGCGACTGAATGACCAGAGGGACCTCAGGTGGCTTTGCTGATTACATTTATGTAAATTTTATTTCTGTAGGATGAAATTCCTAATTCGGATGAAAAAATATGAAATGCCTTCCGTGTGGAGTGCATCGTTTCTAGATGTATATTTTTTCCCCGCCGTGTTGTCACGGAGTTGGCTAAAAACGATGGTGAAAAATTCGGAGGAATTTGTCATTTTTCGATTCGGAAATAGGCATTTCACCCTACTTATTCTGTTATCGTTAGGCCTCCGATTTTGTTTGTCTTCGACCTCAGCCTCGTGATTTTCAGGTAATAAAGTTTCCCCTTGGATCTGATGTAGATAAAAACGAGACTCGATCGTCCATCGCCTGTTTGCTTTCCAGGAATGCGTTCCTGAGGTGGTAACGACAGCACTTCGAGCTCTCCATATTAAATTTCGTTAAGTAAGATGGGGCCACAATGGTGTGACGAGTCAAATTGTGCAGGGGATTATTACACTGGTGATTCCTTAGACGTATCTCGGAGATCGCCTGAGGAGATTAGGACTGATTCAACTTTTTTAATCTGCCTTCTTAATTTCGTCGAGACAGAAGTTGGCGCACCAGGGGTTGCTCCTACGGCAAACTCTTATCTCCTAAAGTCTAACCCGAAAGTCTGGGACTAAGGGCTGCTTCGTGGCCAATTGTCAGTCGCATCGGCGAGGGGAGCGTCGGAGGCTGCTTCGACTGACTCGAGCTGACGCTCAGGAACTTCGAACCGAGGGTCCCCCATCCCCCACCCGCCATCCCCCAGTATCTGACGCCTATCGCATTTTTACGAGTTTTCCCCGAAATGGGACAATTCTTCGGGGACGTCGTCTCCCCAGAGTCTGAAAGAGAATTTGACACACGCTGGCGTTATTACGATCACAGATACATCCGATGTAGCACATCGAAGCACATCGAAGCACATCGAAGCACACCGAAGAAGACTGTCAACGCGCGACTGCTGGCTCCTTTAGCAGTTACCGAAAAATAAAGTGGGCAATTCACTCGATTATCCGCAATCAATAACTCAATCGCACTAATCGAATTGATGAATTTTTCCGAAACTCGAATTGACCCTACGCGTGGCTCACAGTGGTGCAAAGGTAAGTAGCCCGAAGCGGCAACACTTCTGATGTCAAGAGGCCGACTAATCATCAAAAGAAAACACAGCGCACAAAGTTTGTTCGAGTTTCTTGGCTTCCAGCTACGTGTTTCTGTGCGTTCCTTACTGATCGCTACTCCTTCTGGGGAAAGGCTCAACTTTCTACGCAAGTCAATCGAGTCCTTTTGCCGACTTAATAACTTTCTCGCTCGCAAAACCCAATGTACCTTTACTAGCTCAGATTCGAATTTTGCGACGCCTCAAGCGAGTCACAAAAGCACTGCAAGAATAATAACTGCAGGTCCACTGTGAATAAGGAAGCGCTTGACCATAAAGCACAGGACAGCCGAATAAATGCACATCGTGTTGGTTCGTGTTGGTTCGTGTTGGTTCGTGTTGGCTCGTAGGCGAGCACGAAGGCGCAACTACATCGCGAGTGCTTTCGACCAGCCAGAGATGCAGCGAGGCCTCTGCCGTGTCCATGACTACATTAGCAAAGTCTCGGCAGTGTTTTGCACTATCGCTGCTGCCAGATAATAGGAGTACTCCAGGAACCGCAGACGAGAGTTCTGTCCCAGTAGGCCAGAAGAGCACGGAACCTGCAATTATCAGTGCACGGTCTTATCTTTGCGAAAGGATCGCACTCACGGGAGTCTCGCGTCATCGTGTCTACGAACATCTGCGGGAAATACGTTTGATTACCTTTCAAAGTTCCGTTTGGATGATTCAAATATTAGAGTTAGGAGGTTGCCATTACGCAATAAAATCCTGAAAGGTGAAACGGCCCGTTGAAAGTCTCGAGTAGTCCAGTAACATTAGCAGCATCCGGCGTCGTAACACGCTCCCCAACTTCACGGGGATTTATAGCTGGCAGAGAAGTTTGCTACTGGCAGTCTGCAGTGGGCTGCCGTTCCTTCCTTTAATCTATATGTATCTGGCATAACCTCTATCCTTCCAGAACAGTGGGAATCGCGTTGCGCAACGCAAGGGAGTCCAGGCGCCACTGTCGGAATAAGAAACGATTCCGTTTGCGCCCATCTTCGAGTGTCTCTTGGAAGGGAACAGCAGTTAACTGGATCTTACGATCGCCGAATTAGTCACTTGCGCTACCGCTTGATATTTCGTCCCAAATCCCCGCGACTCCGTGCAACGCGCACTACGACCTGCCAGAGAACGTAAAAGGCACCGCCTTACTCCCCGAGTCACACGGCAATTCCTCGAAAGCCTGACATTTCTCAGAATTTCATTCTTTCTCCTTCAGCATCGATCCTCCAGTTGCACCTCGTATTTTCTTTCTCTCCGGTTTCCTTACCCTTTTTCTCCCCGTTTTCTACTTTCGCCCCATTCTCCTCCCGATCTTCGAACCTTCTCGAGAGTCTCCTGTCTCTTCGAGGGAACGCGATGCCACTCTCGTTCTGGAAAGTTTACTGATCATTCGTTTCTAGCTAAAAGATGAAGACCATCATTGACGTCCTGTACTTTGATACCCCTTTGATTCCACGCTTTATAGGACATTACCTAGTGACTTGCTTAGCGCAGCCGCTCTTTCTTAGTTTTTGCTTTACGTTTGCGTCACGTACTTGGAAGCAGAACTGGCGAGCCATTTTTCAATTTGCTATAAGCAAGTGCCGGGACATCGATCGCGACTTCGCAGATGCACGCGGATTGTAAGGTCAGGAAGGACCGACGGCCGAAAGGCGACTCGGACGATGGACCGAAGGGAGGAGGCTGTTGCGAGCATCGGAAGGTCGAATACGTGGGGGTCGCGGAATCAAGTTCGAAATGCCTGCTGAATCAGCATAAAGTGCCCATTGACGCCTCCGCTTCGCGCTCCACTAGACAAGCGCAGCTAAGGTCGATGGGCAGCATCTTCAACCAGACTGGTGTCGTCGCAGGCCAAAACGTCCAGGAAATTGAACTTCCGAACGCGTCCTCTCTCTATGGTCCCCCAGAGCGCGTCTCCTTCTTCGGTGGAGCCTTGAAGTAAGATGCTGTGACGGGAACGGATTGGAACTGGAGGAGGAGGAGGGCGCGCAGAGGAAGGGAAATGGCGGGGAAGATTAGATACGAAATCGCAAGAAAACTCGATTGAAAGAGTGCAGGTTCTATACTCGCAACGTTAACTTTATAGACACCTACCTACATCCCTAGGTCCCAGCCCCCCTCCTCCCCTCCTCCCCCACCAGATTGCAAAATTGCAAATTATGCCGACGAAAACTTTAGTCTCACACTTCCTTCGGATGATTATCGAGTCTCCCGTTAATGGATTTCGCGATCGTTAACCAGGCAAAACTATCCTCCCCTTTATGGACTCGCTAGCACCGGCAGCAGAGTATTAATATAGCTGCCAGCTCCAAGAAGACTACGGTTAAGCCGTGCAGCCTCCTCACCGCAACCTCTCAGGTAGGAAGCTAAATTAATACAGACTGTTCGAGAGAAATTCTGAAGACTATCGGGCCGAGAGGGGGAGGGGGGATGGCTTGCTTACTTCATCGCATCGACGTCGACGTCGAGACGAAAGGGCGTCATGCCCTGGAGTCGAGAGAAGGAACAAGAGATGCTCCAAAGGACTCTAATAAGGACGGCAGTGATAGGTAATTACTCCGAGAACAAGAGAGCGATAGAACGCTGAAACGAGAAGGAGAAACGAGGTTTCACGTTGTCTCCAGTTCTTGAGGATCCCATCGGATTAGCCTCAACTCCCCCAAGAGGTTCGAAGCGACTCGACGCCTTTCGGCTACCGAGGCTACCGAGGCTACCGAGAAAATAAATGAAGAAATTCCCTCCGTCCCTGCTCTGCGCGCTACATAATCCAGAACTCTGGCATCTATCTATCTATACACATTTGGATGGAATTGGGAGAAGATCTCCAAATATATCCTCTTTTATGAAGAGCCTCCGAGGGGCACCGGCCACTTCTAGTCTCCTAGGAGATTGCTTCTCAATTTATCTATTTGACTGGGACTCTTATCGATTTCCACGACTTGATTCAATTATCAGTATGAGTTATCGATGTTATTAAAGCTTCCAGATAACTAACCTAATCCTATAGCAACACTCGGGGGTCATTCCTTCTGGCTGGCCGATATTGCCGACGACGGCGCCGTTATTGCCAATGCTTTTTGCCCTCGACTTGTCAATCGATTTTGCATGGAGTATTGAAATTCGCGATCATCCAGAATTGAAAGAGATGATTGATTGACAGCGGTCAACAGAAAAATTAATTAGCTTCGCAGGTGCGGAACAAGATTCAAGTAACTTCTTCAGGGACTATTTCTATGTATATCCTGACCTGACTGATTCATTAAGACCGCCGACAGAAAAGGCCTTAGGAACGAATCTGTCTGTGATTCGACACGCAATTCTTGCAGCATTCTTACAGATCGCATATGACACGTACTGCATAGCACTGCATGGCAATGCGTAACAATGCATTTCGGTATTAAGAATTGAGAAACTCAGTTGAAAAGGAGAGAAATCATATTAATTAAATTCAATCAGGGCAAGTCAATTGGGTTGTAATTCATCTTGAATATAACTTCTTTGTACAATGGGAAATCGCACGACAATGCACTTTCCTGCTTGAGCAGAGTCAAGTGCTTTTATTTCCAAAAACTTGCTACCGATGCCTGCGGTCGATTGTTAAAATTGCTACGATTGTTAGGTTGGGTTAGGATTCTTACCCGCAGTCTCATTATCCTTATTGGAAGAGTCAATGACCTCCCTCATTGATGTGGAGCCAACGGCTCAAGAGTCCCGGATGAAACGCAAACCCTTAAAATTGCAATTGAACGTCCGACCGTAAACATTGTCGATACCGCACGATTTAAGGTTAATCGAATCGGCAGGACGGGATCAAATCTCTCAGCGATTCGAGGCTTTTTTTCTTGCCACAGCCGGTCGGACGCAATAAGCCAATTTGATGCTATTTCGGGCAGAACTGCAGGACTCGCCAGTTTTTAACTGGCTTTGCTGATGGAGACTGGAGTCTCACGCTATGGAGTCTACAACGATTCGCCTCCCACCTCCCTGCCCCTCGTTCTCCGGCACGAATCGCTGTATCGACGCGTCCTCGCGTTTTCCATCGGACATAAAATAGGAGAGAAATGATTCAGAGAGAGAATCTTCCTGCAAATGTATTTAAGAATCCGCGGGACTCCTTTCTATGCATTTAAACATACAATTTAAAAGCGTGACTTGCTCGTTGAATTCAAATGACCTACCCTCGGATATCCTGGGGCCGAACCTCCAAACGAAATTGCGACCTGGTTTCGAGATTCCCTGGGAGGACGAATTGTCGGGTTTATCAGGAACAGGAACCGTCGCATCCACCTGCGTAGTCCTGAGAGCTCCTCTCGGTCGAAGGTCCCTTGCGAGCTGAGAATCCCCTCAGGAAGAAAAGCAACGATGTGCTTTGTAAAGGGTGAATTAGGCAAATCTGAAGAAGAATCAAAGAATTCTCTTCACGGAAACTGCTCAGTGTCATTCTGAATAATCATTTGAGAAACTGGCTTTGTAATATTCTTGCACCTTCCCCTTCCTCTCTCGTTCTCTCCTTCTGTCTCGCTCGATCTCCCTTCTCTCCGAAGAAGGGCAAAATATTTTTAAAGCGAATACAATTCGCGAGAGATGAACTCCCGGCATTTTACGAAATTTCAATTTCGCAATTGCACTTAAGTGGAGGCGTAATTTTTCGCGCAAATGAAAATTTTCTCTCCCGGGCCAGTTCAGGCCTTTTCAGTGAAGCCGCGTCATTGCGGCGGATATGGATCAAGATCTGCAGACGTAGCGACGTCAAACTGCCTGTGCGAAGCTGCTACTGTATGGAGATTCTTTGCTGTTGCTGGAAAAACCATGTGTGCTTATAGTAAACACACGCGCCAAGTAGAAATAGCGTATTTATCGACAAATATGTGTCGCCGGCATAAGTTTTTTGGAAAGTTTACTTTCTCTACAGATCCGAGACCTTCCGTACCTTCCTGACCCTCGTTTTGACCCTCTTTCGCACAGTCTGCAAGCCACGGCCTTCCTCCTATTTCAGTACCGGAAGTGCTCGGAAACTGGTGAGCCAATATCGCTTAGATATAGAGGCGTTCATAAATTGCCTGACTATTCCGCGTGTCCTTGGCTGGGGATATATATAATATATTATACTTCAGTCCACGTTCGGCAAGCAGTCGTAGATACTGCGACGACTGTGACGTGGCAATGGATGGAGTCGCAGCCTCCTTCAGGGAGTAGAGGAATATCGACGCCCGAACGGGAACATGCTGATGGAGGACCAGCATGAGAATGAGAGTAAGGAGAGAAGGATGAGTGCTAGAAAAACTCGAGTGCCGGTAAAGTGCGAGGCTAAAGTACAGAGTTCATTAATATTACTGCCGTCGTATTCGTTTTCGCTGCGGAAGGCAGCTTGACAGTACTCGGCGTTTCTCAAGGTCGCTAGAGTGTTCATTAATTATTTAGCGCGATTCAAGATGGCGCGCGCCGTCGCTGACACTCAACCTCCGCGTAAACTCCGAGCTATAATAAGTAATGCCTTAGGCAGAGTCGGTTCACCGAGACGAATCCAACTTGACGTTTCGAATTCTGTTTCCACGTTTCAATTACACGTATCCCTCCTACCTTCGCGATTATCCGATTACATAAATGGGAAATATACAAATTTTGTCCCCGTTTCCGTGTTATACAGAATACAGAAGCTAAAAAAGAATTTGAATTATTCTTCAATAAATAAAATTGATAATACAGCAAATTCCTCATTTGCCAAAGTATCGCCACTAAAACATCTGAATTCGCAGCCAGGACAGGGAATGTACATCGAAAAGACAAAAATGGTCCGTCTGGCATTTATTTTTATCTTGCTAGCTAATGCGGAAGCCGAGGCCTCTACGATTGGCCGAAATTAGCGATCAGCACGCCGAGCTTAACAACGCATTTAATGGCAACTCCGTGTACATACAAGGGGAAGGAGCTACAGTGAAGAAAAATGAAAAAAAAAGGAAAACTCAAGAACTCTTCTGGAATTTAATTGGACCCCCTGCGCAAGCAGCGCGTCGCGTGTGTATCGGTATTGTGAAAGTTGCGACAGAAATTCAATTATCCCGAAGGGCTGAGTTGCCTCTTACGCACATATGTACTCACCTCAGTATTATTATTATATATCATATACATATCTATAGCCATTGTGCTCCCCTCCAACACTCATGCACTCACGTTTTACCAGTGGCAACACAGCACCTGCATGACGTATAGGTATATATTGCATACCATACATATACTATGGACGTGCATGCAATATACTCGTATACGGTGCTATAACGGTGAAATAAGCACAGGACTATCGACATATTGCTATAATGTGAATGTGAGTGGGTTTTTCTCAAACAAAAAGATGGTAATTCGATATTTCTCTTGTGCCTTTCGTGAACAAGAGTACAAAAAAATACCCGAGAGATTTCAACGGTAATGTTACGAGACCAGCCAGTTATGTGCTCCGGCTGAATATTCGTCCCCCTCCCCACTCCGCCTTCTATTCTTATTTCAGGGACTCCTATATGCATACAGTTTTTCCATCGAAAAAATAACCGAGAGAACGACTAGTCAATTCTATTCACACACACGCAACTCTCTCTCTCTCTCTCTCCCTCTCTCTCAGACACGAGCCACCGACCGATAAGTAAATCCTGATCCTGAATTCAGTCCCGTCGGTTCGAAAATCCGTACCTTCTCATTCAACCGAACGGAACCGAAGCGCATTAGCATTCCGAGTATTCCGAGTATTCCAAGATCGGTTCTCAATTGAATGTCGAATACCGATTTCCTCATCTTTTCCGTTTTCTTCGGTGATTTAAAAAAACTAAAAAAGCCAGGATGAAAACTCCTGGAAATTCCCAAACGTGAACCCTATAACAGACATTTAAAACACTTTGCGTCTCAGCAGTTTGGGAATAACTCGACCTGCTCTGGTTCGCTAGATATTTAATATACGTTTTTATTATATTTTCTTAATATATGGCTAAAGGACAGGAAGGTCAGGTCCTTGGAAGGGTTCAGGTCAAAGGTCGAAAATATACCAAGACAGCGATTGAAAGCCACAGGGGATCGATCCAACACAGCAGCTGCATTAATACACTTCCGTTACGCATCCGCAAACGCGACTCGCCGAACGATTGGTTGGGCTGCTGGGTGGGTTGCCAGTAACCATCGGTAGCGCAGCTGTCATTCAAAAACGAATTTTCGGTGTTTTCTACGAATCGATGGGACCGAACGTGCATGCATACTGCATATCCCGAGAGAGCTGGTCAATAAGCCGTTAGGCATGATATACGTATTTGCGCAAAGTAGAAATAGAAGAGAAGAATAATAGAGAGTCTGTAATAAATCGTAAAAACATTTCGTAGAGAATTATGGGTAAATGCATAAACAGGTATGTTACGCCAGTGCGGCACTCGGATAAAACTAAACCGACTGCGCTTGTAGTTATTCCCACATGTGCCTCACAAAATGTGTGCGTATACATATACATTCGGACCATACACGCCAACCTTTGGAAAAATACATGCATCCTTACATTCGTTTCCTCGCCATTTCTCTGGGCTTTTCACTTGAAATTCAAAGGAGTTCTCCGTGGAACCTCCGCAACCCCTGTCCAAGAAAAATAGCGACGCTATTCTGCTGGAACTCGCCTATCGAATCGGATCCCATGCGTCATCCAACTTTCTTAGCGAATCGATTCTACAAGAGAAATCTGTCCCTGGGATGAAACGCGTCTTTGCCCCTAGGCACCACGGCTTTGCTACAAGTATCTTTTACGATGATGAAACTCCCGAGAAATTGACGATTAGGCATGGCCGCGGATATAGGCCAGATTTGAATACTGCCGCGGCATTCATCAGAATCCTGTCGAGTGTCCCTTCTGCCGCGAGGAGCCTCCTCAATCAACTGGAATCCCTCCGGTTTCTTTTCGCAGATGCGTATCGCTTCCCCTCGCATTTCATTCAAACGCTCTTCGTTCGCAGTAAATATCTCTACTTACATTCCTTTTTCGAGATTAAAACTTTGGCATCCACGAACAGTAAGGAGTCAAAGACAAGGACGAAGAATATTTCAAAAAATGAAACGGACATTCGTCTAGGCGCTTCTGATCTCGGAATTGCGAATCCGGGAAATGGAAAAGATTACATTTTTGTTTGTAACGACCTTGTTTTCGAGTCGGAACTCGCAAGCAGCGAATCCTCAAGATTGGCGGCGAGGAGGAGAAGGGGAAGGGGGACAACACTTGCCCACCGTGTCCCGGTACTCTAGCCGGACAAAACTTTATCAGGAAACTTTAGCTATAAATAAGTTGGGCGGTATCGCCTTCTGTCTCCGTTTTTGTCTCTTCGAGGCAGCCTTTACGACTTTTGAATATCGGCGGAATTTTGATTTTATCGACTTTCGGAGTACCCAACCCAAACCCAACCAGAAGTTTCTAGTTGCGCGTGTACGCATGGAACGCGCAGCCTGTACGGTAGCTCAAGAAACGTTGTACAATTATTGTCTCTCGAGGGAAGGAGAGCCCGTTATCACAGAAATGTAGAAGAACGAGTAGAATTACGCCGAACATTCGCGTTCCCAAGACGGAAAGGAGTTGGACGGATTTTCCTCGAGAATCCAAATCCGCCGCAACTACCTTCCCGACCCAGTCACGCGCCAAACTGGATCGAGTCTTTATCGTCGGCTGAAGCAAAAGATCCAACCAGGTCGGTGCATCGCTTATGCACTTGAGCTAATCTCAAAAGTTTGACAAAATAATTCTTGATATTAATCGTAGGACGGACATGCATTCCTGACGAGATAGACTGTAGGATTTCCACACGATGCATGATTCAGTTGTGGACGACTGGCCTAAGCTTAAGCACATTTATGTAGACCAGATCATGAATATTTAGAGCGACTCTGCAGCTACCTGCAGACTGTGCACACATCATGTATGCAGATTTTCCAGGCGCAGTCACGCTCCCCTCCTTTCCTGCACTTGGCTGCACAACCGACACAGCCCACGCAGCCATCAAGCTCCGCCATTCTTCCATCATCGAATTTTTTTAAATGGTGCAACCTCCCCCCCTCTCCCCCTTCCGCCCTTCCGCCCTTCCGCCCTGCTACTCCGGCCGATGAATCATTTTTCACTGGGAGACTCAAGTCGAAGGTACCTAGGAAGGTTCTAGGAAGGAGCGAGAGTCTTATTGCACCAAAGTCCAAAAAGATAACCATTCTGGCTAAGATACAGAATCTTTTCACTTCTAGGTGGAAGTTTGATGAAACGGCAGCTATGGCCTGTTGGCACAGGTGCATATAGCAACCTGTTGCCATTGCTTTGTATACACGTCAAAGGCAAATAACCGCGGTACCGTTATTCCGGATTTTACAAATTTACCAAATTTTTGCTAGTTGCTTCGTGAAAGTGGGATGGATTAGGGATTGCAATCGGCATTTCGCGTGCCGTCACCGTAGCGCTGACGCGCAAACAGGAAGCGCATCGCGACTTCAGTTTTCAGAAGAGTATCGTGCGAAGGTTTGCGGAAGTTTCCGAGTCCCGCAAGCCCAGACGCCATTAAGGTTCCTGACCAGACAACGGATTCATTTTAATTTTCCGGGAGTTTCGAATTAATATTAATACGGTTAAAGCGTAAGCAAACTAATCCCTACGGAGTGACCGGCATAATGCTTTCGCTTCCGCTTCCGGTTACCGACGTACAGAAATTATTTAGTTTCTTTTAAAGATTACTCCCTAGGTAAAGTGGAACCAAAATAGTCGTAGAAGGGAGCAGCTGCTGGTGTCTGACCAGTCTTGACGGAGCATTTCTTGCGTACCGAAGAAGGATAACAAAAGGGAAGGAGAATGGCCGTAAAATTGGACGGGCAGATAGTGGTTAAATGTCGATTCCTCGACTTGAATTTCTCCGTCCATGTGGCTGGAGGGTACTCTCAGGTTATCGTACCCTGAGAACGTGCCTTTATCGTTTTTCTATATTCGAAATCAAACGAGCATCGAGTCGCCAACGTAATTCCTGGCGCATCCGACCTATCAAAACATTCTCAAAAGTAAAAGACATCCAATCGCGCGGGAGACTCGAGAACTTTTGCTGGTGCAATTGGACGATCCCAACAGATAATAGTGAAAGGAAACAAGCAAACTGGATAAAACTGCTTTTTCTCAATCGAACTTCCCAGTGGTACCAGTCAAGTGGAGGCACCCTTAATGCTGCCTCAGTGAGTTCGAGCTTCCGAAAAAATATTTATAAAAACTTGTCTAGCAAATTTACTACGCAGGCGTCCAAGAATATTCTTAGTTGAACGTGCTATGTTTGATCGCGCTCTATCAGCGGAGTTTAAATTTGTCGTTCAAATGTGTCAAGTGACATAATGCGAAAAATTCAAATTTTTAGACCACCTATACAGCAGGCGAAAAAACACAATGGAATAACATTGGCAAAACATGCAGCCATGCTCGACTTTTTTTTCGAAAGTGAACGACGTTTTTTTAAATTTCATCCATCAGGTTCCAATCCACTCGTATTCACGTACATTAGAATCCCAATATCGGTGCATACGTGTGCGACCGAACGATAGATTGACACTCCAGAATACGCATCGGTGCACTATAACCTATAACTTTGCCTACTCTTCCATTTCCTTTCCTCCTCGAGAGAGAAGCCTCACACGTCGCTATGGAAACACTCGCACGCATCCAATAACATTATTCACATTATCCATCCAATTTCAATTGCATTGACTTTGTAGATAACAGATGCGAACCCGTAATTCTTATTCGCAGTCGCGATCGGCGCCAATGAAAAAAAAAGGAATTCCGTGTCTCGTTCTCTGACCCTGGTAATGGAAGCGAACAAATGTGGAGATAGTCCTGAGTTCATTAGGTTTTTGCTCGATGCTCCATTCCATCCTGGAGCCTTCACACATTCGGCGAATTAACTCTTGCTAGCCATACATATTTTTTGTCCCTCTGGCGACATCCAAAGATCTCAGAGACCCTGCTCACAGTTGTCACATCTTGTAATTTGATGAAAAATTAATATTCTTTTTTTCGATTTTCTGTACATCAGACAGCAAGGATGAGGAGACCTGCGACCTATTAATACATTTCGAAGCAGCGCTAATTTCTATAAGCTGTGATGATTGAGAAGAATCCGCGGTGCTGCGGTGGGGAGTGGGAGGGGGGGGGGTTCAGGAGTGGTGAGCAAGAGTCAATAGCGATTTCTCGATCGATCGATTCGACGAGAAGCACGAGCCCAAGTGATAATCAGAGTGAAATTGACTATAGCTGCCGGCGCAGCCAACGAGTCGGTGTATAAATGCTCAACCGAAGGAACGAGGGGCGATCAGCGGGTGGTGAGGTGGTAGGTTATCATGGCGGACAAAGGAAGGAGGTTAAGTGGGCATCAAGTTTAACTGAGAGCGACGCTCGCGTTTTCGCCACTCTTAACTTATGAGAGGTGCCCTGCCGCTCACCCAACATCCCCAGAGTCAAAGCAGCGAGCCTGTAAAATAAGTTGCATTACGCGAGACTCCCAAGTGGCCGCAGCTGCAGGAATGGAAGATGCCGCAACTTGGCGGTTCCACGAACCATCTACAAAGGACTTTAGATTTCTCGAAAAAGTACTCGAAGCAGCCTCATCCGTTCGCGTCGCTCTCTCGCATCATGGTGGGTGCGCAGGTAACGATTGCAGATTTGTCGACGTCTTCGCCCAATGGACCCGGAACCTGAGCTCGCTTCTGCGATTCCCTTGGCGCTTCCGATCCACTCTGGAAAATCTCTTGCTGGAATTTCATGACGACACGCACCAAATGAAATTTTAATAACAGCCATAGGCTACGTAAACTTTCATGGTCCAGCCACGTCCCCTGACTCGCGTAAAGACACCTCTACAGGGAAGAGGAATTAGTTAAGGGCGACCCTAAAAGGGGATTCCCATGGAGACGACTGTCGCCATGTCTCTCTTTAATAATGAGAGCAGATCCCTTTTCTGAGTGGAGAATCGCAGAATGTACAATTTAATGGGGAAACTGAAAAGTTCACCTAGGAATCTCGGAAGCAAGTATCCTACGGGTACTAAATGTTACATTCTACGGCCCTGCTTTCAGAAAATTTTGCATCGCGTGTGGACACGTGCTTCATCGGAACAAGTGAGGTTTGAGAAATTCTCAGAATAGCAAAGTAAAGCATCCAAGAGGAGAAAATAAGGATAGAAAAACATATTATATATGTATAGGACCCGAAAGAGAAGAATAATAAGGGGGAGCTTCATTTTCCCCCATGGAAACCTCTGTGGCAGCATTCTGGGTTGTCTTGTATTTTCCCGAGTCCATCCGCTACAGGGAGGCATATGGCGATGCGAATCTGATTCTCAGGCAGAGGACGAATATCGCGAATATCGCTTACAGCGACTATAAATTCCAAACTTACATGAAAAACGGAGAAACGAAAAGAAATGGTCTTGAGGGAAATGCGACTTTCCATTCCTAAGGCTATTCAATTGCTGACTCAAAGAAACATCTATCGCCAGCATAGAAATATGTACCTACTCTGCAATTCTTCAGGCTTCAGTTGAATCAAAACTTAGTGTGTTCCTCGAATAAGACCGGCATTCGTCCGAACGATAGTTTGGACTTTATCACAGCAATTAATGTATCGCGGGACTCGACAGAAACACGGCGGCCGCGTTTGATCCGGAGCGCCGTTATGCCTTCCGACAGTTTCCACGCGTTTTCCTTCGCTCGTTCGGGGTTCCACCCGAGAGAGCAACTTCATTCTCCAAGAGTGGAAAGTCTATGAACTCTACACTTGAAGGTAGAATGCCCCTCGCTTACAGCCGAGAAGGCTTCTTTGTATTACTTAAAGGGTATCGCGCGTATCGCACGTATCGCACGTATCGCACACGTTGCAGGAGGACGTGGCACGAAAACAGAGGATCTCTCGTAAGGAGAGCAAACCCCTGGAGGATGAGCAGCCTAAAATATGTAGAGTACGCTCGAGTAGACGAGAAAATAGTCGACCGGTCAACGGGTCAGCCAGCCAACCAGTCGATTGCTCTGAGCTAGGAGACGCTTTATCGATAACAAAAACCCCTAATCGAAATTCCAACGAAAACTCCAAAGTGAAAAATAATATTCCTTTTACTAAAGGAAAGTCATGTCTCGAATGATTATTGTCGCATTTCCACGACACCAAACAGCGCCGTTGACGTCGTTAACGTCGATCCATCAACGATATCAAAGACTGATAGGACTAATTAATTGATCCATCAGTCACAGAACTTTAATCGAGACGTTCTTGTGCACCAAGTACATCACATTCCTGAAGTGAGTATGTATACTATGTTACATGAGAGGTTATTCAAACATCTTGAATACTTGATTAAAAGACGAAATATCAAAACGACCATTTTTGAGGGGAAAATTTGCTCAAGGCTGAATATTCATTTACAGAATTGCGTAAGCAGAAACCTCACGTCGGACGGTCGAAACTCGCAAAATTCAGCAAATTAAATTGGCTCCTCCCTCTCCCTCTCACGAGGCAACCCTTTTGGACCACTTCCTTGCTCTCCCCCTCTATCAACCTCCCTCACTCGAGTAATGCGCTAATAAAGTTTCCTCTCGCCGTCGGACCTAAAACGCTGACGCCATTTCGGACAGCATACATTAGCCGTGATATTGCGTTCTTTTCCCTTTTCATCGAGAGTTCACTAAAATCCGGGAATCGCACGTTAACTACGTCATGCGCAGATTAGTATATTACTTTGAAATATTTTGGCAAGGAGTCGGGCGCGTTACGGCAGAAGTATAGAAATTCAGGGTCAATGTGTAAATGAGAGTAGTGTCGAGACGCACACGCACGTCAACAGTTTTAAAGATGTAAGACGCGCGCAAGGCAATATTGATTGGGAGGGACGCGAACACGTGTGCGTCGAGCGAGTGCAAATTCCGCGCAGATCCGGCAGCGGCGGCGTAGCTGCTGTTTTTATTTTGACTAAAAGCCAGGAATGAGCCATTACGGTTGTTCGCTTCGAAAATGAGTCTCCTAATCGATCGCGACTTCCTGCAGCCCGCACTACCCCGGCTGAGCTGCAGGCAAAGACATCGCGGCGCACTTGTGCACACATGACGTACGGGACATACGCGGGACACGACGCCAAGAAGCAGAAGGGCTCGGCGGGGGCCAACGAGAATGGGCTGCGGTTCGGTTGCCAAGGAACACACGTGCAAATGTTCCAGTCGATTCCGATGTCTGTCAGCCAAGATAGACCGAGACAACGATAGTGAACTCCAGCGAGGTCGCTGAACTTCGCCGCCAATTGTGAACGAACCATTCGAATTGCACTTCCTATTCATAAATTCGCAGTGCTGCTGCTTGCAGCATGAACTTGCATGCGCGGCCTCTTAACCCTCTTAACCTCTGCGCGCTAACTGGCAGGCCAATTCGAAGCCACCGTGCGAGGATCGATCGAGGACGCGAGGAGCGTCACTGTGCTCTTGCTACTTGAACCAACTATATTTAAACCCACTGAAACAGAGTAGCCTGGCAACCGGTTGGCCCTGTGAAAATCGAAGGCTGGACCCGTCGAATGATTACGTACACAGCGCTGTGCTTTGAATTCACAATAGCCAGCCGAATACGTTAAGGGATGTTTAAGCTGGGAATTAAGGAAACTCTTAACGCTCGCGATTCTCCAGTCACCACAGACGCCCCTTGAATACTTAAAGGGGATTACAGTTTCCCGGGATTCCATATTTCGTTAATATTGCAGAACACGTTTATTGACGTTATGCAAGGACGACTGCGGCCTCGCTATAAATTTACTTCATTTCCTGTGACACGTCGGAAAAATTTTCAAAGCCAACTTCAAAGATTCCAGGCTAACCCCCCGCCCCCCCCCCCTGACGCCTCTACTAATTATAAGGAAAAAGTAATTGAAACTGACTGACGCGGAAGAGAGAATAAATGTTATTCGTTGCAGAGAGTCGAAGCCACTTTAAGAGAAGAAATCAGAATAAATCCCAAAGCGTCGTTTTCTCTGTACTGTTGATTTGTCGAGCTCATAGCTGCCTTATTCACGAGGAGCGGATAACGAAGTAGGTATGGCCGCCAGTGCTCCCTTAGGAAATTTCTATGTTACAGACTTCTACATTATTAGCGCCGTTACTCTCGGTGATAACGTTCTATATGTATAAACTGGCTGTTATTACGCGGAATACAAGTATGGGATTTTGAAATTCCCTCGGTCTCAGCGCCATTGGGAATGCACGAGCGCCGCAACGTATCGAACAGCGAGCTATTGGATCGTCATTAATCCTTATCAAAAATACATTTGTTAGATAGAAAAACATCGAGAGTGATACGATCGTTGGGCAATTCCATCTCGATAACGTTAGGGGAGAATATGAGAGGGAGAGAGAGAAGGAGAACATGTAAGGAAATGGCTACACCTTATGGATGCAATAAAAGTGCAATATAAGGAAAAGCAAGGACATGGATTTTAAGGGGGCGTCCTTCGGGCGGGGGATAATTCACCTTCTCTCCAAGGAAAACCGAGGATCGGTTCTCAAGGCAGGTCTCAACTTTCGACTCTAAAGAGCTCGATGCTCCTTCTAGTTTTCAGCCTTGACCCATTGGACCTGTTTATGTCTCTACGTGCCTGCAGCCCGTAGAAGAAGGGCGTGCTGATATGTCTACCCCTAGAGACCCAGAGAAGGGGTGCTGAACAGGGGGTGCCAGGGAGACCTCGTTCCCTACATACCCATATTCATCCTATAGACTCGGGACGGCCTATCGACCCACATAGGATCACGTATAAATAACCTATCAAGCGTCGCCCCTCTTTCTCTCTCTCTCTCTCTCTCTCTCTCTCTCTCTCTCTCGGCAGGTCCTATGGACGTCTAGCGATACTCTCATGCCTTTATAAACTTCACTTAGGAACGACTTCAGCCCCCTCGAGTGCCTAGTCCGACCCGGTTAATATTCCCACCAGGATCGCACATAGACGGGGCACCGTGTAGATCGACAAGCATCCCGAATTACTATATTTAAGTTCTGTTATAAAAATATAATTAATTAATTACATTTCATACTCTTTCCAAGTTGCGATAGGCCTACCTCGCTACACCGTAAACCTGAAATTTAATACTGATACCGGAAACTTTTCCATATGAGTCCATAGAGTCGCTGATACGTAATGTAAACAAGACGTGTCATATATGTATATGTAGTACCGACACAGAAAATACTAAAAAACCGAAGGAACCGAAATACATGTATACAGTGCGTGCGGCAAATATTTGTCAGATCAGCTTCAGAAAGACGAAGAAAATAAGCCAAAAAATTTCTCTTTTCAAGAGGAATCACGTGGCGCCTCTCGATTAAACTCTCTGTCTCTCTTTCTCTCGCAAGTCGCAATAAGGGTTGGTCCACCATTGCTACCGAAGACTCTCGTTAGCTTAATTGTAGTCACGTCCACTTAACATGTGGACGATATTCGTGTTTTTTCATTTTTCTAAGGAAAATTTTTAATTTCTCTTAGTGTTCGCAGTATGTAGTACCCTGCTTGAAAGGATTAGTATGCGTTTTGCTAATGTAAATTCTATTATACTGACCACATATTTATTCTGAATACATACTAGGGGTGGATGGCGCTGCGTGTGTGTGTAACTTCCTAATCCGTGAAAGCGTCATGGGATTCGCAGTGTTGATCGTTTTAGTAAAAGTTTAATGGAAGCTGTCCACGAATCTCTAACCAGAGACCTATAATCCAACAGTTATAATAATTATAAGACCGCAGATCGAAATCGCTTTGTCCTTACTAATTTAGTCCAATTTATGTTGCACTTCTAACGATCGACCGCGGCAACGTTTCATTTCGAAAAATCATTGATACTCTTGATGCTCAACTCAAAGTCCTAAAACTGGCAGGAAAAGCTAGAATAAGCCAGGATGCTAACGTGGCTACGGATACCAAAAACTTTAATAGAACGTCCGTCCTTGCTGGTGGGTAAACATTTTTCCAAGCGAATTGGTAAAGGCATCATTTACATCGAAAGTGGAAGCAATCGTTCGACTGTATCACGACTCTCAAACTGTGTCGAGGATTGTCCCAATACTCTTTGCATCCCTCAAAACTCCAGCTACTCTGGACGTCAGGGACGGATGCTTTAACTATTGACACCAGAGTTTCCGGAAGAAAAATCGTTTGAGGAAAAATATTTAAAAAGGGTCCGAATCTGATTCTTTTTCAAGGATAAATCCTCCTGCAGCTGGACCAAAAGTTATCTGCATCCTCCAGTGTAATTTTCTTTCGAATAACAACCTAGTCATACCTATCGTCTTGGAACTTTCCACTGGCTCCTGCTGGCTAAGGCTACCCTTGGGAAAGTCGTTCTTTCTGGAGCAGCACGATCCCACCTGCCTTGATGGAACGAATGAATCTCGACGAGTTGAACTTTTAAATTCTATCGCAAATATCTCCTCACCCTTTCCCTAAAGATTCGTTGGCTTTCCTGCTCCCTGCCTTCTGGCTTCCATGTACTTCCTGGCGTCACGAGCCCCACCCCGTTCTTGGCTCGAGGACTGTTTAACAAAATCTTATCCCTGCCCCCCTTTGCCTCCTTGCATCAGCGCCCTATTTACCCAGATTTCGACTAAACATCCAATTCGCTCCGACCACCCGAAAGAACATTCTCAGTTCGTGGAACAATTTGAGGAATAACAAGGAAGCACATACGATCACGTAATCTCCGTCGATATCCACTATTACGTATTAGATTCCACGGAAATGGCAGATTGGCGGCACACTGTTAATTTTCCTAGAGAAGCGCGACGCCGTCTGCCCGGCCTCACGATTTTCGATTGGTTTTCGAAGTAGGATCTGGGTCGCCGGGCTCTCCGATCCGGGCGCCATAAAATACAAACACACGAGCCTTCTCTATCGGTAAATACTAAAGTCCAGGTACGTGCACACTATGTACGTGATATAGTCCAGATAGCATAACACATATAGTGTATAGTAAAGGAATTCGAACGAATATAGGAATATAGGAAGCAACGTAGGTATTACCCAGCCACGAGGTGAGTACGACACACAGTGTGCACTAGGCCGTACGTGATCCAGGAAGCCTCGTAAAATCGGACAAATCCAGAGAATTTGAGTATTCGACTGGTATCGCTTCTTTCCAGGAGCTTGTCGAGGACAGGATCTCTCTGATGCTTTATGCCCCACACGGATAAACTCCTACCTATAAAAACAGTTTTAACGTCAAGCGACCTTTTCTCGTCCCCTCATCGTACCAAACTCGCAAGTGAATCCTGATAACAGAAAGAGTGCGAGTAACGTAGTCACAGTGGCAGAGTCCCTGGAAGCCTGCCTGCAAATGTAAAATCAATTGCAGAGCGGTCTTCCTCGCGAGGATTGCCTACGCTCACGTAATTCTCCTTATCAAAATCATCAAAGATCCGAGTAGCGAACGTGTGTATTTCATGGCACGCGATCAACAAATAGACTTTTGTGATATCGCCTTTCGACACCATATCAATTGGCTGCCCCGTTCAGAAAGTCTAAGACCGATCGATCGAACAGCCTGCTGTACAAATAGAGTCAGACAAGCTGGCTCGCGTCTACTAGTCTGCCCGACGGAGAATCGAAATCCGACCTTGGGTTCGGGCCTGACTCATAGTTCAAGGTCGAAATATGAAAAATACTCGCCAAGAGAGAAATGGATGAAAGAAAAAGCGAGGTCAAAGGATTAGAAAGTGATGGAAGACCGAGTGCTAGAAAATTCACCTTGACTCGGTGTGACTCTGCGGTATCGACCCTCGCTTCAACTCACTCATGCTCTACTCGCTGGAAGGATCGGACTGTGTCGCCGCTGCGTGCACGAGCTGCAGCCAGAGCCTCTCTAACCGCTTTCCCTACTGCCGATTGGAGCACGGAATAAAGTGACTTATAGGAGCATCGACGTTACAGAAATTTATTTGAGATCTTGAGCCAGTAGACACTAGCAAGAATGTAAGAGCGCTGCCGGGACTCCTGAATGAGACATCTAGGAATGTCTCGAACTTCGCATCGCAATGCAATGGATCCATGGCTGCTGATCCCTCTTCCTTTGACTCATTATATTTTTACGTGGAAGACTTGTTCACGACAAGCTCAAAGAAACTTGGCTGAGCGCGCTCGTATTTAATTGGAATAATCAGGAAGTAGCGAGAGTAGACAACAGAGTGTCCATTTGACAGACGTAAAACAGTCGATCCGCTAGAGTGAGCTTAAAGCTCGAAGCTTCGAGCTTACCGGGGATTACCAAAGAAATTTCTATGGATCCAGCAATTGGTGTTAAATGGTGCGGAGTAGTGATAAATTGGACTAGTAAGAAGATGGTGGAAGATCGAAATGTAGGACAGGCTAAAGGAAGCATCGGATCCAACGACACAGCGACACGTTGGTAGTAACGAAGATGTCTGTAAGATGCTGTAGGTGTGAAAGAGAAAGGAATCGCGCCTATCGGAGGATGATATCGCAAGTGCGCCTAAAAGGGATGAAACGCGGGCAAGTTTAGCTGGGTAGAAGGGGGAAGCAGGCAGGTTTGCCTGGCAGCTTCGTAGTTATACCGAAAACTGACAGTTCATAAATTACGCAGCCACATTATAATCGCTGCCGGCTCAGTGTAGCCCGGGCAGCTTTAACATCGAGGCTGGAACTTGGCGCTTGGCTAAATTAGTGGCGCAACCGTTACAACAGGAATACATAGGCAAGTACATAGTCCGCCTTCCTCAAGGTACATGGGCAGTGCTTCGCCTGAGACCGGCTACGTGTATTCAGAGGCGCGTTGCGTAAACCTGTACTTGGTTCACATAAATTATACGTTAATCGGTCACGGTGTCATTTACAGGCAGCCGACGCACCGCCTGAGAAAAAGCTGCTCCTTCAGTGTCAGCAACGTCACATATTATAGGGATCCAAATCGGGCAGCCATACTTATTTCGGCCATACTTATCTTGGCTTTCGGTTAATTCTCTTACAACAGGACGACGCCGTCGGGACATTCTAAAGAACTCTAGGGAGGATTACAGCTGAGATGCGGCGATGGCTGCGATGGCTGCGATGGCTTCTTCGAATTCCCGTCACGCGCGATGTGCCCGGTTGGCACCCAGGTCCAACTTCCTAAGCTGCCAGGCAGCGCTTCGACATTTAATCCAATATTTATAGGTCGAGGGTTACAGTTGGCAGTGCCTACGGTTCGCATGTTCAACACTAAACACGTTGACGAGCGTCGGTCAATTTAGAGAAGGTCTGTGTGCTTCCCTGTGCGCGGGACATTCAGATATTCACGTACCGGCTGAATTATTCATCGACTGCTACACGCCCCGCGAACCCTCGTTAGCGTTACGCGCTCGTTACGTCTGATCTTTGATTTTTCTTCTTTATTTCCAAGAGATACAGAGATGCGCAGGCCTGAGGGACGAGGCACGAGGAGAGGACCGAAAAAATAATGGTATTTCGACGCAGGGTCGAGGGAGCTGTGGTGGTAAGTAGGGCAAGGTCAATCCTGGCTGTTCGCTCCTGTCGCATGTCAGTTCGCGCCCCTCGCGCCCTTCGTGTCGACCAGCCGTGGAGCCACGACGATAAGACGATAGCTGCGAGGAACGTAGGAGAAGCTTTAGAGCGCAGCGCTCGCGACAAAGCAATGACGACGAACAGTCGTGACCGAAGGCACTGCCGTTCTATGCGGGATAATTCCTGGGCAGAAAAAAGGGCACGAGGTCGAGCGTTCTTCGACGGTCACGCCAATCACGTTACAGGGTCAGGGGTCACGTGTCACGCTAGGACCAACACTCGTCGAGCTTTTCTTCGCGTTCCAGAAAGCCACCGAGGTTGCTCCACGCCAGCGCGATAGATTCTTGATCCTGCTACATGATTACTATAGTATGCATGCGTATGACATGACATAGGTGTACATACATACGTATGGCATGCGAGTACGATTCACCTGTGTGGACGCAAAATGGGCATAACGCATGATTCCAAGATGGACTCACCTCGGTATCGTTCCACCACATGTGCAGCCGATAATTCCTGAGTATCGTCGGATCTTCGTTTACATGGTCCACGGCCAACTTGACCGCAGGCATCACGCCGCGACCAATGTGACTCTCCGGCACGTGTCTCCCGTACGGAAAGAAACCGGCAATGTAGACGTCACGTTTCTTCACGCCGCCGAGATTTATTGGCTTCTGTCCGGCGCACATGAGAACTGCGTGAATCCAGAAAACGGCGACGATCAGGTGCACGTGCATCCTTCGAGTACGCAGCTGGCAGTATCGCGAACCCTTCGACATTCTTGCCCAGTTTAATCCTTGCGTATTCCCCTCTGCTTCCCTTCCGCCGCCGCCACCGCCGCCGCCGCCGTCGCCGTCGCCGTCGCCGAACGACAGCATCGAGCACCCCCGGCTCCTCCTCACCGCAACGGCATCCACTAATAATTCCACGTGACTATCATTTCTTTGAATTCCACCTGCAGCCCCTCGCGTTAACCCCGGGTGCATCCACCCCCATGCGCGCCACTACGCCGAGAACATCTCCTCCGGATCTCAGGCTGCCCTCTTTTTGCTAGTCTCGGGCGCACAGTCGATTGCGAACGCGTCATAACTTTGACACGATGGCTGAGGATCTTTACATTTCTCCTCGTCTCCAGCGGGAAATCTAGCCTCCCGAATATTCGATCTTATCGTCGCTGATTGAGAGTTTAATAGCGCGATTCGCCTAATTAACCCCGTGACTTGTGTCGCTCCAGAGAAAATTACGATATTGCATGCTGCACAGTACGAGGCTGAGATCGTTAATTATCACAACTGTATGCAAAAACGTCCAACTTAAAGTGCGTGCGAAACGACGCGGCAAAATTCGGCACGCGAGTTTCCTTCGACGTATCTCGTCGCTCGACTTATTAAAACGTTTCTCTGCCGCCGGTGCAGGAGACGTTACGACGCGAGAACTTATCGTCCGGTCGAGGCATTTCCGTGCGTTCCCGTCCGCACGACGTATCAGGGGCTGCGGGCGCAACGACGACAAACTTCACCATTGCCAGCAAATTAGATCGGAACGTCGTGCCGACGTCTTGAGGCAGGATGCGTGTGTTGCGCCTCAACGAGTTTCTACATCTTTGAGCTTCTCTCGACTTTCAATTCGTTCTCCTTCGTTCACGAATCCTGCGCACGTCGAGCCGACAGAGAATAACGTAGGAAAACTTTTATTTTATCGCGATGATTTTGACTCGCATATCGTTAGACTTCATTGGGTCTTTTTATCGCTTTTTACATTCCATTTTATTCGTTCACGAATTTTTGTCAATTTAGTTTAACGGTATTCAAATTTTTTTATAGAAAATCATGAATGCATATTTTCCGGTAATTCTGACGCAGCGCTCTGACGTTTTGTTGGTTTTTTTTTCTTCTAAAAAGAAACGAACTTCCCGAGCGATTGCACAATGGACCGCAGATCTGGTTGCTTCCCGTATTTATCGCAAACGAATCCGCACCTGAAACACAATAAAAAAATTAAATTTTTCATCTGGCCAATGAATTCGGTGATCACGCAGTAGGTGAATTTTCCTAAAAGAGGATAAATCTTTAAGGTTTCTTATTCAGTGGCAAATTCTCCTCTGGAAGGCGCCTCGTGCAGCCCGAGTACTCGTATAATAGCCGGCTTATGGGGCCCCATGTACGTATGTACGCTCTACCGTCACTCCTTAAAAGCACGGTGATCTACGGCTACGTGGGCTACGTGGGCTACGTGAAACTGGCGCCAGCCCGAGTCGCGACTCCTTATGCAATTCGTGGGTGAATACATGGGGCGGGAAGACGAGGCTGGGGAATAGAGAATAGTAGGAAGAGCGAGACGAAAGTGGAAGATTAAGGAGTATGAGGAGGATAAATATAAAAGTCAATATCGATGTGACGCATTGGTAAACCGTAGAAAACAATCAATTGGGAAACTCCAGATGACATTTTTTATGGAAACACGAGTCCGAAAATAACGTCGATTTCTGGTGCGTACAATTTTAGCGAAGCTCGTGGCGCTTCGTGCTTTAAATAATTTTTCTTGTCTCTCGCGTCTCCCATTTTCTGGAGCGAAGTAATTTTCCTCGCTCTCGACAGCAAAAGCGAAAGACACGTGCGGGCGGAAGGGCAAGTCGGCTGAAACGGAAGGGTGAAAAAAGGGCGGGGGGTTTCGGTAAGGGGAAGCTTTCAAAGAATCATCGGACACGAGACACTCAAGCCTTTTGAGCTTCCTGAAATAATAAATTTTGCTTTCAAACAATGCGACAAGGACTTTTCCGAAAAGTGGGCCACGCCGTAGCTTTAAGCGACATTGCGCTCTTGTGGTCCACAACTACCGTTCCCTGTTTCCCGTTCCCCGTTCCTTCCTCCTCGCTCCAAGACCATGTCCGTCTACAGGGTGGCACAATTCATCCGTCCGTACTTTCGGCATTTCTCAAAACAACAAGGCTAGCGCTTGGAACTAGAAACGTTCTCTAGGATACACGCAGGACAATTTGATTAGAGTCGTCGAGATTATTGATAGAAAAGAGAAGACGGATAAACGAAAAACTCGAGAGATTGCATTTTCATTTCTTTTTTTAATCTCAATTTCGTAAATGCGGCGAGACAATCGGCTATGAATTATCGACAAGGTTTTGGACGTTATGATGTCCTAGAACGACCCAAGTGGATTTCTTTTTCTCTCAATCTCCTTCCGTATCGGTTGGCAAACGCCAACAATCTTATATAGTTGTCTGCTTTACACCTGTCCGCAATAGGACGCGACAGAAGGGCTGAAAATCATGACCAATAATTGATCCCACCGAAGCAAATCAAAGAGCAGCATTGCTCGCCGGGCCGGAAAAGAAATCCTCTGTGCTCCATTTATCATCTTCCTTTTTTATTCCGTAGACACAGAGAGGGTGGAAGGTACGATGATCAGTGGACACAGAGAAATGGTGAAAGGAAATAAAGAAAGGACAGAAGAGGGAAGCGAAAAATGGAGGCTGCCTCCACATCCTCCACATCCTCCACATTCGCCACATTTGCCACATTCGCCACATCCCGCAGCGCATCGATCAGGCTTGTTGCGGATTTAAGTGGCTGGAACCATAGGCGAAGCTGAAACCAGCAATTTCATCGTTTTCCTTAGCCGATAATGCTCTGCCTACGGCGTCTCGACGCCCCTCCCCCCTTTAATGTGCTATATCGAGAGTCCATTCAATTTCCCACTCACAATGCGATATCATTGGCCACGTTTTGGCCCGATACTGGGAACCTCGATCAATCTTGCACGTCGCTCCGATTCTAAATGTCAATTGAATTAAAGCACCGTTTGTGTCCGGCCGTTACGGTAAATCATGAGTGAACGTCGCTCAAAAAACCTTCGACTGCGCGGACAGCCTATTCGGATTCGAGTGCATCGCTAAGTAACAATTTATCGTGAAAGTCTAATGATAAAAAATGAATTGACAATCGGCCGAATGAAAAGGATGAAAATGATAAAGCGCCTCTCACACGAACTAACGATAAGCTCCGATGAAATATTCAGAAATAAACAACTATCCATATAAGCTGACAATCAATGTAATAACGTCTCATTAGGTATTCATAGGTGGGCAATCCAACGACAAGGCCAGTCCTTGGCACCGTAACACGATTCATGAGAATTACGAGCGAGACGTCGCTGGTGGGAAGCGCAGTGTGTGAATGTGTGATTGGCTACGTGTCACGCCATCTTGCACGGACTTCTTCTTTGGTTAGTAATTCATTTCGCGAAGGATCAATAAGGCACCAGACAAACCGATCTCCTCTCTCTCCCTCTTCTCCCTCTTCTCCATCTCTTCTTTCTTTCCCCATCGTCTCGTCTCAATACTCTCCCTCCCCCTCCCCCTCCCCCCGTGGGATACTAATGAGACATCGTTACTGTGGCGCAAGTCGAGTATTATCATTTGCTTATCTATCGGCTGTGTCCCGATAGCTTGGCTGAGCGTCAGTCTCGCGTCTCTGCAATGTACCCGATACCTATTAAGCTCAAACGTGATTGATCGACCTGCCGTCGCGACGCCCCTTTCTTCTACCAGTTTCATTCTCGAGAGCTCGTTACCTTAATAAGAGAGAGAGAGAGAGAGAGAGTTCAGGGCGATCCTGCGTGGCAACTGGACAAAAGCTGTGCTCTCAATGACAATGATATTCTAGTTTAAATGAAGGGTCAGCGGGTCATCGGTACGTCTTGACTTATTTAATGCAATAGCAGAGACGTCGTGAAACGGTATGGGCATTCGGGTAAACGAGAAACGTGATGTGGAACCGTAACGCCTGAACGCGCCGTTTCTGTAGATCGTGGAAAATCGCGAGACAATCGTCGATTCTAAGTGTGATTCTGCATTGTGCCGTGATTGAGCCATTTTTTCGATTTGAATGTAACCGCGCCTTACGCGCAGCCCCGCAATGTCCCCGGAACGACCCAGAACGACCCAGAACGACCCAGAACGTTCCATATAGCAGAACAAGGAGACTCAACTTAAAACAATGTTTGGAAAAGCTCAGAGAATATATTATCTGACAGAAAGTAGATGGCTGGCTAGATAGTAGATGCATGATGCTGCGTATAGAGAATAAGATTATAAAGGGATTGCAACATCAGTTCCACTTTAAGGGGCCACATCTCCTTAGGAACCTAAGCATAAATAAATCCCTCCGGAATTGTGGAATCGAGTTCCCTTTCTTGTTTCTTGTCAAAGGGAACACAGGATTCTCGGCGCTTCTTCTAACAAGATCTTATTAGCTTTTCGCATCTTGTACAGAGATATAAAAAGATAAATATATTCTGCGGGGGAGGTGGCGGGTAGGTATCCAAACGGTAAGACAAATCTTCTCCTCCGAACAGTTTGGAATTCCGCGAGCCGCGCCCAACCGTCAATCAAGCGCGACACGAATTGAGCGAATCAACGAGTCAAATGGAAATCGGTCGACTCACGGATTCGTCAATGCACTCGGCCACGTGGCTCTAGGCCGATTCACGATTCACTGGGACGAATGGTTCCTGCCTGCAATACACCTTTCGATTCTTCGAATTGATATTACTTCCTGATCATTGGCCTTTCAAACACCTCTCAATCAAAAAGATAATTTCGTGGCTCACGAATGAAGTCGAAGATTGTTTTCCATGATGCGGTGTTAGAGAAATATGTTCCTAATCCTAACCTATCGCGATGTCTCGTCTCTCTTTTCCTGGCGAAAGTCAGGAAGCTTCCTGTGGGATTGTTTCCTTCGAGGATTTCAAAGAAAGGAAAGCGACCTTAAAAAAGGTTCGCTACGGGAGGCTGTGGGACGGCGGGGTTGAATTCTCAAGGAATGAAGCTACAGGACCTGTTCCTCGTGGGAATATTCGAAGAGGTGCCTCATCTCGATAGACGGAAATAACCTGGATTGCTAACCAGAAACGTTTTTCATTCCAGTCGAGCTCGATGAATTACTTTTCGTTAGTCGATAGCATCGCCTAGCGTGCCTCCTTCCCTGCACTATTCCAGATCCTATATTCTGCATCCTCTGATTCGACTCTCGCGGCTGACCTCAGGAGTCAAAAAAAAGAAGCACTGCTTCCGTTCTCATGGCTCTTTTTTCATTCTCATCACGCTGAACTAGATGTGGTCATTCGATAAATAAGTCCTGATCAGTCTGATTCGGTGACCTTTCTGTAGAGTTTGACCTGGGCCTATTCGTTCCGTATTCCAGGCTCAAACAAAACTTATAAATTCTGTTCCCGTACTGCCAAGAGAAACGAAGAGGCATCGAAAAAGGACTTATTTTCTGACTCGGGCTCGCCTCCCTCTCGGGTATTATCGCTCTCCAGTTCCCTGCCTGCGGGACACCCTCCCTCCAGATTCACCCCTTGAAATTCCATATATTTTTAGTGCACCAGCCGGAAGACCTTTCTTCAAACTACCCGAGCGCCGTGTAAGTCGAAGCGCGCGGGACTCCTGCCCCTCGCACTCCACGTATCTTCTCGCCTTACGAATCTTTCACGACCTTTATTTCTAAATCATTCGTTTTCAGCCTTGTCTCCTCGTTGAAGGCACTTTCCGTACCATTCGAATTTCTACCTAAATTCAAAAGTAATAAAGACTGGAAAATCGGGTTCCCTGGATTCCTCGTCTCTCTTTCGCCGCCCGCGAAAGAATTTCAACGACGGAATTTGATCCCAAATACGCAGGTAGAGAGTAAGTAAAGTGAAAGTCATGACCAGTCAGTGACGCGTGTCAATTAATAATCAATCGGAGGTAAATAATTTCTGGTAAAAGAGAAAGGGCGACGGACGAGGGACGAAGAACAAGGGGCAGCGGAGGCTGCGCGGAGCCGAGATAAATTGCATGTGAAATTGGGAAGACGAACCAGGGGCGCCTAATTTGTCTTCTGGGTTGGGGGCGCAAAGGGGCCTCGTGATTCCAGCTCTTCGCGATCGCGAAGGTTAGACGATTATACGCCAAGCGATGCTCGACTCGTAATCCCTTCTTTACGCTCTCTTATCGGGATTCGAGAATTCTCCAAAGTTATTGCAAAGCTGCTAATCGAGCGACAGCAGTAATTGCTGTTGCATCTCTCTGTGACGGAGAATCGATCGCAGATCGACCGTCCGGGCAAACCAGCTGGAATCACTGGATGTCATCCAATCGAACTGCAGAGAAAGAGCAACGCGCGTCTGTATCGTCGGCTCCTTCCTCGCGATCGCAGAATCGCGAACTGTGATTACTCGGTAAAGTGTCAAATCCGGAGCCAAATGCAATAGCACACGAAAGAGAGTTTGGTGTATTTTTACGAGTGCGCCAGCTCGCCGGGAAGGAATTGGCGTCGCGAAGAATGTCACTACGCTTATCATTATACTGCTCGTCGCTTCTGAAAATATCCTTGGCAGGGAAATTCCTTAAAATCGTTACGTTTCATTTGATCCTAGACGTCGCCCGTTTCTCCTGCACGTAATTGTCCGTCGGAATTTGTTCGATCGGATGGACTTGTCTTTTGTCGAAGTAGCAATTCCTCCGACCTTGAACCTACAGGGAGGCATATTGGGGTAATGGTAATGAACCTATATTAAGTTATTCTCATTGTTAATTACTTTAATTAAATCGACGCCAGAGTCGTATCCTTGGAAAAAGACAAGACGATCTGCCTCGGAACGTATTTTAAAATTAGCCTGCGACCCGAGGCTACCGCTGGCTCAAACGGCCAGGAATGAAATCCCAGGCTTTCCAGAGGAGGACGCTCCTGTTTACCCGAGAGCCGACTGTAACCTCGTCTTCACGCAAGTTTGACAAATACGCGCGTATCGATCCGTCGCGTTTGACACACTTCGCATTGGCTCCTCGAGAGCGGGTTTACTGCACGGCCGCCACGGCTCTATCGATTTGGTGCCTTAACAAATGAGCTGAAACCTCGAACGGCCGCCCTGTAATCCGGCTGGCAACACGTGTGCTGTCGCTACTTGCGTCTTCCTCGAGCCGCATCATCCATTTTGCACGCACGCGGAGGACTCGCGCTGGAGCTTCGTGTGTCTCGGTGCACGTGCACCGTGCACCATTAAGAAGGAACCCCTCGTAGATTCGAGAGACCGTTGAGACTATCGGACACGCGGAGCTGATTAGTTTTTCTTGGTCACGTGGCTCCACCGTGCAATGGACGAGCGCCGCCTCCGTTCGATCCTGGCGCGACTCGGTTCGACGATAAAGTAGAAGAGGAGGGAAGACGTCACGAGTATTTTGTGATTCGAAGATCGAAGTTACACAGTGCGACAATCTCCAAGAAAAATATCACGTAACCCGCACGATTCCCAAAGTGTCCCGACATAAGAAATGGCTGCCGCCAGAGAGGATCGGACCGACGATAAAGTTAAAATTTCTCGAGTAACAGTCGTCGCGGAAAAGTTACACGCTTTTCGTGAGTAAAATGTTTGTCGCTCGTTCCATACACCCCCTAATCCAATGCGTCCCAACCCCAACACTTCTCCGATTGCCAGGTTAGCCAACCTACGATCTGGCTGCATGCCAGGCATCCTCCTCGCAGCTTCCGGCATTCGTAAAGGACGCGAACCTGATCCTACTTGACAGTTCTGCCTCTCAGCCTTTACTTAAGAATCGTTGGCAGCGAATATCGCTCAAGCACGAACAAAGGGACCACGAGGTTCTTTATGTTGGCCAGCCCGCATATTGACTCTTCCCAATGAAACTAGCCACTTTGCGGATGCGAGAGCATGTCTTGGAAGGAGGTCGGCAACGCCTTGGGAAACCATAAAAAGCTTTACTTCTCCTAAGGACTGATGTATACGCACTCGATCGGCCCACTCGGCCCACTCGGCCTCTCATACTTTCCCTGAGGGTTCCCTCAGAGACCCTGTAGAGATCTTGAGTTCATCTACTTACGAAATACACATCTCGGATCACTAAAGACAAGCGATTCCTTTATTATCAAGACGGCGGAGTGCCTACGAAAGTTTAGAAAATACAGGGAAAAGAAACCTCGATGCTAACAAGGAGCCTAGCGAGAGATAACTTCCGCGTTTCAGAGGAAAGTTTCGCACGCGCTTCGTGTTCGGAGAAATTTGATGAATTAGAATCTGTAGATGCCCTTTAACCATTCGGAAGTACCTTCCCTCCGGACCTACCAATCTAGACATTGATCAGGGTCAACTATAGCGTCATAATAAGGTCTAGATAATATTTATTTGAATAGCGAATTATTAAAAAGGAAAGCCAATACAATTATTCCCGGCATTCCTAGGACATTGATTGATATTCCTCCACTGAGATAATCGAAGTGATCATCAACAACCATCATTTACTTTTCTCTGGTATTCAGCATTCAAGGTTAAGTATGGCTCGTTAGGTCATCGGTCAACCTACTTTTATCATATATTTTCAATGAAACTACTATTATTTCTTGCGTTTTCACTGATAACGTAATTCTTGAAAAAACATAGTTCGATCTCAAGCTACAAAAAAGCCATATTAAAGTTCGTCAACCTAACCATCTAGCGATATTTTCTTGAGAAATTTGAAACTCCGACGCAGCTATCTTACAATCAGAGCCAAGGATCGAATCTTCCAAACCATTAGTTTGGACGCAAACCAGACTTTGGGATGAGAAGGGGGAGGGGGCAAGGACCGAGGTAAGACAAGCGGAAAGGGAGTCAGAATCGTCTCGCGGGAAAACCGCACGGAACTTCCTCCTTCCACGGGTCCATCCTCCGGCAACGAGTTCCAACCAACAGGAAGTCGTTGTTTGTGAACTTTACCTTTTAGGTGACTGTTCGCCTTACTTCGGTACATTGCATCAGGGATAAAGTCGGGAAGTAGTGGCAAGTGTGATAGGCGGAGGCAGCGAGAAGGGGGAAGGGAGTGTTTGAAAATTCTTCTGTCGGAAGAGACAAAGTTTCTCCTGGTGAGGAAGGACGTAAAGAGAAAGTCCATTTAATGTCGCGCGAGGGAAAGACGCGAGGCATAATAAAGCAAAACTCGGCTGACCACACACAGGCCGCAACTACTGCCCGCCAGTGCATCCTCGTGCAGGAAATTCAGTCGCCAGCAAGAACTTTCAGGGTTTCAGGGTTTCGAGAGTCCCGGATGAAATTAGCCTTGCAAGCGTCCAGACTCCCGTCTGCGAGAGTAAGTGCAAATTTGAAGACACTTCAAAGAGATGAAGTCGTACAGTAACTACCGAACTGAAACTAAAGCCCTCCGGGACATCGGTGGTCGTAGCTGGCTGGATCTAACTGTTCCTGGGCTTTACTTATCGTCGGTCGGCCAAGAAAGTGAGAATTCGGAAACACTCGAGACTGCATGGAATTACATGTGGTAAAATGCAAAACGGAGCCATTAACGCGTCTGACGATGCCAAGACTTTTGCTTCTTGTTTTTCTTGGATCCTGCTGCGAGGCGCCTTGGAATCAGCACTGTGGATTTTCGCAAATCTAGGACAACCCTGCGTCCACTTTCAAAACGTTAAATATTGTAACTGTAACATCACCATTTCGTGTCTCCGATCAATTCTCTTAAACCAATATTCCTTATGAATTTTTAAAAACACCATACCCCAAAAGAAATAGCCTGCAGCCTGTAGCCAGAAATGGTGAATCCTGCAGGTCGTTTCCGACGCGACTAGCTATTCGCAGCATCCGTCGTACGTTGTGCGCAGTGTGCACGAAGCACGATTCAATCTCATCTCAGACTACAAGATCGATATTGCAAAACTTTAAGATTTGCAATATTATAATATTCATAATGGTAGCCGCGCTGACACCGACACCGATCAGCCATCCGAAGTCATCGGGACGCTTCTACTGCGGCCATAGGACTATTGTTCGCTCGAGCATCTTCAGCAAGTACACTGACAACTTCCGGCCGACGGAGATGATCTACTAGCTCGGTTCGTTTAAATCTCTTGGCTATTCCACCAAGCGATCTTCGCCTCGATATTCGAGCTCTACTTTACCATTGCTGTTGTTCCATTCGGGTATAAGGAGACAGTCGAGCAGTGGAATAGGTCGCAGAGGTCGCAGAGGTCGGACTTGACTGCGCGAACTAAAGCAGTAAATTGCACGGCAGGGCTGGCAGTATCGCACCCCGACCCGAGCCGACGCGAGCCGTCGAGGTGGTCGAGGTGGTCGAGGTGGTCGAGGCCAGCAAGCGACCTCCTCGTTCTCCCGGGAGTAACTTCGTCTTCCCTCCCCCCTTCACGACTCTCATTTATCCCCATGCTATTTCGAGTTTCCGCACAGTGGCTCCCTCCCGCCATTTCAACCTTCCGAACAACAAATGGAAAGAATCGTTATTCAAGACCGACCACGAGCTCCCTGAATATCCATGTAAGCACTGTACAAAGACATTCGCTGGAAACTGTATTGCGAAGACGTATTGTATACTATATGCATTTGTATGTATCAACACATCCGAAGACTTCCGATTTATATACGCAGGATCACAGGTACGTCATCCTGCGCACACGCGATACACGCACTTTTTATATTTACCAAGGACAAGCGAATCTCCATCGAATTGTACAAGCGCCTCGTTAAGGATCTGCGATTAATGTTAATCGCTCTTTTGTGATGTATAATGTTCTTTCGGAACTGAGATACTCGACTCGGCGTACGTACGATGCGCGAGATGACGGGACCGAAGTTCGCGTAAGCGCGAGAACGGAAGAAGAAATAACGGTGAAGACGCTTCTAACGAAATAAAAGAGGCCATTCTCGTTCCCCGAGACGTCGCCTAACGTGCACGCGCCTAATGATTTGATTTCCTCACAAATAGATTAAGAAGATCCATTCGGTACTCGATTCTTGCTTCAGGGAGAAGATTCCCAGGGAATTCGGGATGCGACTTATATAGAGACTTGAGAATTCAGTGATGCGGCGCTATCTCAATCAGAAGATCATCAATAAGAAAAATACTGGAGGATTCCAATTGAGTGGTCCCATAGTTACTTCAGCAAGGTACGATAAAAATTCTTCTGTACGTTTATTTTTTGTTTCGGCAGTTTCCCATCAAATTTATCCGAATAAAGATGTACCGGCAGAACAAAATTACATACTTCAACATCACCAGCTGGATGAATCTAGCGAATTGTATAGAGAAAGACAATTTTCCTTCCGCATGGACAACCATTTCCAAAAGAACTTTCTCCGATAAGAATATCTCGTGCAAGATATTTCGCCCAAAGCTACACAGAGGGGAACAAATTACGGAAAAAGTATACACTGATAAAAGTTGTTGATACTGAGATAACAAGCAGATAATAAGAAGAAAGAAAAATGCAGTTGTCGATCGACGTGTCGCTACTGTTGGAGACCAGCCCAAGTACACTTCCGTTAATCAATATAGGTGCACCTTCCGCCGATATGGACTGCGGGAAAATCAATCGCTCGGCTAATTGATTGATCGGCATAACGGTAGAACGGTGGAGTCAGAAGATGTTACGTACCTTTGTAAGCGACGATGTAAAGGTATAGGCTCATGAGAGGGACTCGTCGAGGGGGCCGCGGGGAGTGGCAGGGAAGCCAAATCGCGATCCGCGCGCGTCGACGCGTAAAATTTCCAACAGGTAAGCACTCGGCGAATAAACCGCAGGCCCCTTCGCAAGGTGGTTCTGCGCGTGCGCGGATCGTGGCGTCAATTAACGCAGCTGATAGTTCAAAGCCAGAAATTCCCAGGCGCCGTGTGTGGATCCAATGCGAATCATGCCAAGTTCACGTCGAGTGCTCACAGCCAGGATTCCCGTGGAAATTCAATGGCTGTCATAATGAAGCAGCGATAATAATTAGCAATGATTTTATATGAAATTTCGTTTATAGGAGTGCGAGAGAACTCATTTACGAAGGTGGGGCGGCACCGTGTTCGATTCCCTCGGTGGACATAATTGGCTAAATAAGCGACGCAGGAATAATCGATGACAACGGCCCTCTCGCTAAATGACTCTCAGTTTAGGAAAAGAAGTGGCGTGTCTAAAGGAGAAAATGAACAGTCCTCGGTCAAGGGAAGTAGCTGCTCATTATGGAAAATCGATTTCTTGCCGATCGATAGCAGCCTGCTCCGGGGGGGGGGGAGGGTAATTTCTTGGCTAAAATATAAATAAAGCAAGGTCGTCAGCGGACGAGGATAAGCGGAGTTTGGGTAGTTGCTTGGGAAAGTTCCCTTCGAGAGAATTGCACCTTTTGAGAGTATCGCGAGGACGAGCAGTAAATTTACGTGAACATCGAGCGCAAACCCAGTTTCAACTTTTTGATGAGAATCAAGACGGAAATCGATACTTTGAAGTATTTAAGAATTAAGTTTCCTGGCTCCTTCAGCATTTCTCCATACTTTGGCCAACCTAATTATCGCAAGTCAGGCATTTTTAAGGGACACGTTCCTGAAACTCTCAGATCCAACCGAAAGCGAAACGATCTTTGACGCGTCGACATTTGGTTTCCAATCTGTTTTCTTACGTAGCGTCAATATCGCCCACTGGCTGTTTCAAAGGCTTTGAGAAAATTCTCCAAGAAGAATGGTCAGGATCATCGAGTCTCGACGGGCACCGGTGCGCCGCGACGCCACCGCAAAGCCTCTGCGACTGATGCCTCTACGTCCCCTAGGATCAGCCGTTCCCTGCACTGCACGAATAGAATCCCCACAGGCTGCTCGGCTGTTCCTTGCGGTCGCTAAACAAGCGTAAAAGTGACGCCTGGTGCAATTGCGCCAGGCGTCAAATTCACATCCGACTGACTTAACAACAGCACTGTTCAGGCAAAAAAAGAATGAGATCTGTAGGGAACGCACAACGGCAGTAGGACAATGCTGGATTGTTCGGCTGATTGCGCGATTGTAGCTCCCATCGTCCACGAGTCACGCTTAGACTGGGACGCACGTGTGACGGACCACGCGATAGCGACGACTCCTTAAATGGCCCTCGGCTTTCTTTTCTCTCTCTCTCTCGCTGTCTTCTTTCTTCGCCCCATGTCCCTTACTCGAAACCAGGAAACAGTATTTGAATAACGCAATTGTAAGTAAGGGAGAACATGACTCCCCGAAGGCTAAAACGATCGAGACGGCTGAATAAGAGAAAGCAAGAGAAACGTGAACCAGGTATAAACTTGAGCGGGAACTTCTTCCCCCCGAGGGGTTTGCGTGTGTTTGACTATAGCAAATGCCAGCCCGAAGGCGAGCGACGCAGGATGCACGTGGCCCAAGTGACAAAATGGCTAAACCGCAAAGACAGCCCTCGCATTAGGAAATCTCCACTTTATCCGTATCTGACTGATCCGGTATGAGAGCTGGATAACTTTCGCCATAAAACGTTATACGCGAGTATTCGCATGATGGACACGCAGGGGAGACGCGAGGAGCCAATCGGAGATCTTTCTTATCTCTCTATCCTTGGTTGCACAAAGAGGGTGCGCGATACCGAGAGCTTCATGCTTTTGGCAAATTAAACATAGGTCGTCGCAGGGCATAGTTGGTGCAGTTACGGTGCAGTTATGGTGCAGTTATGGTGCAGGACGAGCGTAGGCAGGCCGATATTGGGACTTTACGAATTCAGTGAGTAACATATATGGACACCGGGGCTTGATTGTCAGGATCAATCTAATCCTCTACGTCGCTCTACTCCCTGAGCTTCTACCTCGATATAGCCGATGCAACCGTCGATGTCATCCCGGATGGAAGCAGATGGAACCAATCGAGCAGCCCTGTCCTATGCACGCACCACTTTTGGCAATAATCCCAGCATCAGCTGTCCACTGCAGTGACGTCCCGATGTTTCACACGCGGCTCTTTGACCATTTCGTAGTCAATCTAGTGTTCTGCCCTCCGTCATCGCGTACGCTTGTCCTACAGTGACAGGTGCCTGTGTAACGCACTGGCTACCCGTGCTCGTGAGTCAACTTGAACGAGGAAATCAGAGACGGGCCAATCGGATGGCAGGAGGATCATTTCTCGAGAAACGAATCGCGTTACTTAGCGATATTACTGAGTAACGGGAGTCCAATATGGCCAGTTGCCAGAAGTGCTTTGACCATCGGAACATCTACACGTCCCATGGGAATGGAGCCATTACCGTTAACCTCTCGCAGGATTGAGACCCAGGATTTGCAACGATTAAAGGGCCTGTAGTAGCCCCAGGATACGCCCCGTTAAACCGTCCAAGAGAATCCCAGGATCCAACTTGGGCAAAAGGAATCTGGACTCGATAGTTTATTGAATACTCCAAAGGAATTGATAAAAAGAGATTCCCGTTTCAGAAGCGTCCGGGTAGACTTTCGATCGGCGTCCCGCAGTGTCCCGTAGCTTCGGTAGCATCGACCATGTGCTACTCCCACGCACACACGCACGCACGCACACACGTACACGTCGTGTTGCCTATCGAACGGATAGACGCTTAGCTCCGCACGAATGCGTAGCTCGTCGTTACTTTATTGTTACGTAGAGACTAGCCACCGAGCGCTTCGTTTAATGTTTAATGAGTGGTGTGTGCGTGCGCGTGTGTATTGTGTATATATGCATATACATAAATATATAGAACTACTAAGCTCGTGAACTAGCGGCCATAATTCACGGGTCTGCAGCTCAACAGAGTCCAGGGTTCCCCTCGAGGGAAACAAATACCCACGGTGGGTGGACTCGTTTCGTGCGGAATTCTCGTTTCTCAAGGTCAGTCGGATCGCCCTCCCTGTCTTTTCAGCTATTCTAGACTCGTAACGATAAGAGGATTTCTCAAGAGAAATTGCCAAGTCGAGAGAGTCGGCGACAGGATCTTCGGGATACCATCAAGCAGACTCCCTACAGTCTTACCACTGCTTGCCTTCGACTTACATTACGGATATTGTACGTTGCAAAAGAGAAATGGTGGTAGGATATCTCTTCAAGTTGGAGCATCGAAAGGCTGAGATATCAAATAAACGCACGACTCGATCAACCTGTGATTCAAAAATGCTGCCAAACGAAAGATCCTTTTAACTACTGACTATGGGAACGGCCTTACGGGATCACCCGTCATCTCTCATCTGCTTTAAACCTTCAGAGAATCGAGGCCTCTTCCGTTTCAACGTTTTACAGGAATGCTCGTTGATCGTCATTCCTTAAAAAAATTCTTTGGACTTATCTGCGCTACCTTTCGGAGTAGACAATTGCTGGCTACTATCTTCCATATAATTAGTGTTCACCTCGCTGCGCCCTCGTCGAGCGAAGCTGTGAAAAAAGATGGCTTACCGTCCTTTCAAAGTAACTCAACGGATCAGCTATATAGCTATACATATGTATAATCGAGGAATCAAAGCCTGTTCTTCCTGAATATTTTATTCCGTCATTAAGAATCACGATTCCTCCTAAATTATACATATAAGATTCAGCTGAATTTGAGAAAATTCCCGTGATGCCCAATGCACGAACGACAGAGATAGAGTCATAGAGCCATAGAGCCGTAGAGCCGTAGAGCCTCTCGATCACGGGCCTCCGTGTTTGCGGCACGATACTCGAAAAGACCCATTGAGAAGTATCGAAGAGATAGAGTTACAGACTCGAACTTCTAAAGACACGCCTTTTGACTCCCAGAAAAAGGTAGTTTCAGATAGTTCCTGCATCCTAAGCTGGGGCTGGTTCACTTGTGAAAAAAAAAAAGAATTTGACCCAATTCCAGGTAATCCTGGAGCTGGGGCTACGGGAAAGCCAATGGAATTATCAGGAACAGGTGATTGTTCGGCAATACGAAGGAGAGGCATTACCAGGAGGTTTCCAGCGTGTCTTCGAATGAACCCTGCCAAGCTAAATGAGACGCGCCCGGAGCCCTCGAAAATCGCGAGGTAGCTCAATCAGCGAGGATAGCTAACGTCTATAAAAATGTAGGGAAATACGCGTGGTAGAGGGAGATCAAAGAAAACAGGGAACGAGAAAAGGAAAGAAATTTGGAAAATGGAGAAATTCAGAGAGCCAGAAAGTGGTTGGAAGTCAAGGAGTCTGGAATGCCTACGCGCGGCCTAGAAGTTTGCGTAGAGAGGAAAGCGGCGGGCTGCCATTGTTCGTTGGTGAACAATGCTGTCATTGTGTCGATGTGATTAAACCTCAAATAAATGTTCTATTAGTCCCTTCTCGGGAGCTCTCGTCGCCTTTAGCCTTGCGCAGCGCCAAAGCACAGTGTGCTATTTCCTTGACACCTGAATTCACACACTGCTGCGAATGGCCTAAAAACTGGGCTGGCACGGATACCTATATGCATGGGTGTCGTTGAACGTGCACGCGTTTAACTGACCCTCGAGTGACCAAGTCGACCGATGTGCCCATTTCTTTTGAAGACCCAAATACTTGAGACTCGTCTTGCCGGAAAAAAGGTGAATCCCCTCGGGAAGGGATCCTGGGATGCTGCGAGAAACGAAGGGACCCTCGGAGAGTCACGAGTCAAATTCAATCCCGACAGAGTTACGTGATCTCTAGCATCTTCCTGATAAGTGCAGGACCGTCGCCAGATCACAGGCTTATCAAGGAATGGACGGTCTCACCGCAATTTCCTTAAAGTCAAAGAACGACGTCACCATTGGAATTCTTTTTCTTTCGCGATGCCCTTCAAAAGTTTAAATCCCTTGCAAGACCCTTTATGCGAGTCCACTGCTAAGAAACGTGGCAGCCGAAGAAAAGAAAAGCTCTAAACTCGAATGAGTCAAAGAGATTCCAACGTCAAGAGCTTCGCGATCAGCTTCAGCCACTCGAGGTGGAATTCTATCGCGCGAAAAGGCGGCTCATCGGGACTCGACCATTCTTGATGAAATAAGAAAAGTTTCAACAAGCTCGATGGACTTCGGAACATTGGCAAAGAATAAATGAAGAGTGAGATCGATACGATTTTTAGTGGTGATCGAAGGTCGTGCTTTAATCCATTCTTCGTATTGTTTCTCTCTCCCCTCCCCCTCTCGCTGGTTCGAGAAAAATAGGAAGAAAATATTCTCATGACCCAATTAAAGATCAATGAGGGAACGAGCTGGGCCAAACTAAAAAAGCAAATAAATTCCCCGCAGGTAGTTAAATATCAAAGTTACACGGGTGAATGCTTTGATGAGCATAATCTTCAAAATGCTGCATTAATCCTATGACTTAATCAGCTAAATAGACACATTAATTCTCATTGGGACGGATATCTTTTGATTTCCGTCTAAAATCCCTCTGGATACTTATGTATCCGAGCGCAGAATGTACAAGACGTGTCACGCAGACGTCTGCCGCAGTTGGAAATTTGGGCAAAGTCCCAAGGGTTTGATTGGATCTCAAATATTTCCCTCTTTGAGCCTCCCTCTACTTTTACTTAAGTTTCACAAAGCACAGTTATCAACAAAGAATTCCTGCATTGGTCATGTGACATGCACGTAGGACATACGTGACGAAGCTCGAGATCAATGTCAATGATTGCATTGTGTCACAAGATTTTTTTGTCAAACGTTCAATACAAACGGCGATTCCTTACGGTGTTAAATCGACTGAAGAAGTGAAAACTCGTTTAAAATCAGCAGCCAATTGGATTTCGAACGTAACATGGTCATTAAAAAAGTCAACAGCTCGCCGCTCCTATTGCGTAACAGGGCTCTGATTTCGATTAAACGATGCGAGATAATTGCCATAGAAACTCGCGGAAAGTTGCATGGAAAGTTTTCATGAATGCCTCGAAGTGGCTGTTTTGACAAACTCACATTTGTAAACGACGAGAAGAATCCTCCGAGAAGTGGAATCCGCAGGGTTCACCGCTCACAAAAACCCCAGGCACCAGGAACAATGCTTCCGGCTGAGTTACTCATCTTCGGATAAACAATGACCGACAATGAAGATTTGGTAATTCGAGCAAAAAGCACACATAGTACATGGAACGTAAGGGAAGAGAATGCCTTCAAAGATAGTCACTCGCGTTCTCACGACGGTCCATGGGGTGGGAAGGGGGGAAGTGGCAAGGGTGCGGGGAGATGACACAAGTTGGATTTAGTGAACACTGGAAAAATGGATTGTTAAGGTCTGATCTTTCAAGGCAACTCCGAGGGTGTTAATATGCGATTAAACAACGTCGGACGCCCCTCTAACACAAAACAGTCACAGCGATTTAGAGTTGTTGGTTATAAGTTGAAAAAATTGTGAAAAAGTGTATACCAGGGTGGATCCGTTCGCGCTCGATTCAGGCTTTATGTGTTACGGGGGTGGCTCTGCGGGGCGTCGAATCCGAACGCGACGTGGCGTGTCCACTGGTTGCAGCGCGAGTGAGGCTTGGTCCTGCGCGGCAGCACACTCTGGCGGCCGTCCGGCGAACTGAGAGCAACCCTAAAAGCTCCGAGCCCCTAAAGCTCACTCCCGCTACTCCAGTCCATCCCTTCCGTACGAGGCTGGTGCCCTTCCTGACGCTTGGTCCTCCCCATCACCGAGAGTGAGTACACCAGGCACGAAGAATATCACCGACCGTTTTTCTCCCGTGATCCCGCATGCCAGGCAATGGCAAGGGGACAGGCCTACCTTCTTCCACTTTCTTACGTCGCTTTGGTCCTCGTAGACCCTCCATTTACAACTACAATTCTCAACCGCTTTAATATTGCATCTGATTTACATTTTACCAAAAATTTTATCAAGGATCTTGGAAATCCTTTACTGCTGGAGACGACGAAGTATATGACGGACGAGGAACCGCTCTTTGCCCCTGACCCAAAGTGTAGCTGACGTTTCTCATAGGCAGTTAGTGATAGTCTGCTTAATTCCAGCCAGTGGCAACAGCAAAAAGTTGTCGAAGAATCGGAAACGGAGGGAGTCATTCACGCAGTCCCTTGTACGTGGATCAATCGTCCTGTGAGGATATTCGCTTTCGCGTCTTCCATAGCAGACTCAGACCTTACACAGAATACGAAGATTCTCTATATTCTGGGTAATGGAAGTCAATATAGATATATCTACCTTGCAAAAATGGTTGCAAGTGACAATTGGCAAATGGCCAGAGGATCTCGATGTTATCTAAACTTTTCACTATGGTTTACTCGTTCTCCATCTTGACTGGCAAACTCTCGCTCCCGGAAATCCCTCAAGTCCCGAGTAACAAGTGCTTCCTTGCGAGGGATACGGAAATCCCTTGATGTAAACTGTCCGATACATCCAAAATGTCCTCACGTGAAAAAGAAACGATTTTCCGATTTTGGGTAGAGACTCCATCACTATAGCCCCTGTAGTGTGCATATTCCATGCGCATGCAACAAGTGCACTCACTATGAGCGGCTTCGAGACTTCCCTTGACAATCTTCCCTAGGAATCGGCGCCCATTAAGTACACGATCTTCTCGACTGATTCCAGGACTTCCTGTTTAACGTCCCATAATCATCCCCTCGACTTTTACCAATCTCCAAGAAAACAATCGAAGACGTTCGCACGAGGTCTTCGGGATGTCTTCGCGGTATCGGTAGCACTCAAGTGCTGAAATGCTATAACCAGTAGTGGTATTACTATTGCCATCTGCCTTCCCTGTAACCGATACTGTCTTACAGCTATTCTACCGCATATCCTCCGCGTCTCTGAGTGCTGAGTTAGGTTTCTCAAACTGTCGCGTATTCCGATATACTCCACTCCACCGTTAGGCGAGGTGTCAGCCCTATTCCAGGGCTGCAGTAGTCGGAGTCAGACAGGCTGTTCGCGCCAAACAGCCGACATCAAGAGACTATAGCTATAGTTATTTCTATTCAGTCAGCCTAAAACCTGTGAGATACAAGTACATATGTATATGTATTGTGACGTGATTTTTCGATTAACGGTCACAAGACGACTCCGGCTACCGATACGGATAACGTTCTCGCTTTCGAATTCCCTTCGGGTCGTCAACCTGCTCAGAAGCAACGAACTCCGGTTGATTCGTATAGTTATGCCAATGCTCTCGAAAGATTTGATATTGTTTAGTCGAGGCCGAGGTGCTCGATTCTGCCGCGGGGAGATAGTCTCGACGTACCGAGTTGCCCGGCGGAGGAGACGACCCGACGGAGACGTCTTCACGGACCGGCGGAAGCCCGGGTGAAATACCGGCGCCCCGCTGGAGATGGGCAAAGGGCTGTAGAGCGGCCGGAGATAGTTTCGATACGGTTCAAAGGGCAGGAGAGGAACCTCCTGCTCGAGTTAAGGATGTGGTGCTCAGCTGTCGCCCGATGCTAAGGAACGCGCGCTATTTGCCTGAATCTTACTCCGACCCTCTCTAGCTCAACCCAGCAGCCTGAGCGGCCGTGCATTTCCCTAGGTTGGTTCTCGAAAATAGTTCGTTCTCGGATTTTTCGCTATCGGTGTCGAGTTAAGAAAAGGAATACGTATACAGTATATGCACAGACACACACGCGCGGGTGCACACACATACACATGTATCCTGAGGCGGGAACACGACCCTCTTTTCGGTTCCAAATTTATTAATCGCCCGAGGTTGGCACTACTGTTTCTACGCGCTGACAAAGCGGCACCAAGGTGAATCTTCGGCGACACCTCTGTCTACCTTCACATGGTGTTGTCGATCAACAGACGTGTGATTGACGTGATTGGGCGACACTACTGGGAGGCTAAAACTTTATCGAAAAGTGCAACCGTGGGAAAATTGAACATTCCACATTTTATTGAAGACTCCCTTGACCACCCACCCCCGCACAGCTCATATTTGGTTCTAAAGGCTCTAAAGTTTTAGACTTTGACAAGGCATTAGAAGGAATCTTTGCCAGTTCAAGGCTAAAGCGTCGTTCCCTTCACTGTGATAAAGTGGTAACCGTTTTCGAGCATTTCGTGCTCGCGGAAGATTCATATTCATCTCAAAATTTAATATTTACAAATTTCTCACCAACCGGAGACAACATTGGCCTTGCGCCTGTAAACATTTTTAAGAAGTAAGGAACGGATTGATCGATCCCTGACAACGTTCCAAATCGAAACAAGCAAAAACTCTGAATCTGGATATGTCGAGCAATTTTCTGGCTCGTTGAACGGTTTAGTTTTTCTCTAGGATTTCAACCTCGTGGTGTCCGTACTCTGGAAAACTTTTCTACACGAAATCTGAATTGGCTGCTTGAATCGTTAGGAGGCCTGGAGGCCTCGTTGTCTTGCTGCCTTGTTGCCCGGACAGACAGAGCCGCCGGCTGCTTTTTACGGTTACATTTTTGTTCGTTAGAAAACTCCAGCCTAAACAATTAGGAAAGAATCGCCGGGAGCCAATCTAGGAACCGAACCATTTAGCGTTCCCGTATCCATGCCGACCAACTGAAAGTGCAAAGTTGACGAAAACACTAACCGTCTAGAATCGTACGTATTAAGTAGATGCGCGTGCTTAAAAATAACGAAGATACTCCAGTGCCCGTAGAACTTACTGAATATTCCAGAAAGTTTTCAGGCAATACCTCGCCGGGTCAATGCGAATTCACCACAAAAATATCTTCGGGTACCTCATATTAAATGTAGCGCAGACTCATCGGCGTACTTGAAAAATGTATAACCGTGAAATTCAAGGAAAGAATTTAGCTGCGAATCGAAACGTGACTCGACTACGAATTTCCATCCCGAAAGCAGATAGGTCAGGAAGGAAACTGTAAGCTGCAGGGGTCTACACCCCGAAGAGTGTGGAAACCCTTGATGATCCGCTTCGGGTACTGTTTCTCGTATGCACCTTTGATCCGATAGACGTTGGGGCTGTTACTACCCGCCCTTTGGTGGGCTACCATTAATTGGTGATTTGTGGCAGAGCTTGTTTATGGGCTCCCTAAGGGCTCGACCTTGGGCAGGTAGACACGCGTAGCTGCTTCACCTACCATCGTTCGCCTCAGCACACGTTAGATCTTCGTTCGACCGATGCGTCCTCAACTTGCCCGCAGCTACCCTTGTCCCGTCTCAAGACGTACGAAGCTCGTACAAAGACGACCCAGTCTTCACTATCCTCAGGATCTAGACCAGCCCAAGCGAATACCTACACAGGCATTCTCATTAAATTCAATTTGGTACTTTATTCGCATGTAATACAGAATGCGTCGTAATTTTCCCGACTGCTAATTTCTCCAAGTATTCAGAATAATGTAATAGAGAGACGAGTGAACGGCCGCCACCGAGTTGTGTCTTAATCACTTTCGAGTCGTACGTAGTACTTCGCGTGCCTCCCTTCATTAATGTACTTATCAAATACTCCAAGGAGTAATCACAATCTGTATTGTTTTAAAGGAAGTACACTACAAGTCGAACGGGATTTACTGTAGCGAATAGAAATTCTGAGAACGTGACGAAAAGAGTCCGGCTTGTGTTTTTTTGATGCCAAAAAGTTCTCACAATCTCGCCATAAAACTCTAATGAACCAATCCCGTGGCCGATAGCCTCTCGCACGTTCGAAAACTGTATGGCGGATTAGGTGAGAGGAGCAAGGGGAGCAACCGAGGGAAAATAAAAGAAAGGTGGGCAAATAGGTCGACAGGTGGAGTGAGCCAGGAAGGGGGCCGCCAGATTGGACGTGAGCGGAGGTTGGTAACGATCGAATATAATTTTTTTTCATTCGTGTCGTCGTTAACTGTCACAGGGTGTGCGCTCATCCTCCCATTTGAGAATCCGCAGCTATGAAATATACGGCCCTCTGGGACAGATTACGTAACACGTGTTACATGGCACGCTACCTACGTCAATCGTTTTATCAACATTAGCGACGTATCTTTCTTAATTAACAATGTGGCTGCGGATAGGCCTCCCTGCGCGAATCCTGAAAAATAGACAATGTCAAAGCGGCGATCGCCGATGAAAACCAAACAGCAGAGAGTCGATTCGAACGGATGTTACCGATTAGAATTTCTATACAAACAGGAAGAAAGAAAATTGCATTACGCGCGGGGCTTGAAAGCCTCGACGAACCCGCATTAGCAATCACGTTTTGCGCGTCTCCTTTTCATCGATGAACTTGATCGACAGGACGCATGTCGATTGAACATGAGAACTCTCGCAACGAGTTACGTGATGCACTTCGCAAACTACGACGTTATAAAATGGACGGAAAAGGACGACCAAGATGATTGAATTGGAGAAGTAATAGGAAATGGAAATGTAAGTTATCCCCCGCCAACTATGCCTATGACTGCCATAGCCGCTATACAATTCTTCTTCGCGATGAAATTCGTTCTGATGAATGATGTCATTGTAATGTCGGTATGAACGCTGCTGAATATCTTCACACCGTGAACAGCGCCGTTTCAATTCTCAAAATGTTAAGTCGCTACGTTCCACACGCTGCAAGCGAAACAAGGGAGACCTACTCCTAGAATTTATTAGGCGGGTCAAGTGCCGCCGTTTCTCATTTGACCATAGAGACGCTCACTACGAGCGAGTAGAAACTCATGCGTTTTCCGGGCGATTCTAAATTTGAATTTAACGTAAAAATCGTTAAATTGTCGATATACCGATATTGTCGATATATAAATTGTTCATTTGCATCGTCTGCAGAGATATTTATCGGATATTTTGTTTTCTCCCGGTGATTAATCGTTTCTCTCGGTGGATTCGTCAGGCCCGAGCTGCATCCAATTCGACATTCGGTCCAATAACGATCCATGTGGGGAAGGAAAAGACGAAAAAAGTCTTGGATGCGAATAAAGAGTCAGTCCTGTCACGCGCGAGGAAACGATGATCGAGGGTTTCCTCCAATGGTTTTCCTAGGTTGGGCTTTACTGAAACTCCTCTAAATCATTTTTGTTACAACATTCGCATCTCTCGCTCATACTCAGCTTTGAAATTATTTCAACGCGGGTAGTTATAAGTTTAAAGAACTTTGTAAGCTTTCTCCTTGATCCTGGAAATTAACCGAAACTACTTACTCATTTCGAAAACGGAAAATATCCGGTCATTCTGTTATAAAAATCCCTCAACTGATGAAACGACCTCGTGAAATTCACTGGCGTACGGAAAATCTGCATGATTGATGAAACCTTTTTTTCACTAGATTAATATCGCAAAGTAGACAATTACCATTCGCGGTTGAATGAACATAAGAAATTTATATAAAAACAACATGGAGAATGTGTTACACGTAATATTTGGATATTACCTACTAACACAAAAACATACAATGGTTTGTTAAAATATAGTAGATGCCGGTGGTTAACCACTGTCCGTGACACCAGAGAGTACTGCAACGCCACGACACTGTGGCGACGGCCAATAAAGCAAACCGATGATTTTCCAGCGTTCAAAACGCCACGTAAAATATTTCAAAATTTTCAGGCGAAAACAAGAACTATAATTGTTCAGACGTCATCAAGAATGCAACAAACTGAGGGCACAAATAATTTTAAATAGTAAAATCATAATTTTCAAGGATGTTTAGTCAAGTATACAAAATGTATTTTGTTTATCGCAGAAGAAATTGAAGTTTTATTAATAAGCCTATTACCGACCGTTGGATTTTTGACTGATGCTCTTGCCCTGCGAGTCGACGGTCGAGGCGCACGGAAAATGCCCGAAAAACGAGGCCCAACTGACCTGCCCGAATACATCGCGGAGCTCGAGGCCGAACGGACGGGCCAGACGCGAGACTCGATCAGACTCGAATCTGAGACTTACGCGCGTTGCCTGGAGAGTTCCCTTGGACTAGACAAAGGAAAAGCAAAACCGCATTTCTGTAAAGCATAGAAAAGACAGTTTACGATTGAATGCTCTCCGGTATTGTGTTCTCGCTTTCCAGGAAACGTAATTCCTCGAATGGATATCCGGCAGAACAACTGCAGTGACTAAAATAATTTCGTGAACGTCTCCACCACGAAGAGATCGGCTTCGGGCTGTTTTCAAAGCAAAATAAATTGTCGCCGCAAATCGAAACAATTTTCGACATAAACTGATGCGCCGCGCACTCGGAAACTTGCACGTCTCACTTCCTCGAACAAGGACGAACAACCTGGTGAATCGGTTAAACGTGAGTAGATTCGCAGATGAAATAAAATTTTACGTCTCACGTTGGGTAGGATAATGGGATAGCCGAAATAAGACGCCCTGAGCGATGCACGCATCATCTCTATCGCCAGCGACATCAAATCAGGATTCGCGCACGAAATTTTGGAATTTGTCCAAACTTTGAAGCATCATTTTGCACTTCCGTCGCGAGCTGTTTTACATGAGGTCGTCCTACATGAGTATTTGATTTTTTTTCTTGGCTGTCTATCCGCGCCTGCCTTTTGCGATTCCCCGATAGCAGATATGGAGCAGCAACTGTGAACTCAAAACTGAAATATCATAGTTTCATAGTGAGTACTCGGCAGCAAATTTCATAATGAATATTGAACGATAGAGCTCAGAAACATCTGCACCAACCGAAACATCCGTCGTGCTTCTTGATACGTGACAGACACGTAATTTGCATAACCATCTAGCGCGTTTCAGTACTCAGTTAAAGACAATCACTGATCCGCTGCTGATTTCGAAGGAAAGCTCCAGCATTGCGAATTCGCTTCACACCTAAATAGGAAGATCGAGCAGCGTTATAGAGTTCCACGAAATTGGAGCGTCCGAAACTTTGACAAAGTCACCAGGCCAAGTTTTTGAACCATTTGCATAAGGATTCGAGAGTCCCAGCGATCGCCTTCCTCGCAGTGACTGGCTCGAGTTGAAGTTTGCTGCTGACGCCGGCTTTGTCTTTGACAGACTTCACCAAATGAAACGACATCACGGTGGCACGTAAACAGAACTTCAAGGACACTTAGCGCTGCTGATAAGGACACTGCGCTTGGCCTGCGTATCTCCACGCGCGACGAGGGAGAAACATCACGTGAGTTCCTAAACTATTTTGAAATTTCTTCACGTATTTTCTAGTTGAGGAAAAAGCTGGGCATCTCGTCTTGTCTCACGGAAGGAGTTTACGAGAACGATCGAAAAACCGGAGGCTCGTAAAGTGCGTTACGATCTAAGAAATCCTCTGCGCCCTGATGTGCCACAAGCTTTGCCGTTAGGTCGACGAAAGAGACTTTCGAGGACTTGGAGGACTTACTTGTTTCACGAAGGTAGTTACCGCAGAAACTTCGTGACACGCGAACCCTCGTAAAAGCTTTTCTTACACAGCGAATACTTTTATAGAGTTCTTTAATTCTACATGAAGATACATTCTTAGGCTGCTCGTTATATCTACTGAAGGTAATAATTACGAATCGTGGCAAGTCCCTGGCTGTACATCAATCTTGATCTGATAATTTTATCATGTCTTACAATGACAACTGTAGTTCCGTGTGGTGGGAAGCAGATGACTGCGCGGAGAGGGGGGGGGAGAAGGTCGGGCGATAAGTTCATAGAGTATAGAGAAGCCTGTATACGCGAGGCTATTCTCATTATATGTGGAAAGATCGTTTATATTTTCACCAGCATAGGCCGAAATGCTGAAAAGGTGGAGCATGGCGGAAGGGTGCGGGGAGGAAACGGCGAAGAGTGGCTGCAGGTAGCAGAGGATGGCAGCAGGAAATACCAGAAGAGGGGAAACAAATGCTCGGGGGTTGCTTGGTGAACGTTCGCATATGTATGCATCAGGAGGTGTTTGGGTCACTGGCATGTAGGTTAATTGCGAGTGAACTGTATATTTGGCAAGCTTTGTGTGGCAATGTGCGCGTCAAGGATAGTGGCGTTGCAGTTGCGAGCACGTGCAATTCCTTCTTGCACGTGTAGAATGATGATTGGACGTCTAGCTAGTTAGCTGCTTGGCCACGCGATGCCGCAAGTCTTCTGTACATCGACCGTGACTCCCGTCATTTTCCGAGAGCCTCGTCGCTGCTCCAAGATCCGAGCAACTGAATGGAGTAAAGCGAGCGTCAAATCTCGCCTGATCTAGTTGAAAATATTCGCACGTTGTTTGCATTAAACGAAGATCGTTTAGGCTTCGGCGCGACTCAAAAGTGCGGCGACGCTAACGTTCCCGGTGAAATTGCGGGCGCTTGGTTTCGGCATTTCGAGGAGCCTGACTCGAACCTATTTATGCCGGGGTAGGTTAATTATATGTAGATTGGTTCTCCGTTACTCCGGGCAACTGGGCCCCGTTACTTGCTAAGTATATGTAAGAAGGAGCAGTGGAGGAAGTGCGCGACCTGCTCGACAACTTAAAGCCAGTAGAGACGGTGCCTTCGTTTCGCGAAGCTTTCTATCAATTTTTCTGAAAAACTTGCTCGTCCAAAGTGATTTACAGTGAACTCTAGAGTTGCCGAGGAGGGGGGTGAGGAGGGGTGGTGGCTGACATGGAACTTTCTTACTTTTTCGATTTTAGTCGAAACGACGAGACGCCACCAAGGACGTTATGCCCCGTTATGGGGATGGAATTTTGTACCCAGTCTAATACTCATTTTCCAAACAAAATGATATTTCTTAGAGAGCTCAGTGACGGTGTTCACCCCCATTCGAGCACCCCGACGCTACCGTCCCTATTTACCTGCTTCCCTGTCTCCGTCTAGACCGTTTTTCTTCCTTCGACCCGCCTGATGCGATAGGCAGGACGCGATCTTCAGAGTTGCCAACCGACCAACCGGCCATCTTGATTTATAAGGGCTGTTTCGAGTAGGTGCGTCAAGGACTGCGATCGCTTCTTTTCAACGTACACTCGTGAATTAAATTATTGAGCTCACTCGGTCGGAGCTAGTAGGTCAGCTGGTAGAAGGGAACGTTTCAAGGGAGCAGGACGATAAAACCGACCTTCGATATTTTCTTCTTCAGTGAGAGCTGTTCGTGTCGGTCCGCATCTATACTCGTAAGTAGTGTAATTACGAGTCGGTCGATCTGGTCGACCGGGTTATTCTAACGTGTTTGATTCGCCCCATTTTGTCTTGTCGACAGCTAAATACATACATCATAATTTGATATCATAAATCACGGGATTATTTAGTCACTACGCAGGCTCGACCTTTTCTTAATTCTTTAAATTCGACTCTTTATATCGATCGCAAATATCGTTGAGCACATGAATCATCGACTAGAGCAAGCAATCTATTATCTTCAAAACTAATGTTCAGTCACGTTTCATTTGACATATTTCATCGTCCCAGTTAAAGATAGAATATACCTTATGAATGTCAGTCTTCGTTGGCTTCTGACATGTATTGACTACAAAGCGCAGTCGAACGTAGAAGCGGAAGGAAAGTAAATATAGGTCTGCCGGAATAGGTTCGATCCGGCGTTTGGTTATTTCAGGACAGGAGCCTGCCCTTCCATCCCTTTGCCTTCGATCTCATCGCTTCGTCCCAACCGCCACGCTTGCTCCTTCCAGCGGAATTTCGGAGCGTCGATTATTTATTCGTCCTCCTGGCAGTGTCACGCGTGTCGCGAAGGAACGATCCCTCCCCGTCCCCCGCCACCCTTCTTATCGCGATGACAAAATCTATTATCAAGATCCCTTATCTTCTTTAATTTCTTCCGTCGATCATTCATCTCTTCGTTCCTTCCTACGTCTGGTGCATTCGATGGATATTTCGTTCCCCTTGTCATCTCAAATTGCTAGTATTCACAGAGAAAGAACGCATCTCAACGAAACCCCTAAAACGCAGGAGCCCGTCTTCCCGTCTATCATTTAGCCAAGTTTCTTTGAGGAAGGTAAAGGTAGACTGCAAGTTCACCAAAAAGACATAAAGGGATTCTCAATGGACTCGGTCGCCGCGACGTTCCCCTGAGCAAAGCCCGGAATCCGCAAAGACTGGGAAACCTGATCCTGATAGACTCTAATCGAAAAACACATAATACTATACTGTCCTCGAGCCTCCTAGACGTCTCCTACGTGCATTCGAGGCCATCCTAATCCAGCAACGTAACATCGGACTCAAGTACCATGTATAACTGTACGTTTGAATAACGAGAACGATAAAGCTCAGTTGTGAGAGCAGTCTTGCGTAATTCTCGAATACAAATGGTAACTGGCAATTACTTCCGGAATTCCTGAATCGAGACTAACGGCAGCGAAAGCCAAGTTTTCTCGGCACAACCGGAAAGAAGTTAGTATGTAACTTGGAGGTGCAGGTGCAAATGCAAGTGCAGCTTTGTACCAAAGAGAGTAGAGCTAAGATTTAGCGTGTGCGCTTAGCAGCAGCAGCACCTGCGACATCACGCTCCACGAGTGAACTCTTTGCACGGGAGTGTGTGTGCGGCCTTACTTCGTAATCGAGTCAAAGAACAAGTATATTCAAAACTTCAATATCAATATAACTTTTGAGCATGACGCAATAATTGCGACTGTTTACTTACGAGCGCCCAAAGCTCTGGCGCCGACATTTGAAATATAATTTTGTTTGGGCTATATGGGCTAACCACACATGGGGTTCCTGGGACTGAGACGTGACATTCCTATAACACATCCACTGGATAAGAGGTGATTGATCGAAAGCAATCCTCTCGTCTTGTGTTGATCCACCGAAGCTATGATTACGGGACATTGCTTCTGAATTAAGTCCCTCCGAAGTTTGCCAAGATAAAGGTCCGCTCGATCTTTTTAGCGAGCGCCACTTGATCTCGGGATGAATTTGCGAAAATTGAACAGATGACAAGATCCTCGTATCGCTACCTACACACGTGGACTAAATCCTGTGGACTGTTTGGTCCTGGGTTCTGGGGGTTCTGGGGGTTTTGGGGTTCCTGGGGTTCCTCGTTGTAATGTTGACCGAGGAGTTATGGGTGGCCTAAGATAAAGAGAATCTTTAATCTCGGATCAGCTCAGTGGAATGGAAGGGAATGATTGTCGCACCTTTTTTGCCAGAATCGTAAGCGCAGAATGTCGTGTGGCGATTACGCCATCTGTAGGAAGATTCTTTATCGCTTAGCGGACCGTATGTTAATATCCTTGAATTATTTTGTCAGGAACGATGTAGAGGAGAAAATGAGATGCCAGAAGCAAAAAGAATTTCCGACTAAAGAGTGTCGTTAACAGATAAGAAAGGATGAGCCTTTTCTCGGACTGTTTCTTCGTTAGATTGGATATTGATTCCTTTAAACATTAATTACACTCATTTACAGTATCCCACTCTAGTGGCGAACATTAACTAGAAAAAGTTAGTGCCTAATTGGACTTTCCAATTCTTTTCCGCCATTGCGCTAATCAAACTTTGACATCGAGACTCGGATATCTCTATCTTAAGCTTGGCAACCTAAAGAAGAGCGGTTGAATGCAGCGTCCTCGTTAGGTTAATTAATTACTACTGGTCGAGGTACGAAACACAGATCTCCTACAGACCTGGCTCCGTGCACGCGATATCGCTTACCAATAACAATTACTTGAAATAAGGTTAGTCATAATTAATGAGCCTTAAATTATGATTAGATGATCGAACAACGGAGGACCTACCGTACGAGCCCTTCAACCCCTTCCGCAAGTCAGCTAGCAGGAGGAATGTCCTGAAAGCCCTTTTCGTGGACCGGCTTAAATGGAAGGTAGATGTTAACCGGAAGTCTTGACTGATGAAGCGGAAACTCGTTATCACACAGAAGCGGGTTTGCAAAGGAAGTATCGCGTGTTCAAATTAATTCGATGCCCCGAAGCGCGCGCGCGCGCGCGCTCCTGCTCCTGGCTCCTAGGTCTAGGTAACGCGAGGCAACCAGTCACTAGGTTAATGCTCCACGGCCTACCGAGGCCGCAGGATCGCCCTTGACTCACGTTGCAAATGGATTAACGCTTCGAACCTCCGGGATGGTCTGAGAATATTTTCAAGACTCTCGATGCTACGCAAACGTCTAATCGTCCAAAGTGAAATATCAAAAGGTCCATCTCCTAAAAGTGTCCTGACCATTTCTTAGCAAACGTAGCGGCGCGAGAAGCCATCGTCGTCCTAGCCACAGCGACTATACGCAGAGCCATTACTCGCCGTAGGTCGAGGGCTGAACGGCACGAGGCACACTCAGGTACGACGATACGTTATGCAGCCGATAGGTAGGTGGGAAATAGACGGAGAGTCGTTTCCCGTATTCCGAGCGGTTGCGCAATTTCAACGATTCCCTAGGGAGTCGCAGGATTGTTTTAGTGCTCGTTCTATCACGAATAATTCTGTATAAACACTGGCGTACTGACCCGCAGCGCTGGTAACTTGTACGTAGAACACGTGTAGACAATGCAAGGAAGGGTCGAGGGGGTGCTAGTCAATTCCACGGGGCACAAATATTATTTGTGCTTCTTATATTTTATCGCGGACAATGTAATTTATATTGTACGAGTGGAAAGAAAATATATGGCAAGGAGGAGGAAATCATGTCGATTGATAGGGTGCATACGAGAGAAGTATCGTGTGGGCATGATGTATTAGAGTCCCTAATTGATCAATGGATCATCTTGAGAAGGCAACCCTTTAGCGTCGAACGATCAACCCTTACACCGCATAACGGCAAGTATTCCGAAAATTTGGCTCGTGCGAACGAGATGAAACTAAAATTGCAGAACAGCCGTCCAAGGGAATGTTGACTGGAGGAATTTGATAATCAAAGGACCCCTCGGCCCTTCAAAGTCTTTTGTCTTTGGACGATTGTCCTAGAATTGTGTGACGTTACCGCTACGAGGTAGGAGCTGCAGCCCTGTGCCAAAGGTTAACGGTTGATTCAGCTGGACCAAAAGACTTTGCGAATATCTCCGCGCGTAACTCCTCGGGATTACTCACAAAGCTACGTTTCTCATTGAAGCTAACTTTAATAAAGTACGGAATTTAATAAGGTATTATCGTCGTACTTTGCGTTTTCCGTACATTCTGCCAATATAAAGGATCGATATCAAGTTTGACAAGTTTCACGATAGACACGCTTCGTAAGGGATTCTAAATCGATTCCCTTTATGCTGGGAGGCTCAAATCTATCTGGCCCCCTTCGCCCCCTTCGCCCCTTTCGACAAGTCTCCGGATAATTCTCTTAAATCGGCAAATGCCTCCCTTTTTGTTGTTGGATTTTGGTAACTCACTCGACGATGGAGGACGAGCGTCTTTGTGCCCGAAAGGTGGAAGCGGACAAAGAAAGTGCGGGGAAGGTGACGAAAATATTTCTTATTGATTCTCGAATGTTCAAGAACTTTTTCGGGTGTCGAGGCTTTTAGCGAATGAATCCGGTCGATATTTTTGCTTTACCGATTTTCGTACTCTGTACCGAAGACTTTGTGACAGCTCTTCCCCCCCCCCCTCTGACCGTTTTAAGCAAAAGAAAGCACAAAAACCCATATTATTTGGAAGGAGGGTGAGGGGTGGGGAGGTTCAGTGAACGAATTGAAATGACAGCTGGATTTCTGGAAAAATTGTCTATACTAAAACACAATTCAAAAAGTCATTGTTTCTCCAGGGAACGAGATATAACGTTCTTGATTTTCAGTCCAATTACTAATCATATCCGTTGAAAGACGACGGAGTTAAGATTATCATATTAAATTACCAGCCATCTCGAAACTCAAGGAGTCTCGCCTTTCTCCTGTGAACTTTTATTTCGCTCGTCGCGGCAACGCCGTGTCGACTTATCCCGTCAATCTCAAATAGATTTAATTATTTAACCAGTTATTCTACTGAAAGACTTATGGATTATTAACAACTGTTCGACTAACTTTGTTCCCGACGCTTATAACTTTTCAAAAACACTGAGAAAGTTTACACCCAGCTTGCATTATCTTGCATGACAGTTTGGAGCATCTTCAATTAGCAGCACTAGGTTCGACTCGGTGGAAACGAGTCGTGAAAGAAATATTGTTAAAGGCAAAAGTCGATTCGTACCTCATTGCAGAGTAACAGTTTGCGCAAAAGTAGAATATTTAAAGGATCCTATCTAAATCGAGAAAATCCTCTTTAGAGTCTCCTAGATGAACGAGAAACTTAACGGAGCTTCGTTGATTCGTGGGCGTCACTCAGTTTCATTCCAGGAAAAACATCCTTCGGCCTAATTTCATCTCAGTCTCAACGGCGGATTCATCATTCATGGAAAATGAGCTACATCAAAACGCAATGCTAAAAAAAATTGTGCTTGATTGAATGCTCGGAATTCAAAAGCGAACTTTGACCTGGCGTTGACGATAACGAAATTCAAGTTATTAGAAGATCAAGCTCGAATTCGAAGGATCATTTGCCACGAGACTGAATACGTTTCAGGATAATTTCCGAGGATTCTCTCGATTCCCACAGCTGTTCCGGGCCCCTCTAAAGCGAAATCCTTTCACCCTTAATAATCCAAAGGTGATTGGTTTTTTTTCCGCTATATATACACCTCTCCACTTGTGCATAATGGACGAGTTCACCACACATATTATGTAGATGGCATCTTGATGTTTCACTCGCACACAGATACACCGAGCCTTGTATTTCCAATAGCCGCCATTACAAGTCCTCGTCGCGTCAAAGAGACTGGAGATACAAACAGCAGTGGTGTACTTTGCCATCGAGATGGGATACATAACAGGCTATAGTAGGTGTACATATATGTATATTACGTAATAACGAGAATACCAAAATATAAATTACAATTCCACGTCTAACGAGGTCAGCTAATAATAGTTTACCCATACTAACGTGATTCTGAATTTGCTCAAAAAGTGCAAAAACAATGATTACTGCCAACAATGCGGATTCTTATTATTAAGCTTGGTATAATTTGATGTGGCCGATTGGATAAATCGATTTTTGTTCGCTCAATAGAGCACCCGACACGAAAAGCGAGTTTCAATAGGAATTACATTGCGGATAATGTACATAACCTAATTACCAGGCTGGCAGAGATGCATGCCAAAGGCTGCAAAGGGTGATGATTTTGAGGGTGATGCGCCTGCGGAGCCTGCAATTTGATGCACCGTTGAACTCCCACACACCCACGGATATTCCTTTAATGTAACGAAAACCAGTTTGCTTGATGCAGGCTGAACCGACACATCGAATTAATGGTTCGTCTCAAAGGAGAAGCCTCTTCTAATTTTTTGCATCTTTCTTTTCTCCTTTAGTTATTTTCCGTGGATGAAAAACCTGTTCAGCGAATCACAGTCCGTTCACCATGGTTCGTTATAACTGATAGGAATGTAGTAAAGATAGGAAGCACAAGGAGATCCCACCCTACAGTGGCACGATAAAATATAGCTGCGGGTGCTCTGGCATCACTATGCTAATTAGAACAGACAGCTTAAAGCTCGACAGCAATATTAACGGGATCGGATAATGTTCGTAGACGATGCGTCCTACAAAACACGTATGTGTGACATTTCGCTCTGTTTGGTATATATTGTGTGAAACCAGGTTATGATACACGAGATATGCACGCATAGCCTTCTCCACGTTTATGTATGTATGTACACGTGGAGTTTCAGCACCAAATGAGCAGCACGCTATCTTAGTCAAAGAGACTTTTGTCACGCACTAATCTCATTTCAAAATTAAACAGATCAAATGGCGGATGTAGATGAAAATTACACGTATTGTTTGGAGAACCTAATGAAACCCATAGAAACATTCATGACAGATCGTGCGAAAAGCTTCATAAAGGAAAAGAAGATTCTCTGTCGAAGAAAAAAAAAACGTAATGGAACGAGAGTAGTAGTAGGTAAAATTAAACAGACAGCCTACGTTGTCGTTATATCAATAGGCAGGACTTATGGATTTTGTGAATTTTCTACCGACAGCATAAGTCAATGCTACTGTACGCCTTCTGTGCACTCTTGTCGCGTATTTCGTATTAAAATATTTAAGACTGCCTCACTGCGACGAGAATTCTTACCTTTGTATAGTGGGAAGCACTTAAACATTAAAATACAGGTCCCTTCTGTAGAGTATCCTTAAGCAAGTATTAAAATCATACGCGACACGATACTGATACATAACACGAATAAATATTGGAAAATAAACGGAGTAGATAAAAATTGAATTAAAATTGTAGAATGTCGAAAATAAATTACGCTCAAATTGAAATATTAATAAATTAAGTGTTTGAAATATTAAAATAATATAATAATAAGTTAGATATTAACACTTAGAAACCAGAAATCATGGCCAAAAAGTTTATAGAAGTATTGGAAGTTGGGGCCTGGAGCCCCCTTAGGTTATCCACAACCATGGTCTTTCTAGATAATCTAATCAGACTGTCATGTTCAATTTCAGATTTTGATTTAACCACAAATTTTGCTTGTTATTTAAAGATGCTTTAATAAAATAAAAAACAAATTGCGAAAGAAAATGGAGCTATTTGAGAGCAATCAATTCATTAAGAAAATCATATGAAAATATGCTCGGTTATTTCGAATAGCAATAAAAAAGATATTTTGGTGTTTGAATGAATATTTTTTAAATCATTGTATAATAGCAATTAGGAAAACATAAGGAGCATTTAAGGAGCAATTTTTTAGGCATAAAAACATTAAAATTTTTATCTTTTGACGCTAACTTTCCGACGTTCACGAACATAATGAGTTCTTGGTAAAAGTAATTCTATCCATTCTGAATAGATGGAGGTGCAGTAGCTGACCTTGTCGGTAGCCCTGTCAGCAAACGTGAGCATGAGAACCTTGAGATCGGGAAGGGGTTTGGTTTGGTGATGAACAAGGGAAGATAGGCTACCAGCGAAACCAAAGCAACGCAAACATAAAGTAGCTGAAGTAAACTCTTTAACTAAGATATGACTGTGGATGTCCAGTGTGTTTTTCATTTAAAAATGCAAACAACTATGAAAGTATTCTGGTGTTATGTGTTGGCCGTAAGCATCCTGGGAGCTGTCGGTGCCGACTGGAATACGAATGATTACATGAAACGAGAACATTCTTTGGTCAGACCATACCAAGGTACTTGGTTTTTGTTAATTGACTTTGTCTCAATATGAAAATTAAGATCTACTGCATTCACGAGGATGGATTGTTTATCGTTACACTTTGCATTTTGGTTATTCATTTTATATGAACTTCGTGCGTTCTATCATAAAGTTTTAAGGTTATGACGCGACATATCTTCATTGGTTCTCCTATCTTGAAATTCTTTGAATCTATACTAATTCCTATTTATCTCATCTAGAATGATTCAGTGGCTTCCAGTCTGATCAAATAAGATTTTCAAAAATAAGAACTCTGAGACTTTACGCTAGTAACTTTAAATAGACTGAGAATATTTGTTTCATACCAATGTAGTATGTAAATTATTTCATAGGCAATTCAAATTACCTTGCAATAATATATAATTTGCCCATGAATAATGATCTGTTGTTGTATTTATTCGGTAAATAGATCTGTGCTAATTAATAAAAATTATATTAAATAATAGTATTCATAATAATAATTAACAATATAGATAGTTAATATGATAATTTGCCTGTTATCTAAAAAATTCAGTATGCTATAATTTATTTGAAAGTAAGAAAGATTATCACTATTAATATTTAACTCTTAAATAGGTTCTGGAATGACAATACCACATTGGGATTTTATGGGGAGCACAGTAGTTACAAACAACTATATAAGACTTACTCCTGATCTGCAAAGTAAGCAGGGTGCTCTGTGGAATTCAGTGGTAAGGATATTTCCTGTAGTTGATACTTAGCGTCGTAGGAAAATTACTATTAAAATATAAATATTCACTGAGAAAATTATCCGTGTGGTCAATATTGCATTTTTTACAGCCATGCAACGTAAGGAATTGGGAATTGCAAGTGCATTTTAAAGTGCATGGTAAAGGTCGCGAATTATTTGGAGATGGCTTTGCAATTTGGTATGCCAAAGATAGAATGCAGACTGGCCCTGTATTTGGAAACAAAGACTATTTTCAAGGTCTTGCCATAATCCTGGACACATACAGCAATCATAATGGTCCACATAATGTATGTATTATATCTATATTCACTTTACTAGAGGATCTGTTTGTGAAACGCAGTATAGAACATCTTTGTCGAGTTATTACATTTAATTTCACTGACTACACACCTAACAATCCGTATGCCATCTACTTCACCAGAGAGGATACGTTGTGGTTTAGGGGTCATGTGTTCAACATAAAAGAGAAATCTGTAACTTTAACAAACCCATGATTTCTTGAATTTTCACAAAAGCTAATCGACATCGATTTACTTGTACGAATAAATTAAAAACATTTTAGGCACCATTTCAGGAACGAGAAATGGTATTTGATATAAGCGGGTATATTAGAATCTCAAGTGAAGTGAGTTTTGCATAGTAAAATCCAAGTAAATTAAAGAGATGAGAAAATGCGAAAATCGTCAAAGTGTCTACACGTGTGTGTGTGAGCACGAGAATTGCACGGCCAAGTATAAAGAAGAAATAGTAATTGAAATGATAGCATCTGCACTCGCGTGAGGCACATGTAGCAGGAGAATATGCACAACGGCCATTGAAAACACAGTACAGCAGCACTGTCATACATAACGTATTCTGCTCTTTCATTAATTATAAATACTAAAAATAAAATGTTGATACCTTTACAGCATCAACATCCATACATTTCGGCAATGGTTAACAATGGCACTCTGCACTACGATCATGATCGTGATGGAACTCATACGCAACTGGATGGTTGCGAAGCAAAGTTCAGGAACTTCGAACACGACACCCACATAGCTATACGATACGAAAGAGATACCTTAACAGGTCAGTCAAAGTCGCTCTACATGGACAGCCATCCTAGTTTTCTCATCAAGATAGAATTGCACTCACTCTGTTTTTGGTGTACGATGCTTTGGTCGGTACAGTGTGGTTTTATGCGATGTTGTGTGTAAACATTACTATTACAGTAAGGTCTTACCCGGAGGCCTCGTGGCTCTCATCTTGGAGTGCCTCCACATCATTCGGTGGTATCTTTTCCTCTTAGTCTCGTTACTCCTTCCCGCTGACCCCCCTTTCATTCTGGATTCAATAAATTTCTTCTAAATTCTTTCTCTTTCTTCTAACGATCTTGTCCGTTCAAGCTGTCTATGGTCGAACGTAAAGTCCTCTTCAAGTAGTCCTACGAATGAAAGAGGATAAGCGGATTTCGTCGATTTATTAACGCATGTCCACGGGATAGCAGTTAGTAAGCCTGAACTAGATGTTAGTAGGACACCCAAAGTACGGCTTTATGCAAGATTTATAAAATTGCTCTATCAAAATGCAGTATCAACTGACATCGCAAACAAGGCTGCGTGGAAGGAATGTCTGACCGTCAAGGGTATACAGCTTCCCACGGGATACTACTTTGGAATTACAGCGACGACTGGTGACCTTTCCGACAATCATGACATCATGTCGATTCGTCTCTTCGAGTTGGACTTGCCTGATGACGTACGTCTACATACTAGATTTCAATCTCATAAAGATTTCCAAGTGTCATTATAAATCATCACTTAAAAACAAATACCCCTTAACTCAATTGCAGCCAAAAGACGACGAAGATCGATCCAATATTTTGCCATCTGCAGCGTTCTTTGAATCTCCAAGAGGTTAGTTAAATCTTTAATTGAAAAAAGTACATTATTTAATCTAATTTGCCCTAAGTTTGCACTATTCGCTTCGTACGTGTATATGTATTCTCGTAATTTTAGATCACGTAGACGATCCAAAGCCTTCGTCGTTAAGCGGCGTCAAGATTTTCCTTCTGATGCTCATCGGTGCACTCGCCCTGATCGCATGCGTGGTTATAGGCATAATGTTCTATCAGAAACATCAAGAAAACAGTCGAAAGCGCTTGTACTAAAGATCCTTTGAAGTGCCGGCACGTAAGCAAACACTGAGCTACGTTTGAAGTCATTCCTTTACTCGGAATTTCTCATCTACCGAATGATCCACAATCGGCGAACGACGAATATGAACATTTAGAAACAAATTTTTTAACTGTCCCTTTTTTGCGAGTGAAAATTCGGTGTACAGGAAGTATTGATGAAGTCACAACACACAGTGCCGAAACAACTTCACAGGTAACGATTCGAAACTGAAGGGATTAAGTAGTCACTGCGAGTAATAAATTTTAACGGTTGCCATTTTCCGTAAGTTTCCAATGGAACGAGGATTCTAAGTCTTTATCAAAGTAAATTGTCGATATGCTCCTTGTTTTACAGTAAAGGGATTATGAATTGAGGGACAACCAAATTTAAAGCGGCAGTAAAATTTTCAGAGTTTAGGGGAATTTAAGCACAGGGTAAGCACGCGTCTTCAATTTTGAGTGTTTCTCGGAGGGAGTTTAAAATGTTTCTTCCTTACAAATCTTCTGTCAACTTGTACGAAGGAAAAAGGATACGTTAGACAACAATTAAATGCTCTTTCCTACCTCAAGTAAGTCTGATGTAATTTGCTGACTACTGCCAGGTTAAAACTTGTATGCGCATGAACTTGTTTCATCGCACGTCATAGTTCGTGTATATTTTACATTAATTGTGAATAACGAAACGCAGCGAGTGTTCCGTTGAGGCGCGATACCATTTTCGTGTCTCTAAGTATCAGTGACACGATACAAATGAAGTCAGGTGAATACGTATGTTTATGTGTCTAATTATCTAGTGATTTAAGATAATTAGCCCAATCGGGACGAAAGACTGTTTAACAAGGATGGTCGCAACGTAAATTTTATACTCTTCTAGTAAATCAATCGAATAACTTCAAGCAATTCGATTGACTTGGAGGAGAACGCTTCCTATTTTCATTTTCACCATTATTGTACTAACACGCAACTCTATTTTGTGTTTTTTTACGCCATCACAATACAGAATGCTCTAATTAGCACCGAATGTCATACTAAAATAATATCCACAACAGCTAAAAACGTTACAACTGATAATTTGATCGATTTTGTAGATTTGACGGATATCAATACATTTTTTAATTTTGCTCTTGTCAAAATTCATATAGTTATGTGTATACATATAAATGTATTGTAAAACATTCGTGAGATAGTGTAAGAAATTATTATTTGTAAAAACATTAACCTCGAGCTATATTTAAAACACTGGTATAAGTATTACACATCGCAAACTACGGAGTTTCAGCCTAAGTGAAATAATAATAATAATAATAATAATACTCTGTCAAGACGTTTTCGTGTTTGGTTAATTGTGGACAAACGGTTTAGATAAAGCGGAAGAGACGTATAAATTATAAATTTTATATTTGTACATAAATAAAACATCACTATTGTTGATATTAGGTAATCATAGAATAGCATCGTAATGTGGAGTTGCTCTTTTTTTTTTATTGAAAAAGAGGAAAAAGTATCCGAGAAAGGAATAGTTGAAACAGCGAGTGAAAGGGAAAAAAGAGATAGCAAGAACATGGCGTTACTCTTGTTTTAAGAATTTATTTACTAAGAACCGTTGCCAAATATGAATAAATACATATTCAAGAAACGTATTTATCATTTTACACCGACACGAAAGGGAGTATAGATTTCCTCATTGCCGTGTGAAAGTTCAGCATAACCAATCAATCAACTAACAACATTATTCGTTTTTAAAGAATTCATTTAATATATCTTTTAGAATTAAACTTCTAATAAGACAAGAATTGGCACACTTTTGGAAAGTATTAGGTTACGTTATACATACATCTAACGTGACAGAAAGTTTTTTCATCTTTAGAAAAAGGAAAAAACATCTCTATATTTAACGTAAATAATGAAGAAACTATCAGGGAAACTAAATACATCAAGGCACATCTATCTCCCATTCAATTCCCTTTCTACATTTTGGTCGCTATTGTCCTTTCGGGAGACGATAGATACTACATGCAGTCTCCATAACATTCGCAATTACATCAGGACTAAACGTTTAACATTAATAATCAGTAATTGTAACACAGATTCGTAAAGTCCTTATATATTTGCAGTGTCTTCTTAATATTCCAACAGACACCGCATTAGAAAGGTCTTTGACTGTCTTACAATTGATTAGGACCGATTTCACACGAATTACAGGAATATCAAGTGTTTCGAGGAGACTTTTTTTAATGTCTGGAAAGGAATGAGAAACAATACTAGTTTGATCCGTCTTTTTCTCTTTTTTACTGGCAGTAACGAGGATGGTGGGCTCACGGGGCTGTTTTCAAATGATTTGAACACCACGAAAAGTCCACTAATAAGAATAAAGTGTTCGCACTGAACGATGTTAAATAAAAGTAAATAAGTTTCATCATTTTTATTTACGATTAACGGAATAGAAAAATATTCGGCTTATTTCTTCGACTAATAATAGCCTTTAGGAAAATACATCAATCGTAAAATATACCGACACTCTGGAAAATACTCGGATATAAATTTTTAATGAAATCTAAATCTAAAATGCCTGAGTTTACGGTAACATAAAAAACATTCTAGGCTAGGCTATATATATATATATATATAGCTATATATACAACACGTATGAAGAGAGAATAATTATCTATTATTCATTTACACGATCGTGCAGTACGCTTACGAATGCTGTTGTATTCCAGATAGACTCACTTTGGACTGCAGCACCATTCTCTGAGAATTCAATTTGAAATCGTGAGCGTATCGCACACCGTTTACCGCTAGTCTCGTCATGGTCATATTACGTAGAAACAAACTGTTCAAGGATTCCGTCGTACACTTTGCAGTTTTATTCCCGATAAGTAACTAAGTAAGTGCTTCTTTAAAATAAAAACCCTACAAACTTTATATACAACGCATGGAACTATAAATCTTTGAAATACGCAAAGAGGTGTCTTAATTTTTAACAGAGAGAATATCCTCAACGTGTACGATCAGTTGAGTATTTATCACTGACATCCAATGGAAGTGACGACTGCGCTTTCATTGAAATGCATCTTGGACTACGTGTACCAATATATGCATTAAAGTATTGCTTCTTTATCGCGAGGATATTTTAAAACTAATCAATTTGATTACGAAACAAACGAGCCGAACTATTGTTCATTGCGCGCCGTTTAAAAGGAAGTATTTGATTCTCATTCTCAGAAACTTTATATTTACTTGAAGATCACTAATGGATTCAAAAGAAAATTCAAGACAGTCTTTACACCGAGATAAATGTCCCTTGCGAGTGAATTAAAGCTGATCTCGTACTTCCTCCGTTTGTAGGACTGCAAATCAATAGTATGACAAGCTAAACAACCTACTTCCTCCAGGTCAATGTGCGGCTCCATCCCGCCAAGGAGAGATTCAATTTCATAGCCGGAATTCCCAAGGGAGCCCGTGAACCAAATTTTGTCACCAGGATAGATGTTAAGACTGAAATTCGTAAAGGAGTGATCTCCAAGGAGAACCACCTCCGCATTGCTACCCCACAAACTGGACTTCATCTTAACCGAGATTTCAAATTCATATTGGTTCCAGGAGGACAAATCGCACTTGTGCTTTTTACGCTTAATTTCATATATAGTCTTGCAGATTCTTTGGCGCATCTCGTCACCCGCGGAACAATCCTCCTGATAGGGTTCCCCATACATGCAAGTCAATGGTATCCTTATACCGTCAGGTAGTTTACCCAATATGGATCCCAGACTATTCTTTACGGACTTCAATCGAATATTCGTCACGTATCCTTCCCAAGATATTGGAATTCCATCCAAACGGGCACACTCAACTTGCACTTGCGCTTTCGAGGATGATTCCTCCCAGGCTGGTTGATGGCAATGATTTTGGTACTGTTCCCAAGACAGGCTGGGCACAGCTTCACAGGAACTGGTATCGACCTCTCGTTTATACTCCAAAATCATTGGCCAGGATAGAAATACACCAGCAGCAACCCCGGAAACAAGCTGAAATGTTTGTATTTTATCTAATTTTGTTACTCTTGGAAACATGAGCGTTCGATCGATCCGCGAACTCTTAAGTACCTGAATAAGTGTGATGATCCAATTGAATTTCCGTGCTTTTGTCTTCCTCAAATACCAGGAAGCCAAAAAAGGCACTCCACCTAGTAACGCGGTGACTGCTATCCTCATGACCATATCACTTTCCGGTAGATATTTGGCTGCCGCTACTATTGGTAAGACAATCGAGGCCAAACCAGCAATAGGCAGAAAAAGCACCATTCCCACGAGAGCCAGTGCCCCTCTGATCAAGCCATACCAGGTAGCACCCTGCGAGCTGAGTATAGCTATTTGCCACCAGCTCAAAGTGACACAGTGAGGTATCAGAGTTTTGTATGTTCCACGCCAACCATCTCGTGCTGCCATTTTTGCAAATACCGCCGGTATCAGTAGATAGAATACGGCTCGAAAATTCAGACAGAATTCGATACCGTTGCCCACGACGTAAGAGGCAAATGTTGGTACTCTTATATCGAGAAATCTCCAACCTTGGGTTACGACCATGTCAGTCTCATAGGGATACTTTGCAAGAACGTGAACTCCGAAACTAAAGAGCGCCAGAAAGTCCGGAAACTGCGAGGCATCTTTCCACGTGAAATTTAATAATGTCACTAGCGTCAACGTGACGGCTATAACAGTGAACTCGGACTGCGGTGTCCACTGATGCGCTATCAGAGGATAAAGCATGAGATTGACGAAAAGCGCTAGAAAAAAGTGACCATACGGCTTAAGATTGTTACAGCAAAATTGATACTCCGCCTCGTCAGGATTTAAATTTCCACCAGAATAACTGAGGAATAAACCGGACCAGACGCGAAAGTCGGAAAGTTCACGTTTGCGCTGTAACATTTGGAAAGTAGCGATGACCATCACGACGAACGACAGATAGTACAAAGCCATAGGAACGAACAGTACTAGACTTTCGGTACCGAACAAGCAATAAAGCAAAAGAAGTAGCAATGTTTGAACGTTTGAGAAAAATAATTTCTTGAATATCGGGGAGCCGCGACGGCCTATCGTTTCCACTAGCCAGGTGTAAAGACGCTTCAAGGATGTCAAAGGGTGAACGAAGGGCCTTTGTAATAGAGGAATCGTAGCCAGGGCCATTTGAGATGGGTCTACCATACAGAGAGCATTAGAAACTATAGGAAGCAATCCGCGAGCATAACTGGCAGCTGCTGACACCAACACCGCCTCAGTTATTTTTTCTCCTTGATGTTCCAGCCAGTCTATTATCAAAGAAAATGAATTGATAATTCAGTATGAAAATTAAAAATCCATTGAAAATCAGTTGTAGAACATCTTCAGAGGCGACTCTTGATCGCCTTACCTGGCGGACTGTCTTCAATTCTTCCATCGTCTTTGAGAGTTGCGATATGTTCGGAGAGACCATCGTCTGAGAATCCTTCTCGGTAGGTATCACCGAGTGATTTCTGAGAGCTCTTTTGTGAGGATCTGTCCGAACTAGAATAGTTTGATCTACTCGTGGAAGGGAAACTCAGATCCCTCATGCGTCTCTGAAGCTGTTCCGTCGTTATGAAGTCTTCACCATTTGATAAGCTATCGATGACAGTTTATTATCGTTTTCCTATCAATTTTATTCTTAACGCAGAAATTAATTGCACAATCAAGTGACACAAATATTTACATTTCCAACTCACCTAGTAAAGACTTCACGTGCTGCTCGCCTAGCCAACTTCTCATCTTGCGACATGTCTAGACAACTTTTCACATCGTAATAGTTATGTTCGGTGATTCCTCGGCCGGATGCAAGACATTTTCTCAGGATATCGGTCGCTTCAAGGTTGCCCTGCTCCGAGGCTTTTGTTAACCAATAAACGCCAAGCTTCGCATTTTCTTCTTTGTCCACATCAAGTTCTTCGTATTATGGAAAAATAATAAAAATGCTTCTCTTGAACACATCGGAGAATCGAACAATATTCACATTTCCTCATCATTTTAATTACAACTAAGAATAATGTGGGTGCTATTGCGTTTAGAAATTTTATGCTGATGTCATCCAACGATTATGTGCTGATAAGAAAGATTTTTAAATTTAATGGTCCATTGCAACCTTTGCATCCCATATAAGTGCTATTCCCATTTTACTGGCATGCTAGTTGGGCAGTAAACGATTTAGAAAGTTCACAATCCCGACCTATTCTGTCTTGTCTATCTATGGAGTGTGAGAAACAGACTGCATATCCAATATAAGAATCTTGTTTGAGCAACTATCGATACAATTGTTGCAAGAACCCAACTATGTAATATTTTTTGCATCGTAACCTTCCTTGAAGTTCAATTATACTTGAAATTGAATTATATCCATTACTCGAAAATTTTTTAATTCTATTTTAGCTCAGAACATACCACATCTTTCTTCCAAAAGATGTTTCCCCAAAACAACCTGAGACTCCGGACAACCATCTTCAGCCAATTGAGACCGCAAGCGCCTGAGAGAACCTCTTGGTCCATCTGTTAAACAAAAATTAATATCAAGTTTTTTCTATTCGCTATTCCTCATTGACATGTAATAAGAACAGCAATAGCTAAAACTACTACAAACTAAAGAAACTCGTGAAAAATTTATAGCAAATTTCCAGTTCACATTTTCTCTTTTAGCTTTTGTATAAAAAGTATGGTCATTAAAAATTATACTTCGCTAGAGTATTCTTGGTGCAAAGCGATTTTTATGAATATAGTTGCATACAAAAACATAATAGTTTCAAAACCAATTGTGAAAAACAAAAAAATTATGGATAAGATCAACGATAAATACTTATCAATAATATGCAATAAGAGGGTAACATTTTTTTTAAAACTACAATTATTTATATAATATTATAGAGAACAGAAGCATTTTCTGGTAGTTTTGTTTGGACAATAAAACACTAAAAGTACAACGCATAATAGCACATAACCTCAAACTGGTTTTACTGAATACTAGTCACGAGAATAGATTTTATATTAAAAATAAAATCAATAAGGTATCGATAAAACTGTGATTAGTACATAGACATCGCAACGGTTGTACACTTAAAGATTCTGTAGTACATCCTCTCACAGTAAACATGTCAATGCAAACGTGATGATCGGTTCAAATGACAGCTGTCAAAAATTACCATAGTATCATAAACTACTCCCGTATCCTAGGATACGACGAAACCAACGAAATGAAAATCTACATTCATAATAGTTAGACGAAGATGATGTGTCGCAAGCATTGTATCATAAAAATACGATTAAGGAAGACTTGTCACGTGGTTGTCAAATTAAGCCAATGTAATGTTGTCAGGTATCGATTGGGTTATTTCCGTACGCAAGCAAGGAACACGACGCAAAAACAGTGATATTGATCGACAATCAAAACGTACCGTGCAACGTCCACTGTCTTCTACCAGACCTTCCGGGCAACGGTACAACACCGGCCATGTCCTGTAGACGCTAGAGAGAGTCGAAAAAGTCCAAGAGCACCACGCGTATACCTTACCTCACATCGAGACCGCTAGCGAGCGACTGCTCAATTTTTGTAACAGGCTGAGTGAAAGACATGTGCGCATGCGTGAGTTCCGTAAGAGAATAAACAGTACTTTGAAAAATAAAAAACAATCTCGAATACCAATCACTAATCGATGAGGATCATCATATTATCTTCACATTGAAAAGAAAAGAACGTGATGCTCTGTGAATAAATTTGCAAAAAACGTAAGGCAGCTGCACCATTTGACTAAATATACTGATTACATGATAACAAGGGAGCTGGAATTAAAGGAACTTTATATTCTGGAGTTGTTTATTTCATAATATTTGATCAACGGATTACATATTTATCGAGTATATAAATGCTAAAAGAAATATAATAAATTAAAGGCGCACTCACATTCAACTTGCCGAGTGACGTGATAATATACATCACTACTTGCATTAGGTAATCTGCAATCAGCAGCTGCTGAATTTGTTGGAGCCAGTTTTTTGATTTTGCCTTTCTCTCAGTCGCATTATACATATGTAATTCGATCCGACGTTCCCATTCGAAACCGAATGAATCTAGCAAAACCATGTTTTCGCTGGCTCCTCGTGTAGTCAGAAATCCGCCCGCACTCCAGTCCTTTGGCAAAAAAAATTCTCATCGACTCTAATGAATCAATGACAAATTCTATCTCACACACGCAAAACTTACGTGTTAATCGGTCCCATATATGGTGGTGGATTCGGTCGGATGTACGGGTTACAGCGTTCGCCAGACATTCTAAAGATAAACTCAATATATTTTTATAGATAATCCCATTGGTTCTAAAGGAGGAAATGTGAGACCCATGTGTTTCTCTTTCACTCAAGTATCGGCAAACGTTTTAAGATGATTAGTACAATATGGGAGAAAGGATCCCAAACGCGTTTTACTTCTCAAGAGAGTGGTAGTATATAATTATTGAGAGGTCCGAATAAACGGTTTCTTTCAGAATTCTGTTCCCACTAGAGAAACAGCTTTGTTTCTGGCCGGACAGAGCGGTTACTTGTGCATAAATCACGATTATCTCAGACACGGGATCTTTCGACATTCCACAGCGAGATCATTCTTAAAGGCCCTTCGCAGTGGCGTCACAACTAGCCAAGTGTTTCCTTTTGAGCTTACCCTAGCATACCTATTTTCGGACGGAGTAAAAATGTATCTACCTCGGACTGCGGGACAACGAGTCGCTTGGACTTGATGGTTGGGCCGAAAGTGATCTCAAAGTTCCCCTTTCCGAAGACGCATTCTGCACCATTTGCACGCCATTGTTACTTAATCCTTCGACGGGCGTGGAGTCTCGCGTTTCCCTGCAAATTATTTGACCTTATAAAGATGGCCAAAAAAAAGATATGAAATGCAGGTAAAGCAAAAGTGCAGGTACAATATTGGCTTATAAAGAAGCAAATTATTGAAACAATACGTACCGTGGAAACATGCAGAACCGAAGATTATAAAAACGGCACAAAATGCATGGGTATTGAAAATAAAAATATTAAAGTAAACACAGGAAAGTAGTGCACGAAAAAGCCATGGAATCTGGTGGGCTGGAATTTCGAACGCAATCATGCTCCCGAGATTAGCCTGAAAGAATATTAAAATAGCAATATTGTTTTCCCGTTCGATTATTATTATATTCTACGAATATTTATTGTGCTAAACTGGACACGCCGAGAATTCAAAATACAATTTCCTCGATGTTTGCATTTCGTAAACCTAAATCATACATATCTTTTCTTAGCTCTCCGTCTGACAATGAAAACAATAACCAATCGGTTTACGATCGTCGGAAATAAATATCGATCTCTGCTTACGATACCAGGGAGACCACGGTGTAACGGTTTCGCCTGTTACTCTCAAGATTCTGATTCCTCGTCGTTGATAAAAGCCGAAAGGGAAAAGTACGAGTGACACTTTGCACTATTAGTTGTTAGTCTGCGAATTCGTAAAAAGTTAGTAACACAAAGCTATGGAAACCTAGAAAATTCAAATAGTCCAAGAAGAAACTTTCGTGCTCTTTAGAAACGATATATCGTAGCACGAAAGTGTCGCGAAGACAATTTTTACCTTACCGCCTCCTTGATCTCGAGGTATGTGTTAAATAATTCGTGGAAATAAATCTCGGACTCCCGGTCAATTCTATAAAACAAAAAAAGCTTCAAGAGGACAATGTCAAGGATACTCTCCAATTTGAGTGGATCCTCCGTGAAACAGCCATCGACACTCGGTGCCCAATTTGTTGGTCGCAATTTCATGATTGGTATTTATAAGGGTATTTATGCGATACCCTTCTATCGTACGAAGTGGTATCGCAGGGACGATGACGTTCGGTCTAGACCAGTGCACGCGCGTTAACGAGAGACTATCGTTGAACAAGCTAGTACAAGAAGTTCGATCTTTTTCGGAAAAAAAACTTGTTTTACGCGTGTCATATGTTTTACGAAAGGAGGCATGACTGCGATATTTGCTTCTATGTAAGGTTTACAAGGTTTACGTGTCCGAAAACGGTGACGGATAAGAGCGTAATGACAAGATCAACGTTAACGCTATGGCACGTATATCACAATGGACGATAGTAGTCAAAACCACAAAGCGCAGAATGACTTATTAGAATTCCAGCGATGAAAATGTTTTCGTTCGACTTCGAAGTTTTATTAATAGGTGGGTTACGTAATCGACTACGATGGTGCTGCGTCATGAAAATGCACTGGTCTTGAGTAGCGTACGTCATCCCGGACAAACGGCTTATACTGCCCGCGGTCAGTTACCCGCCTCTTATTACGTCCTTACGTTCTACGCGTGAGCGTCTCAAGTTCTTTTCATCACGTAGACGCGTTCAACCTCAACGCTATAATCTGTCTGGTCGGACGGTGGAACTGTTTAGAAACTAGGTCGAACGATGAGGGATAATGATGAAGAAATTAATTTTCTTTAAGTCGAACCCAAGCTATCGTCCTTGTTAGAATCTGAATGCTCGCGCCGCCTGAGATATTTAAAACTACGGCAACAGTAAATTCGACTAGCTGCACATTTCTCGATTACGCTTATCAAACTTGCAACGGAGTGCAGGAGGAACCCGAATAAAAATGCGGCAGCATTACGTTTCATGTTAAAATTCGTACACGATACGCGACTCGACTAGATATCGAATCGTTTATGAATGAAAGTCAGCGTAATCGCACGAGTCCCCTCTTTCTCAATAACTCTCGACGACGTCTTGCCATTAGTAAATTTTATACATCAAGCACGTGCTTCTTGACACACGCGTAGTACTTTTTCAGAAACCCCTGTATACTTTCCTTTTATTTCTAGTACCAAAGTTCAAGATGAGCTTGCGTATTCGTAACGCATGTGAATTTTACGAGTCAATAAGTCAACAAAACTCTGAGAAATCGTGTTACTGATCTGAAAGTGCGTAACGTAGAATGATAAGTGAGTCAAATTCTCTTTTCTGCGAGACGAACACCACAGGGCGCGTAAATAAATAATTTCTCGCCGAGGAGAAACCGTGAATAGCAGTTTACGTGAATTCCGTGGGTAACTTACAATTTGTCGTGGTGCAAGCAGAGAACGGTGCTGAGTAGAGTGACGAAAATCAATAGAAGAGTAGCAGGTAAGAAGACTGCAGTGGCCATTTCTTTCAAGTAACTTCGAACGGGTGTTCCGTCCTTCGTAGGTCTTGCCCATCTCCATTCCGCATGACCAGAGAAACCAGATGACGAAAGTCCTACGACGTTCACGTTCGGCCCTCTTCTAGCACTTTCCTGTTGCAGACTGTGATTCTCCTCGATCTTTGGTGCCAAAGAATTATTATCCCACATTGGATGCTTGTGTTGAAATAAAGAATTTTCTAATAGAAGATAAAATACTAACCAATCTAAAGGAGCACCAGTCCAAAACAAATCCCGCAACTCTGAAGTGTCTTTCGACGATTGTTCTTTTAAAATCCCTAGGGCAAGAGGACAGCTTCCATAATGGTTTCACTTGCTCCTGCAGTTCATGCAACCCATGTGAAAACTGTGCGGAACTACCCAGTCGAAGTACAACCCTTAAAGAAAAAAATTAACAAAATTAAATAGTCGCGACGCTTCCTGATCGTCCCGCGACAGCTCTCACGTAGACACTGGTCTCTGTCCGGTTATACCTGTGATCAATTCAATTCACATCAGGGATTAAAGAAAAATCAATTTCACGAGTTGCGTGCAAGGGACCCATAATTATTAACACATAAAACGGCGCCTATGAGTCATGAAAATGTGAAATTGCTCACAAAGAAAATGTAAAACGGCTAAAAGTCAAATTGGACTTCGTTTTTCAATAGAACTAGATTTATTAACTAGACGGCGCATTCGTTTCCCGCTCACGTCGATGTCTGCGTCATACGTTCAAAATTGTACAAGCCAGCTTTTCATACTTTGTATTCTTTCAAGTATCACTCGAGTACATGGAAGGTTTCCATAATCTAAAAGAAACGGTTATTCCTAATATCTCAGTGATCTTCTGGTCCAATGAATCGCCTTCGATAACATTTCGATTGCGCCATAATTTGAAGTATTTGTAATCCTTAAAAAATTCCAAGAGTCAAAGTGCCAAGACGTGTTATAGCTAAAATCAGTTGTACGTGATAAAAGTAAAAAATCATCAGTGGTAAAGGATTATGAAGGTTCCTGAAAATGACGCACGGACTCTCCCACGGGTTTAAGTCGCGGTTACGACGCCTCGATATAGCAGGAGCAAGATTTTGTTGGATTTCAAGGATAAAGAGTAACTCAACCTGCCGTGAATAATATTGTACCATACGAATAGCGAACAGTTCCATTCAGCAATTTATGCTATCATGAATATCGCTATGCATGGCTAACTTAGCTCGTTTCAAGGATTCTCCGTAAATCTTTGGAACGACCTTAGTTCTCTCTTTATATGTGGAAGAAAGAGAAGCTCGATGCTGGAACCCAAAGTGCCGTCAATGTGGGACGTCCTGACCGCGTCCTTATCGTGCGTGGAACAAGGGGAAACTATTCAGATAGGGAAACCGTCATGATTGTGTCGGCATAGGACGCTGTCACACTTAACAGCGTTACGCTGCTTCGAATTAGTACGTGCTGTCACTTCTTAGGTGGACTGAGGTGTGCGAACGTAGAAGACTGTGAATTCGGGTAGACACGTATTCGCAAAGTAACAAGCAAATCACAGTGATCAAGAAAGTTATAACACATTAGCAGCGTGTGGATTTGTCTACACATCCGTTTGAGAAGGAGCCCGAGGAATTTAAGTGAGTTTTTATGCAAAGATGCATTTTCTTTATTATACCCAAGATGAATGATATGAAATTCTTAAACCTTCGGGTATCAAGTGTTTTTTACACCAAAAATAAAAAACCAATGGGATTTTCTGAGGATTCCGTTTGGTAACCAAATGATTAAAAATTGAACAGTCAGAACGTCGTATCCAACGTCAATGACTTTGCCTCATTCATATTTCAGACGTCAATAGTAGAGCCAATATCCACGAATCGAGAAATCCAATTTAACATAACGTAATACTTTGTAGATTGAGCGGTTAGTGATATATATGAATTTGTATCGTCCAAACTCTCTCTACAGAGGAAAGACTTTTCCTTATGCTTGACAATAAGAATAAGAGTGGGATAACATCATCAGTTATTCAGTATCGATGCACGCGGGATGATTACATCTGCAAGAAAAGAATTATGTCCAATAGTAGAGAAGATTCCGTTATTGCGAGAAATAGCGAAGTAGCAGACAGTAAAGCTACGTTTAAAGATAATTGAGACCTTACACTTATGTGCGTACAAATGTATACGAATTGAGAGAAATAATTGATAGCGTTTGGTAGAAAAGAGAAAATCGAAAGGAGAGAAAAGAGGCGAGAAGCTGGTGCGCTCGCATCACTAAAAATAGGATTTCACTCCAGTGATGTGATTACAAGATTCGATCAGATCCTGATGAGAGATACTTCGACGCCATTATTTAATTAATATTTTTCACGTCAATTGAAAACACCTGTGCGACTCTACTTGCCTCATATCCTCATCCGAAGATAAGCAATTATCACTACATGTAAAATAGAAAACAACACTGACAATATTGTACAGAGCCAGTTGATATGATGCATTCATTTGATTTTATTGCGCTTATCGGCTTACCCATGAATGTCAAAAACTTGATACGTATCGATCTTTTTTTATTTGTATTATATATTGGAAATACCGCTACTGTATATGCTTACATCTGTTTCTCATAATCACCGATGGTATAGTTGATAGATGCAGACAATAAATTAAAGGAAGTTGGAAATCGAAATGATTGTGAAATTCAGCAAAATAGGAGTTCCCTGATAATTAAGTAGAATATAGCAATTATACTTCATAAAAATGTATAGGAAATGCGTCACACTGTTGTTTTCCGTTGGTCGAATGATAACTACGTCAAAGATAACTGAGAAACCGCTGAACCTCGTAATAATCATACCATGCATTGTTTTTAACAATCATCTTTAGTACTTAGCCTACGACGTTTCCTACTATAAGATAATACATTAAAAATGCATAGTTAACGATAAATGTTACCACTTAATGGGGAATTTTTTTGGTTAATACCTTAACAAAATTTATGAAAATTTCATGAGACTTACCCTTCTCCCTCGCCAGGTCTAAGAGGAAGACGCGCCCCAAGCTCCACTGCTGATGCTAGAAATGTCACGTATAGATCTGTGGCCTCTGTCCAAAGTTTGTTCCTATTATTGATAAAAATCGTAACACTTTTAGTTGAGATCATTTTGACATTAACAAGTATTACCATACATTTCAATTGTACCTGAAAACATTCAACAATTTTTCTGTTTTGTTGTAATCCAACATATCCTCCACATTGAGATTATCAATTTTTAATTGAATCTCATATTTTGTTAGGTTTTCTTTCTCGTGAACACTTATATTCAAAATCTTATATCTGGTCTCATAGGTATGCTTATTGAGACCCACAATTTCAAGCTGAAGTTAACATTAAAATTAGTATAACATCCATACTATAATATATCTTGTTTCCAAATTTATAATTTACCTGAAAATCTTCCTGATCTTGAGGCGCTACACCATATAAAAAGCCATGATGATCTTTTTTACTATAAATATAATGAATCCATGAAGGCAGATCGGGTGCACTCAACAGGGATGGTCGATATAAAAACTGATCGTGTCTACCTGAAATAGAATCGCACTTGTTCTAACCAAATTTGTGATATGATCAAAAAACAGTTGCAAAATGAATCAATTATAGTACAAAATCACATTGTTATTCAAGATGCATGACCAATGTCATACAGAAGCATACTTTAATTTCAAATCGTGAAACAGCTGGTGGGTTACTGTGACGTATTTTGTTTTACCATCTATGCTCCAGTCGAAAGTGTCTGGCTTGATGGGAATGATAAACACCTTGGACATTAGGATGCTCTCAGCACCCACGAAGGCTGCCAAAGCTAACAATACCATGAGGCTGGAATGCATATTGGATTCCCTTCCCTACAAGATTGAACAAAATAAACATTCACAATGACCACCTCAATACTAAGATAACTATTTATAAGTGGTAAGTAGTGTTATGAAGAAATTGTACGTAATCTGCATCAAGTAGTGACGATTTAACAAATACAACGATCAATCAGTTTACAATGATGGTCAATAGATCAAGACACAGACCCACTGTTTGGAACACAAAACATTAAATCTTGGGTTATCAATAGAGAAAGTCTTTTAATGATTAGTATTAAATGACAAACAGTGAACACAGCTGTATTATGATCATTCAGACTCGAACACATTTAATCTATTTCTCTTGCAAAAGTGAAACTATGCGTGCAGACAAATCCAATGCAGACAACTCTTAACGCCAAAAATAGAAACCAGGATAATGGATCAATTATTTACAGCGGAGATGAATTTCAAATAAAGATAGGGCTACCTTGTTTAATTTACAACGCTCTTCGCAAGTTGACAAGACAAAATTAATCAAAGTATAGTCATGACACACGGTGAACAACAGAAGCCAATCTTAGGGAGCTGATGAACTTACGGCTATGTCAGATTTAGCAGACGACAGAATCTGGTTGCAAGTCGAACTAACATGAATAGACGAGAGAACGAAACTCAGACATTAGGATGAGTATATAGTTTCTTCGACATAATTCTTAGAAATAACGTGACAAATTTCTCTCGGAATAATTATTGATAATGCGTCACGTCGAAGAGTCAGATTTACAATGATTCCTAGCTCCCAAAGGATTTGGGCAGTACTACGGAATATTGAACGAATACTCCGGTTATTTTTTACATTCAGGAAATTCTGAACTTGAGAAACGACCAGAAACGACCAAGTTCTCAGCTGAAACGGAGTATAAGCGCGCGCGTTTCGTCCTTCTCACGCGCAGCTGGTACACCGCTTCTGACATCCCATAATCAGGACCGTAGCGATATTAGGTACCAATTTATCTGGCTAATCTGGCAATTATTTGAAATCGACTTTGGTGGTATTTACAAGAAACCATTTAATTGTACTCTAAAATTAATGAATCTATATGTATAAATCGTAAGTCGGACCGTGGTTTTAAAGTCATGCGACCTACTCGGAATACGTATCACAATTTTGGTGAAACGTGATCCGGTATTTAAGAGTTTTCTTCACGAGATATGACAAGCTCATCGCGTCAAATTAAATTGCTAATGAAATTCACATAAATTGCTGAATTTCTTTGAATCGCTTTTACGTCTTTCAAGCCCAAGTGTCATTAAGATTTCCCCGAGTGCCGTTATTCAAGGAAGTCCTTCCATGTAACGAGGTACAAAATCGAACGTCGTAGCTGCTCCATACCAGATTAATTAAATAAAACCCAGCAGGTCTACGTAAGTATGATTTAGTTGTAATCAGTGACAATCCCCGCGGTTCCCGAATATGTACGATGACTACGGTACTGCCTATTGACGTCTGCAGTAGGCGTGGCTTCACTCTACCGATAGAGGGATATATTTACCACACAACTTTTCTCGTGCGCCAGCGACTTGCATTATTTGATTAATAATGTGTATTTGCAGTACGCGGTTAGATGCCAACGAGGAAGGGTACGCGACCGTCGCCAATTATCGGCACGGGGGTTGAAAACTGTCAAGTTCCTGTAGGAGTCAGGGGTTCGGTTCTTTCTCTTGGACCTAGTGTTCCTACTGGCGCTTCGACCCTCGTACGCGGTGCAGTGCTGCTGGTGTAATAACGAGCCGTGCACCGGGGTGACACCGCACACTCACGATACCACTGTCGCGCTCCCGGGGCCAGGACTGCCAAACTCCAGGCGGCTCTTCTTCGAAGACTTTTTCTCTTACGCACCACCACCTCGTGATTCTTGCGAGTTACGCTAGAACATCGAGAAATGGCAGGCAACGTCCCGGTTCTCCTCATCACGGCGAACGTCGGCAGTATTTTCGAGGAGGTACGAATATTTCATTACCTTATTCCCAGTTTATTTAGTAGGGGGATCCTTTTTTTTCTCAATTGTATATATTTCAATAAATGACAGGCTATTTAAACGCCTCGTTGCATCCTTGAGATCAGAAGAATTATTGCAACATTGTCACAGTTTCAATGAAAATCCCCGTTTAATTTTTTGCTTTCTCTGCGAAATACATTAACAACTTTTTGTTTTTTTTCCCTCATTGATTCAATATTGATTGGCTTCATTTGTTTCGTCAAGATTTTTGACGCGTCATGACAGAATCTCCATTACAATAAGATGTATGGCAGAACAGAAAACATTTTTGTTGATATTCAGCAGCTAAGCGGTCCGTTACGTTTTAGTTATTGGAAAATTTTTTTTACCTTGCACCTTGAATGAAAGGTCTATACACTTGCAGCCATTGACTCCTTGCACGTAGTATTCATTTTCATAGAATCCCACGTAGTGTCGTGGCTGTTGCCCTAATTAAAAGACGCCTCTTGCGAACTAATAAATTTGTAACTATGTTGGGAATTGAGAATTTGTCAGGAGATGTATACCGAAGGAATAAGAAATAATCGTTTGATTCTTTTGATGCTGCTGATCGCGCTTAGAAATAGCTAATGATTTATTATAAATAGTAAGTATTAAACGCCATAAGCGTCGATGCGTTTATGCATTAGTTGCGGCTCCGTCTGAGGACAGGGCGTGCGTGCATAGTTGTTGCTGGAATTGAAAAAGTGGGGCGCAAATTAATGGCACTAATTCGTTTCTTTTTGCAGCCTAGTGTCATGCTGAAAATATGGACAGAGGAGTTTTTATCAGTGAGTATCAGTCCCTCCGTACATATATTGCACAACATGAGCATATATGTCCCAGATTCACGTGGCGTTCTCCCTTTTTTATCACCTTCTTTTTCAGACAATATCGCGACTGGATCCGAAATTTATAGCGCTTCACTGCCAGGAAGTTGGCGGAAAGAATTATGAGCAAAGTATGAGGCACGTCGAATATTTTGTTAGGTAAGCCTTCCTCATACATCTATTCAGCATTTTTCATTTATCTAATCGGTTTACCATAGATCTATATTAATAAAATATTTAAAAATGATACGCTCCGTATGCGACGTTAGAAAATGAGATCGCGCTAAATCCGTATATACTTAACAACTGCGAATCGATCCATTGATCCTAATTGTCAACTTTTTTAATAACTGGACTCACTTAAATTTTTATCTTTTATTTTGCAGCTCACTGAGCATCGGCAATAATGATCTTGATCATTTTTTTTTGTAAAATGTGAACTGTGACATTTTATACACGACTGATATTTTTATTTGTCAAGCTTCTTCTAGGGTTTCTGCTAATGGCCTTACTTTTCTACGCCCTAACTCAATTTGACTCTTAGGAAACTGTCACGATTTTGGAAACCAATGAGAAACCGACAATATTCGCATTATATCTTCTTCCCGAGTTTATCAGTCTCTTATCAATACAAAGGATATAAAATACGTTGCGCTCGCTGGATGCGGCTAATATTACGTTATTCTCGTAATTAATGCTTACTATAGAGTTTGATGCAATTAAACTCAATCTTACATCGCAATCGGTGAATATCCTGGCTGACACGGTTGTGCTTATTTTAAAACATTGAGGTGGCGATTGGTCTTCATTAATTAACACGTACTGCTACATTTCCTAATTTAATCATGAGGAACACACATGTACATACTCTCGCTCGAATATTCCAAGGTGGATAATGAGTTCTCCGTTTTGCATTTCCTTGTTTAATAAATTTCAATTTTCGAGACATTGATGATTGAAGTAAATCATGGGGTTACGTCACGGCAACTAACAATCCACAGCGCAGTTGAGGCAATTAGCTCTTGGTCCTTGAAAAGCTCTTGCCATTAATACACAAAGAATTTACGGTATCTTGATTAAACAGTTCAGATACCAAGTCGCAAACGAATCCCAAGTGGTGACATGTCTCAAAATTCCTTTTTTTTTATATTTATACACGGAATATTGAAATTTATAGAAAGTCTCTCTCTATTTGTTAGCATTAAATTGATGCATATAACGACCCTTCGAAATTATGAAATTTGAAGAAAGTTGAGATGTTGCGAAGAGTTGCTTATCAATTTCGATAAAGCCTTGAAGCAATATCTATGCGTCAGTTGTATTTAACTTATTACTACTTACGTTGAAAAGCGGAGAACTGCTTCGCTGGATTCTCTTGGTATCTCTTCAGGGAATAGCGTCCTGTAAATATAGTCACGATAAAGGTGGCGAACTCGCCTCCTACAGTGTCGCATACAGGAATTAACGCACAAGTGGCAGAAAGGGGTAAAAATAGATAATAACGTGTTTCTTTATGGTCGACTACTCCGCTTCAAAGGGTTCGATATGCGATGCGAATGCATGCAAGGAAAAAAAGATGAAAGGTTGTAACAAAAATAATTTATAAAGAAAGGGATCAGCGAGATTAACGATTTCAGCGCATAAGTAGGCCAAACATTTTGCTCATCCATCCTTCGATCATTTATGCATTGCTTCGTTTTTTTTATTTTTTTTTTGTTTTTCCTATCAGATTACTAATGTCTTCGGAAGAATTAAGGCTGTTCGACAAAGTCAGAGTCTTCCTAGATGAGGATTATTCATCAGCGGAGCACTTCACGGTAAGACATTCGAGCGTAACTCTTTCTTTCTTTCTCCGTTTTCATTGACGAATTGTATGGCGCGTCACGATTTTCAATGAGACATTTTCGAGAGCCATATTATTAACGAGAATATTATTGTCATTGCAGGCACTTGGAAATTTTTATTTTGTACATGAATCTTTAAAAGACGTATTACTGTGGGATTTCAAAGGTACGTGTCATCTGAACACTAATGAGGAGTATAGTCCTTACTTTTTTTTTCTTGTTTGACACAATTCCACTGGTTATTTCAGAATGTTCTTTCGTACCAGCCAATGGAAAGGAAGTGCACTCGGGCAACATAGAGGCAGTAACGACCAAAGAGAAGGCGAAATTCCCACAGGAATTCTTTCCAGAATGTAAATGGTCCAGGAAAGGATTTCTACGCACGCGGTGGAACATTAGCGGAACTGTCTTTGATCTCATAAATATACACTTGTTTCACGACGCCAGTAACTTTGTTGCAATGGAGACAGTAAGTAGAAACAAAATATTTATCATTCTTTTTGCATTAATACAATATAAGATTAATAATGTCATGTTGCAGTTTCCTTCAGTGTATAGTAAAACGCGTAGGAGAGCACTGGAACATACGTTGGACAGGTTTCACAGTGACCAGTATCCAAATGCACCGTACTTCTTGTTCGGAGACTTTAATTTCAGGACTGACACTGCCAGTGTGATAAAGGTAAGAGGAATAACTCGATCATAGTTCATAGGGAGAAAAGCTTAGTTTTTGTCAACGTTACGGCATCATCATAATTTGCAGAAACTGACGGAAGATACTGAGGAGAGCAAACTGCCGAGTAAAGGCAACATTTCCAGACTGCAATTTCGCAACAAGGAAGACGATCTGATTCTCACGTTGGGAAAAAAGGAATTCTCGCACTTCGAGCATCAGCATGTATTTATTGAGAATAGCGGTCAATGGGTAAGTACGCGCCTATCTTATGTTTCGAATACGATGTGATCGCGACAACAATAATGAAGATACATAAGCCCGTATTCACAACTCGCTCTTAAAATCACTAACAGAGTCGCTTGTAGTTAAAAGTCACTAAGAAAAAATTTAAAAGTGCGCTACTAGCACTAAAAGCGAGTTCTGAATACGAGCTGTAGAATTTAAGAACATCCTTATAGCTACGATCGTGTCTCGATAAAGATATTCACGGCAAAACTATAAATGTCTGTACAGTTACGCGAGTATGACAGAGAATTAGAAGACTTTGACGGCAGGTTGTTCGAGTTTCCAATAAAATTCGTGCCAAGTTATCCCTTTGAAGAAGACATCAAGGGGGGTACTAATTACATGAAGACTCGAGTACCAGCATGGTGTGACAGAGTGTTGTTGAGTCCAACAGCAAAGACACTAGTCCAAGATGTAAGTGAGGCTGCACCTGATTGGCATCGTTCACGCGACTCGTTTGCAAATGAGATGGTCGACTAACGAAGCGCCTTGTTTTTTTTCCTATGTTACCAGATATCCTCATCAAACGCGGTGGAGTACGGTATAATTGGTCCTGCGACATGCATGGGCGATCACAAGGTAAGACTCTCTTTCTCTCGTTCTTCTACCAGTCTCCTGGTACTAGTCTCTTTTTTAATTAATACTGGGTACATATACTTACGCTTCCTGATTCTCGTGCTGATGATGATTCATTCTTTTAATGATTATGGTGCAGCCTGTTTTTCTGGAGTTTCGAATGAATCTCTAAACACTAAGGTACCTATCTATAAACTTCTCTGTCTGTTCTCGTCTTGATTTTCTCCCTCCAAAAACCCCTAATTTCGGTATCTCAGGTGTATAGATTGATCATCGGGGCTTACTCGGTGCAGTGTTGTCCCCAGTCTTACTATATTTTTCCTCTACTCATTTTTTCGTTCGCGCTAGCTTTATCATTCTTGACTTGGCGCAACGAGTATTTGGGTCCACCTGTTGCATACCGTGCGCCGGGCTGCTTCCTCGATGTCTTTCTTTTCCTCTCTGACTTAACTCGATTTTCATGTTTCCCCTTTAGTTTGTACAAAGTGATCCTATCCGATTTTTGCAGTACCCTAATAACGAACGCATTAGAATTCAGTAACGTTACCTTACCTATTATTACACTATCACCATAGGCACACAGTGTGTATACAATTCCCCGCGAAATTTTCCAAGGTAAAAGTCGCCTGACCCACGGACAGAAGACACTGAAATCCCATTCGGCACGAATTACCAGTAACCCAATGTTTCCACGATACCTTCTTCTGATTATTGTCCTCTGCACCTATTCGTCTTCGAAGCAACAATATACAGAATACAAAGTACCCCTTTGTGCATTGCTAGCAGTCGATAGGAGAACACTGTCTCGCAGAGATATTAAAGAATGCCTCAAAGAGTATCCTAGGAGATTGGACGAGGGCATAAGAATATCTGAGAGTGCGTGAAGAATACCTGTCCACTTTTATCCTCCTAGGATATTCTACTTGAGCACAACGCAACATTATTATATGACGGTCGTCCGTTTGTTTTACCGTTTCCAGCCCGTCTTCCTGAGGGCTGTGCTCGCCTCGGACGCAGGTATGAAAAACTGCTGCCGCTTGCCAAACGCACCCGAGTTTTGCTTTCGAGTGCCCGACAATTACCTCGAGTTGTTGTCCATGTTGCCTGATTATCGTAGTTGCGCTGGCGTTCGCGCACTGTCTGTCGACCGTTCGTCTAATCTTTTGCACGCAGTACCCATTAAGCATGACCCTTACACTCCGGATAGCATGGATAGTCCGAGTCCCAATGCGATAATAGTTTCCGGTGAGGTTCCTGACGTAGATTTAGACAATTTAGATGGCCATGGCGACGTCAGGTCGATCCTTCGAATCGCAGCGACGAGCGGCAATACAAAACGAATCGACAGAGCGGTCTCGCCGGCTCTGCTAAAGTCCAAACTGGAACTCATCGCACGCTGTAAGAACCAGAACTCTGTGGATTACGAATTCGAGAGTATGGATATCAAAAGAAGTCCCAGTGAGTGTCATCTCCATACTTGGCCTGATAAGGAGGAGCAACAGAGAGGCCTGAGGAAGAATAGGAGTAACAGCGATGTATCCTGGCAGAGGTCGCACCTCCTGACTCAAGCATGGATTCAAGGTGGAGGAAAGCAAGGATATCACTCGTTTACCCATTTCGGCCAGAGATCATCTCGCTCGAGTCCCGTCGAAGGTAACGAAGAGACCGAGGGTCTACCGCCTGATCTGATAATACCACGCATAGCCATTATCAATGCAAGTAATTTCGAGTCGAACGAGAGTTCTGTGCATTTGCACGACGACAGGCACAGCACCTACTCGGATAATCGACTGAGCACTTACTCTGATCATCGAACAAAGACCATCAGCGGAGACGGTTCCTCTCTCGAGAAGTCTGACGAAGTTTGCAATAAAATTGACGAAGAAAGCGAGAAGCTCAGCACAAATACCGACGACAAGGCAGAGAGTATCGAAGCGGATTTAACGAAGGATTCGCACGAAGAAGACTCAATATCGAAAAGCATAATGGAGGAGGAGAGGGTCGAGGAGAAAAGAATCCAATCGATAGACACACCATTTACTGAGAGTTTCCGTACGAAGCAAAGTCTTCCCGAGGACTTCGAGAATCAAAATGTATCCAAGGATGTCGCCGCGGAAAGGGATTATCGTGTGGATAATTTTGGCACTAAACGTATTATTCTGGATCTGGCCCATGGAGTCCTGGAGAATAATGAGGCTGTCAAAAAGTTGCTTAACAGCGAAGATTCGAATGAAAAGGATCATCGTGTAGGTGCGAAAGAAGGAGAAATCTTAGCGAAGAACTCTACTAACGAAGATCACGCAGAGGCCAATGATATACCAAAAAGTTATCAAACGACTGATTGTAACAGCGTCCTGATAAAGGAGAGTCCGAACAGCTGTACTCGCAAAGGAACGGCCAACGAGATAGAAGTCCTGAGATCCGACAGCAAACAGGAAATTCTCGCTTCGAAGGCTACAACGAGAAGCAACTCCATTCAGAGTCAAGACGCCAGCGAGAATCCTGGAAACGCGAAGTTGAAGCTAAAGGCTTACGAAGTAACGGAGAGTTACAAGAAGGGCATTGCCAAGAACAAAGGTAGATGCCAGAAGTGTTGCTGCGTCGTCTCATGATTTACCTATTGACATATCAATTATTTCGTTACTGCGATTATCTCGAATCTCTGTTATCGGCGATTCTTTTGAATAATGGAATCTACCCAGGAGAATTTGGACTCCTTGCATTAGATTTCCCATAACGGAATCGTAATCGGCACGTAACGTCGAGGACGTCCCCGCTTCGAGGCCGTTAAAAAAATTTAGTATTATCCAATTGACTTTTTGCGCTTGCGACACGAGATGCCCACGGTAATGAATTAATTGCCTTTGGTACGCGTGCGCATGATACTCTAATCAAAAACATATTATACGTATTCTATAGCGGAATTAACGAACGAGCGATTGACGTGCTGCTTGCATGGCGTATTTTAACGCGAATGATTCCTATAGAGAGGAATTCAGTTACACGTTATTTCGTTACCTTATCTTTAATTGCGTCAATTAGAGCTTATTATTGTATTGTAGAATTGTAGAATCTATCGCAACGGCGTTGGTGACGTTTACGTTCGGTCACAGCTCAAGTACACGCGCTATTCTCTTACTCTTCGAATTGACATGCGACTGATTTGCCTGATCTGCCTGATCCGGCTGATCTGCCTGACGTAGCTTTGTGCCTTTTATGCCTTTTATGCCTCCTGCCTAATCACATAGGCGACGACGATGCCTGCGCGGCAGAGTCCACGTACTTATCAAGTCCATTCGTTGCACCGCAATATTTTTCTTTTCGTCTGTGCGACTCCTGCGACTGACCGGAAACGCCACTGATGTCGTACGTACGTTATGCCAGGGTAATTTATCGCCTGGTACTTCAACTCAACTGCCAAAGTTAGATTATCGTATTAGACAGAATGATGTTATTAATTTATATACCGCGTCACAATCATTCATGTTAAAGTTAAGTTTGCCATTTATAAATGTATGTCGGTTAGACCCTACCGAGCGGATTCAACGTCTCCAGAGTTTCCGGTATCCCGAACACAACGCCAAATTCCTCATTAGGTTCGCTCTTTAAGGACGAACTGTTTCGTCTAGTGCAAGACTATAGCTACCGTTCGGTATTTGCGTTGCGCTCTTTTTAGGCTCAAAATAAAATTTAATTTGAAATACAATTGGTCCATTGATCAAGTCAATCTCTAATTTCGTTTCCACAGGCGCAAATTGCAAACTCTTGAGCGGTTCGTACGAAATATGCTTTACCTGAATGTCATGCATTTTGCATATTATGTACAAACAGATACGTATAGAGACGGTTAATTTAGTAACGATGCTCGTTAATACGTTTTCGCTAAAAAAAAAAGAAATATGGAAATTCGCCAACGCTGAAGAATCTCTTCTCCCCGTATACGCAGGATCGAGGAGCTTAAAGAGAAGATTTTCATAAAATTTAAGAAAAAACCAAGGTGTTACGCGTCCCTCGGTATTTTCACTCAACGTCCTACCTCCTCATTTCTTTTGGCTTCTTCTTCGTCACGCAACGAAAAGTTCACGTGAAATAATTGGAGGATTCGGATTTATCATTGCAGCGAGAATACGCGTGAAAACTATTGACCAGGCGTCGTTCGTCGCATTAGAAATTGCCATATTAGCTTTTAGTAACACAATGATTTTGCCGAAGCTCTACAATCCAGGGTTTTCGGTGTACGTGTTGTCTCTATATTAGTCATATTACGACTAGAAATTAACGTACGTCGAACATTAAAGATATGATCAGTGAAGCACCTGTACATAATCTCTTATCGGTTACATTATACGTATATATATCTTTGCATATATACACATACTTATTTTTGTAAATATAAATGAATATTTTTTTTCTAGATACCGAGACTGCTTCTTTATTTGCAATCCTTTTTTCTTTTTTTCTGGAATTTTCAACACACGTGGTGTTTGCGAATTACGCAAAAAACGATTAGATTATTTTTTTAGGTTCACCTTTCAGTTTGTTACCACGTTACTATCTTATCCTACATGGATTTCTCAACCTACTAACAAAGCACTATTTACGGTTTGTATAGATCGTCGCCATTGTTACTGCTAATGGATGTCGTTTTATATTTTTTTTCGCATTTTTGACCGAGGTAATTATTCAGTTTTGCTTAATACTACTACTACTACTGCTACTACTGTTACCGTGACTTTTCGTTTTCCTTCGTATTTTCGATTTTACTTCCACGATTCCCTGCACGTTACTTTTCAGTGTAATCTGCTATTCACACACATGCACACACACGTATATAGCGCTATCGCAGTAACGACAGATCCAGGTAAATATATTAATGATAGCGAGCAAATATTTTCCTCTGAAAAATCAAGAATCTGTCCATACTGTGATCTGTCATTGCGTCGAGAGTATATTTCGTAAACTAATTTGGCTTTTACTCGTTAATAAAAAAAAAAAAATGAATGAATTGTTGACTGGTTCAGACACGAAGGAGATTAATCACGTGGAGGAGACGTTGAGGAGGAATTCGACGAATCTGGTGAGTCCTCAGGATGTCTACAATAACGGTACAGCCACGATAACGCGTTACATCCATATAAAACACGCTGACTCGCCGGTCAAGATCTTCCGTGAGACGACGGTTTGATATTTAATGGACATTTCACTGATACTTTTAACGGTCTTAGGACGTACAATTTCAATCTCATCATACGCCAATGGAAATCTTTCAATATTCTAAATGTCTGGGTGTTCCTATGCTCTGTGCACTTCCAAAGGATCCCTCTCTACGAGTCAGATCTTTTTCAAAGAAATATCCACAGAATCTGGACTATGTGTTCGCAGGCCGAGTTTTATCCTTGGCCTATGAGATATTCTTATGGTCCAGTCAATCATTGCTACCATCGCTAACGCATTTCTTTATTCGCAGCGTTTAAATTGCTAATCGTAAACAAAAAAATTATACAAAATCCGAGTACAACTCGGAAGACCTTTCAATCCGTTCCATCGAGCCTGAAAGTCTAACGATAAGACAAAACCTTCCAGAATTGTTCTGTCCGATCGGACTGGAACAACGGTCTCCTGGGACCATTTCAGTTGAGGATTAACATTATTGATATCACGTGGTATATGAAGAGCTATTCGCTTTAAATTCGCCAGTCGGTTTTGACAGATGTCATATGCGATGCTTTTGCTTAAACACCATTTGCCAATCGTTCCATAGCCAACAGGGAGACCATTCTTTATTTTCAATGTTTATTGAACCTCGACGTACGTCTATGTACTTGCCATTTACACGATTTTTTAATGGGCATCGGAAATTAAATTTGGCAAATGATGATTAGGTTAACAAAGTGATTACATGAGAATTTTATCAAATTTGAACCGAATAGCCCTGCATAAATTTTTCTTTACTTGCGAAGTATATGTCAATGATTATGAACCATTCCCTGAAAATTAGTCGTTATATTAATTTTTAACATAATGTATACATTAGCATAAATATTATACTATTGTGCGACACGAGGATGAGGATTATGATACTATGTCCAATGGGGGGGGGGAAGTGTTCTAATCAACCAACATGTGCTATTGCATCTTACAATTTAGCAATGAAATTTTATTTGCTAGGGTTTTTAAAGGTTATTATTGTAAGGCTAATATCGAAATTTTCGAAATATTTAAAATAACTATAAGATCCAGATATATAAAGTTCTGCGGACGACTATGGCGTGTATCGAGAAGAGGAATTCGTTTTGTCATATCATACATATTGGCAAATGAGTGTTGTACTTTTATAAACATAAATGTACTTATATTTTGTACTGCTGCTATACTGCTGGTACCTTACATCAAGACGATACGTTGAATTTCAGCAAATGATTATAGTTAACAGCACGTTCTATTACGGGAAATAGTTTGTAATGGAGCTGCTAGGCCCTTACGGGGTAAACTTGATTTTTAAAGTAATTTTTATCAGTCTTTAAGCCGGGCGTAAAATAGATTGTGATGTACCTACTACGTGTACTAGTCATTAGATACAAAAATTAAGTTATTGTCCCTCAGTCGATATTATCAAGACATTAATGTATGTATATTCCGGCAGCGAATATTCGTTCGCCATTGAATTTAAATGAAGAAAAATAAAGATATCTTTAAAGCGCATCCTGTATATCCGTCAAAGTGGATGAATTCGTGAAATCTGCCTTTAGGTTTAATTATTTTCTATGACTACTCAAATCGCTATAATCATTCTTTTTTTTTTGAACAAAAACCGGCGACCCCTTTTTCGATTTTTCGAAAACAATCGATATAACTGTCAAACTACCTCAATGGAACTCTAGGCCCATCAACCATTCAAAATTCTCGTAAGTATCTCGTGATCCTTGAAGAAATAAAAATACTCGTATCTCTTGATCGTAATGAACTTTAATTTCAGAGTACCGAATCATGAAGTTATCAGCTGCTTGAGCACACTACAACCAAATACAGAAATACATCTCGTGGGTCAGAAAATCCTCCCGCCCGCGAGGTAGATCAGCTGCAACAGTAAATCCTCTGACTCTAAACAGAATGGCAGGTAGAGCTGGTAGGGCAGGTCCGGCAGTCACCAGAACACAGCTGATGCGTCAGGCTAAATCATCGGCCGTTGTCAGAGACACGATACAGCAGAATGTGGCACAACAGTCCAATGCAGGATGTCCATCACGTAAGCCACGAGTACCGAAATTATCAAGAAAAGTTGCAGCACCACCTTCGCCAAAGAAAATAGACTTTAGGAAACCTGGCCTGACTAAAGCTATGCTGGCACGAATGGAGCACGCAAAGAAATTGCAGAACGAATTAGAAAAAAAATGCGGTGAGACAGTCGCTCGGCAGCATCCTAAGCGAAAAGCCGCTCCGATCGGCGGGGATGCACGATTTGGCAAGGAGAAAACATCTAGAAGAAAATCCCCATGTCCACCACGAATGCGGGAAGAGCAGCAATGGGAATCACAGCCTGCTCCACAGGAACTGACCCCGAGGACCAAGGCGATGCAGAGATTGATGAAGTCTCAGGGTAGTAGAAAGGCTACCGCAAAGAGTCCAGGACCCCAGGGTATTCCAGCCAAGACTTGTCAATTAGCCAAACGTATGAACGCCGATGTGATTCAGGCTGACCCGGTCGGCGATGGTCCCGTCGATAGCATAGTCATACCTCCTGGTACCATAAATCAGAATTGTACTACGATTGTCAGTATTAATCAGGGTAGGAGCGGTGCTGCATCCCCTGCTGCGTCCGCTGCTCATCGCTCCATGCAGATGATCAACCAGAGTCTGGACGAGCAGGACGCCGTGGAGGCCGCTGCTGTACAGGACAAATTGAGCGAAATGCATCAAGCCAGGCGAGATCTGGTGATGGCTGTTGCCAATATCGGTAGCAATACTGCGCAGATGGCAGAGCAGGCATCTAGGGCCAGAACGATGCCTGAAGATGAAAGAATTATTTACAAACTTCCGGATATCGATCACGAGTTTTTACGACCAAAGTATGGCAAGGACGATAATCCAGCAATTATAGCAGCCAGAGAACATAGGCTCAGAATGGAAGCCGAAATGAGGCAGAGGGAAATACAAAAACAAATGGAGAGAGATTTTACCTCGATAACAAGGCAGGTTCCGGATGATATTGAGTTTGATCTTCCTGCGGAGCCAGAATTTCTATACGATAGCGAAAATTCTTACGAAGAGGATGAAGAACCCGATCCCGGCGTGATGCTTCCATATCCAACTAAAAAGAAGACTTGCCATCAAGTCGCTCCGGGAGAGGCGATTGGAATCGATGAGCTCGAAAGATTTTTCGATCTGGAACAGTATCCACCGAGTATCGAAAGTATTCCGTATACTAGTCCTCCTCCTGGACGGGAAGGTTTGCATCCGGATCTTTGGAAACTCGATGATCCCTGGATATGTGGGCCACAAGATGGACCGGATCTCATTGAATTTGATCTTATGGACTTTAGTAATTGACCGTTTTCGATCGTTCACTTTTACGCCTATTTCACTAAAAACCCGTCACATTCTGTCCTTCACATTTTTAAACTTTTTTTTTCATAAAACCTTACCGTGTTATATACACATATACCATATATCTGAATTTTATAGCACCATGTTCGTATCTCGTATAATAACTATAAATATCGTAACGGAAACAATTTCCTTTTTTCCTTCTTTACGTCCAAATTAATATTTCTATAGTAAATAATTTGCCTCAACGCGTGCACAAAATAACTTTATTAGAGAAAAAGGATAACCATGTCAATTTACTTATTTTTTGACATTTAATATTTACCGGAAAAAAAATCTGTACACTCTTAAACTTCGAACGCATGAGCTCGTTTGATCGACCTAATTTTTTTTTCTAATTTTTGGTTTTGATTTTATAATAAATCGCTAAGATTACGTGCGCATATTGATACCGGGATTGTAATCTCCTTTTGACACGATTGCCTCAACTTCTGCTCGATGTTACCAATTCTTGCGTATTGGACGCCTTCCACTTTGGGACGATGCCTCATATTCATTTCTACCTGCTCGTTCAACTTGTCTCGTACAGTAGACAAATTTTTCACCGTGGATGACAATCTTTCTTTAACGACCTTTCCTCCCCCGTGAAAAGAATGACATGTATACATTTAACAAAATATGTGACACAGGCACGCTAGAAATTTAATAAATTTTTATATTCATATCCTACTTGTACTCGTCTTGCAGACACCACTGGTGTATGTCTGGGAATGAAGGGTGGTTTCACGAGCCACCAAACCTGATAACATTATTCAATGATTTTCCTTCTTCTAATTCGTTAAAAATAATTAAGTGTCATCATATAATTAACGGACTCGTTCCATTAAGCAATCTTCGTCATCGCAAGCATCGAGATCAGCTTCATTGCCGTCGACAAAAACCATATCCGTGATATCTTCATCAATCTCATTCTCTAAAGGACTTGGTTCATCCTCGTAACTTTGGAATGTATTACGCCCATTCCCAAAGTGTCTAAAACTGTCATCGTCTCTCCTGGTCCTGTTATCACCAAGAGATTTTTGTACAGTCGAAAAGTTACCAGAGTCTTCGTCATCATTAAATGCTGTATGGAAATTCAATGTCGTTGCACGTTGATCCACCAGTTTGGAAAGAACGAAAGTGAAAAAAAGTGAGAAATACTTTCATAAACGTCTTCCTCTTCCTCGGGATAATAAGCGATGGTTCGTTGCTGATCAAAACCGCTACTCGTTATTTTTGCAAACTCTAGAGCATTATTGGCTTCTGATTCATATTCAGCGTTGCAACAGCATGACATGATGATTTTGAGAAATTGACACTCAGCCTGAAAAAATATGAAACGTTTTTAATGGGTAATAATATCGAATCGAGAAATGATAAAAATAACAGAAAAGCATCTTGGAACATTTGAACCATAGCCATTCTATTATCCAGGATTACAATAAATTCAGTTCAAATAATGATGTCCTAAAGGTGCTGTCTCATGTATAGAAGAGATGATAAGGACCTAGGGAACAAGGGGAGAAGAAACCGTATGCACGAGGACCAGATTAATCTGGAGCAGCGAGAAAAGAGAACAGTGGAAAAAGTAGGAAGAGTATGAAGTACAAGGGAGAGAAATGGGCCGCTCCAGGCCCATTTCCGTGAAGTTTTGCCTCTCCAGAAGGGAGCTACGACCCCTCCGAGGCCTCATAGGGACGTACACAATTTTTGGCAACTTCCAGTACTTCTAAATATGCTTGGCCAGAATTTCCGATTTCTAAGTGTTAATACTTTACTTTATTGATTTAATTAATTATTTTAATGTTCCAAATACCTAGTTTATTAATATTTCAATTCAAACGTAATTTATTTTCGATATTCCACAATTTCAATTCAATATTTATCTATTACGTATATTCTGCGAGATTTTGATTTAGCCTCAATTTTATATTTTGAATAAATTTTGCAAGTAAATCAAGATTCAATAATATTTAGTAATATTCCGAAAGCTTTATTCAACGTTTCAGATTTTCAATATTTCTGTGCAAATCATTTTTTCTTCTTTTCCTCTCTTCTTTCTTCTTCTTATTCCTTTATGGCTTTATGCCCTCATAGAGGGCCAAGTGCCCTCAAGTGACTCGTTCTTTTCTTCGTCTCATGGAATTTTATTAGAACCTTCCATTGTACAGTTGCACAACAACACTTTTCCAAGAAATAACTTCCAGTCTTCACCTTTGTAACTGTCTCGTATCATCTGATAGATAATCTGGGAAAGGCTTTACCTTACATAAGTAACGTTTTGCGTAATATCAAATTTGCCATCCATGTTCTTACCAGGATATTAGATTTCTCAAGATACAACATGCAGTTCAAATAAACGTATAAGATTTTTCAACAGCAAGGAGGATTGATCTCCACGATTTCTTCATCCTACGTAAGTCTTGCCCTCTGTTCATTCAACAGACTATACCTACATAAAGGGATTCTGTAAATACGATTAGAATTTTAATGGAAAATTTGAACTAGTTTTTATAATTAAGTAATAACGCTGTCGAAAGGAAAGCGTCAGTCTTTCAGTGAAATCAAACGGATCAACAGAATCCAAAGAGTGAATGTCAGTATGCCGAACGTACCGAGTAATACCCGCAGCAATGGACGCTAATGGACGCCAATGGGTGCTTCCTTGTGTTTCTGGTTAACTGCTGGAGTTCAGTAGAGTTTGAGGCCCCCGAGAGTTGCGCCAATGTAGACGTAGCATCCTGCTTCGGGGGGACAGTTGTTAAATGTCGAGATAAAACAACATTTTGTTCGCACTTTTCCAGTGCAAATTGCAATGTAATTAGTGTATATAAATGTGTTGAGCGTACAGCCAAAATGACGGTTACGTGGAAAAAGTTAAAGGAACATCTGGGCGTAGGTGAGCAAATCATTTCGAGTCTTTATTTACTCTGTAAGTGTAGATAGATTCTCCCACATCCTGGGAGGTGCCCTGTGGGACCAGATAATTCAATTTTAATTGCCCAGAGCACGCGGGTACGCTTCTATTAATGTAGAATATCCTATATTTTTATGGAAATCTAGTAATGTTTTGCCAACGAGAACTAATTACTGCCTGACGTAGGCTTTATCAACTATTTATTATTATGAACGCGTTCAGGCAGGGGAATTTAATTGATGATAGTATTTAGGTCATCGTAAATTTCTTGCCCGAATTGATACCTTGTTCTTTGATACCTTTGTTATACATGATCTCTCCAATTTGCAATGAACATTTGTAATGACTCAGATCCTTGCAAATGATTCATTCCATCAATTCTCTTTGCATTTTTCTATGGACTGTCAAGTTATATAGATTTTTGCTATATAACCTAGGCGATTAAGCAATATCGGAAGATCATTTATTCCGAAACAGGAATACAAAAGCATTAACATTATGAAATGCTGTAGTAGAGTTATGCATGTCCCCCCACTCTGTAGATTGTTGTCACGGATAAATAATAAACCGTAAGCAATTAATTATCATGTATAGCAAATGAGTTAGAAATCACTTGTGATAACAGATTGGATGAGAGATTGATAATATATTTTGTACACAATGTAATTTGTAAATTTACATTTTTTAAACATACGGATTTATAAAATAATTTTTTTTCAAGTCTTTTATCAATACATTAAATATGAATATTTTATATTACAATTATAATTTTATACCGTTTTGTACTTACAGCAATCCACAATTTTGGACAAAATGGACCACATAGACTGCCGCTGACAGTTGGAGAAGTGGTCCAGTTGTTAGAAGAATGTGACGACTGGTATTATGGTTGTAGTAAATATAAAGGAACTAGGGGTATTTTCCCAAAATCATACATATATATTTTACCTCAATCAATGAACATGGAAGCTCTCACACATGAAATTACTAGCGTCCTTAGAGAATGGGGACATCATTGGAAGCATTTATATGTGGTTTGTATTATACAAATGTCATTTACTCCGAGCAACATGAAGTACAATCGTTAAGTTTAAAAATATTTTTATGTACACAGACACATTCAGAACACTTTTCTACAATTCAACAACAAATTATTGAATTAATTGGATATAGAAGTAAAATCCTTAGTGGTACCTTAACCGTTGATGAGTTGAAAGACATGAAGAGACTGGCCACTGCCAGAATAGATACTGGTAATCAACTATTGGGTTTGGACATGGTAGTTCGTGATGAGCACGGCAATGTACTAAATCCTGAACAAACTAGTACGATTCAATTATACTATCATCATGAAACAGCTGCAGAGAGAATCAGAAAAGCGACAACGGAAACGAAGAAGAAACCAAGCAAGCCTCAAGTACCAGTATACTCTCATATATTTTTTGTGAGCGTACGAAACTTTGTCTGTAAAATGGCTGAAGATGTGGAGTTGCTTTTGACACTGTACGATGGTCGGGAAATGAAGGCGATTACAGAAAATTATGTTGTATCGTGGAGTAAAGAGGGTCTTGCCCGTGATATTGACCAACTCCACAATTTGCGAGTTTTGTTCACTGATCTCGGTTCTCGAGATCTATCTAGGGACAAAGTATACTTGGTTTGTTATGCTATCCGGGTAGGTGGCATGGAAGCAAAAGAGATCGATCATCGTCGCTCGAGTATCGTTCCTAATAATCAGAAAACTAAAAGCTTAGATAATATGAGAAGACCATTTGGTGTTGCTGCAATGGATATCACTCTTTATATCACGGGAAAGCTCGAGGGAGACGTGGAACATCATCATTTCATACCATTTTTACAGTACGTTTACATTACCCTCTTGTAAAAGGATCTTTCTGATGATGTGAATCAATATATTCGAAGATCGAGGTAGAATTGTTTTGTTGGTTTCCTTCCGTTTGGGTTCAGATGCTGTGAGAAGGAGAGCCTGGATGGAACGTTACGTAGGATCCTCGCGCAAAAGGAAGCGAGTAGTCAGAAGAGCGGAAGTGGAAGCGGCACTGGAATCGCTGGTGGACAAGGATTATGGGCTAGCTTAAAATTACTTCGAGGAGACACAAAACAAGTATGTATTATATATCGGATAAATTTTACTCTTGCACAACACAAAACAAACATTATTTAATTATTTAGGTACGCGAAGAGAATCCCCATCTAGTTCTGGGTAACGTGGCCATTGCCCGAAAAATGGGATTTCCAGAAGTGATACTTCCAGGAGACGTCAGGAATGATTTATATCTTACGTTGATTGGTGGAGAGTTCAGCAAAGGGTCCAAGTCGACCGATAAAAACGTCGAAGTTACTGTTAGTGCATCAGAAAAAAGTTTATGACTAATAAAAATATTATAATTAATCTATATCTGGTAGCAAAATGAAAATATCGTCTCACTTGACACAGGTAAAAGTTTGTAACGAAGTCGGCATCCCTATTCCCGGGGTTATGAAGCTTGGTGGAGGTGCTCAGCCGATCGATGAGTATCGTAGTGTTATTTATTACCACGAAGACAAGCCACGGTGGTGTGAAACTTTCAAGATCGCTGTGCCGATAGAAGAGTTCAAGCAGGCTCACCTGAAATTTACCTTCAAGCATCGTAGTTCCAACGAGGCTAAAGATAAATCTGAGAAACCCTTCGCGTTGAGTTATGTGAAATTGATGCAGCGCAACGGCACTACCTTGCAAGATACTCAACACGAGTTGCTAGTTTATAAATTGGATCATAAAAAGTACGAGGAGAATGAAACGACGTATCTAAAGTTGCCAGCTACCCGAGGCGAATTGGTAAGAAGATATTTGATCGAAAAAAAAAAAAATATGTCAATCTTTTGATTAGAAGATACACGCTCTTTTTCGCCTTCAGCTAGAATTAAATGCAGAAAAGAAGCCAACACTTGGTCCATTGAGTCTGAGTTCAAAAGACAATTTTTTAATATCGACAAACGTCTGCTCGACGAAATTAACCCAAAATGTCGATTTACTGGGCTTATTGAATTGGGCATCGCGCCGTACAGATTTAAAAGAATCTCTCACGGCTCTGATGAAGGTTGACGGGGAAGAAGTAGTCAAGTTCCTGCAGGTGCGTGTTAATACAAATGAGTTGCTAACAAGGCGCGCATGAGCTTCTCTTTAATTCATAATCTGGACGACGATCTTTTGCAGGATGTTTTGGACGCTTTGTTTAACATTCTAATGAGTAATTCGGATAGCGATGCCTACGATGATATGGTTTTTGAGTGTCTCTTATATATTATCGGATTGGTGTCGGATAGGAAGTATCAACATTTTCAACCAGTATTAGATTTATACATATCCGAAAGTTTCTCCGCAACGCTTGCATATAAAAAGCTAATTGCAGTTTTACGTAAAAGGATTGATAGCGCTGGTACTAACGATGGTCAAGAAAGAGACCTGTTGCTCAAGACGATGAAGAGCTTACAGTACTGCATGCGATTTGTTGTCGAGTCTCGTCTGCGGTTTACAGAGTGAGTTTTACTGAATAACTTCCGTATCATTAAATCAGCATCTTTCAACATGGTGCAGCATAACGTCTAATCTTTGTGCAGATTGGATCAGGATGAGGAAGAATTTTCACAAACTCTAACAGAATTATTGAAATCCATTGTGGAACTGATGAGCCACGAAACTGATAGCACTCTATTGGTACAAGGAGCCTGCCTCAAGTATTTACCAACTACAATTCCACATTTATTGCGGGTTTACAGTGGAAAACAATTGAGCAATATTTTGACTGACTTATTAGTAACTTTGCCACCGGGAAGATTGACGAAGCAGAAGATGATGACTGTGAATGATATAGTGCACAGTCCGCTGTTTCTTAATGTGGATTGTAGAGCAATTTTATTGCCCAGGATAACGATTCTTGTCCGTGATCTTCTCGAGGCTAAAGAAGAGGTAAGATATAAAGCGATACAATACGCACGTACATAGAAAAAAACAGTACAGAAAAACCGTACTAAAATATTATGCGTGTGACTTTGAAAGGATTGCATGGTTCATGTCATCTCACAGTATTTTTTGAGTTCTTACAATTGGGATAACATGAGCTATCATTATATCAGCTTTGTTCATATCAAACTTCACCAAAGATTAGATTGCAGACAAATCATTGTCAATATGTCACTTAATCACATATCATCTATTAATCCCTCTACTTCTACCGTATTTCTTTGCTCCATCCGATATGAACTCAATCTAGTTTTGCATCAATCTGCATTTTAATATAATATAATACAATACATCAAACTATTTTATGTGCTTACCGTGCAGCCTGACATCCTCTCGCCACGCATCTCTCTGTAAATCTTGTAGTTTCTGTAAATCCTTTTCTACTGGATGTCTTTTTGTTCGAATTCCGTTTTTTCCCCGTGATATATCTTATACCACTATTCTACTTTCAAATCCACGTAATTAGAACGATCATTTCCTGATAGCAGCCCAAGAGCAATCTACATTTATTATTCAAAAAGACATCCTTTAAAATTGTTAACGAAGCATGATGTCACGGTGAAAGAATGTACATTGAATCTTGATTTTCATGATAGCATGTCTCTGTTGACTATTAGTTTACTGCTTCCTCTGTAATTCTTACTTCAAAGAATATTAAGATTCTATGAAAGTAGAAACGAACCTTCCCCAATTAGGGGAGGACGTTCAGGTGAAACTAATTAAACGATCATTGGAAACTGCTGTCGTGGTTCGACTAACAGAGGGTTGTTTTATTTTTGTGTTCGGTTTGGTTTTGGTTATTGGCGTGTAAAGGGGCTGTCAGGTACGCCTGGAAAAAGCGTGGCGAAGGTAGCCAGGCTGCTTGGCGAAAACCGACATCGACTGAATCAACACCGTGGCTACTCCGAAGAGGTAATTTCTAAAGCACATGCTTGGCTTTCGAGATCCCCTATGTACCTAGAGAGATTCGCGTATTTATTGTGCGTCGCGGTGAACACTTGGACGCTATTCAAATTCAACTGTTTGCCTATTTCTGTAACCAACGACCCCGGAGCTCTTTACAGAATTTTTATCTTGATCTTTTACCCATTATCAATTTATATTTTTTTGACTTGCATTCGTAACCACACTATGCACAATTTTGGAAGAGACTATTATCCCGACTTGCAGGTAGAACTATGCGTCAAGATCCTATCGGACATTTTGGAATTGACATTTAGAAATGACATAGGTGCAACGACGTCGGATGTCAAGGAAATCATGCTAACCGCATTGAGAACGATCATACAAACTGTTATATCGATGGATAGAGAAAATCCTTTGGTAGGAAATTTGGTTTCTGTCATGCTTGCCATATTCAGGTACGTGCTCTACTACTAAGGGTAAGAAGAGCGACTAATTGATCCGTAACATTGTTAATGAATGATTACCATTCTATTCAGGCAAATGACACAGCATCACTACGAGGTGTACATCAATCATTTCGGCACGCGTTTCGACTTACTCGATTTTCTTATGGAAATCTTGCTGGTATTTAAAGATTTAGTCTCAAGAAGTGTCTTTCCCGGTGACTGGTGTGAAATGATTATGCTGCAGAACAGTGTAATCCTGAAGTCCCTGCGCTTCTTCTCAGCCACGATAAGAGACTATTTTTTCAAAGATTTTGAGCAGCAGGCTTGGTCTAATTTCTTCCACTGCGCAATAGCTTTTCTGACTCAGCCAACACTTCAATTAGATACATTCAGTCCAACAAAGCGTAATCGCATTGTTATGCGCTACAACGATATGCGGAGGTACGCGCGCCTAAGTCTAATTCGTTAAATGATCTGTTCATCATTCTTGTAGCAATTGCGTTTATCTCTGTTGTCGTTCTTTTTTTCTCCTCCAGGGAAACCGCTTTTGAAATCCGATCAATGTGGTTCAATCTGGGACAGCACAAGATTTTATTTGTACCTGCCTTGGTTGGTGCCATATTGGAGATGACATTGATACCTGAAAGCGAACTCAGGAAGGCTACAATACCAATATTCTTTGACATGATGCAATGTGAATTTTACAGTTCACGCATTGTCGAAGGTTATGGCGATACGAAGCGAGATCCTGCTCATATTAAGGCAAACTTTATGGAATACGAGAATGAGATGATTGCGCAACTCGATATCTTGGTAAGACTCATAGTTATTTAATATTTCTTTATTGTGCTGCCAGTAAAGTAATGATTGTTTTTCCATGGAATTCTTCTAGGTTGAAGGTGGTCGAGGGGACGAATATTTTCGTGTTTTATGGGTACAAGTTATGGGAGCACTTTGCGAAAATCATTCGACGATGCGCGACCAGGGTTTGCGCTTTGTAGACACTGTAGCTAAATTAATGGAGAGGCTTTTGCAATATCGTGACATAATTCATGCGGAATCGCAAGAGCACCGTATGTTGTGCACTGTTAATTTACTGGAATTTTACTCGGAAATTAATAGGAAAGAAATGTATATTAGGTAAGTTGATATTCTTACAGAGAATTATTAGATTTTTTTAAAACTCCTTCGATAAACCATTGACTCGTTATAAACAGATACGTGAATAAGCTCTGCGAATTGCATCTAGAGTGTGACAATTACACGGAAGCTGCGTATTCATTAAAATTACATAGCCAGTTGCTGGCATGGAGTGATCAACCTCTCCCACCTTTACTGAGATCACATAGGTAAATCTGATCAATGTTGCTTGAAAAAATCCTTTGAAATATTGTGTAATGTCATATTATCGCTCGAAGGTATCCACACTGTCAAACGCATCGAGAATTAAAAGAAGCATTGTACAACGACATGATTGAATATTTCGATAAAGGAAAGATGTGGGAATGCGCGCTCAGTGTATGTAAGGAATTGGCGACACAATACGAAGAAGAGACTTTTGACTATTCGCAATTGTCCGTTCTACTCAGACGAATGGCTAAATTTTATGATTCCATAGTTAAACAACTTAGACCAGAACCAGAATATTTTCGAGTTGCCTATTATGGTCGTGGGCATCCACCGTTTCTTCAGAATAAAGTACGTCATAGTTTCATTGCTGTAGTATAACGTTGGTCACCATTTTTTATTTCTACAATGTAGAAATCATGTTTCACAGGTATTCGTTTATCGTGGAAAGGAATACGAACGACGCAGCGACTTTTGTTCGCGAACTCTGAATCAATTGCCGAATGCTGAGCAGATGAAAGAATTATCTCCGCCCAGTGAAGATATACTCGATTCAAATAGCCAATATGTTCAAATTAATAAAGTGGACCCATTAATGGATGAAAAGAGGCATCGCCTTAGTGGTAAACCCGTCACTGCCGAAGCTGTATTGAGGTATGGAAGTTATGCAGGCGCTGTGCTTTATTATCCTAGTGACACGTTATTAACTTGAACGAAGTACAGGTTGTTGCTCAATTTATTGTCAGGTATCACCGTGTTAACGACATACAACGGTTCCGATTTTCACGACCAGCACCTAGAAAGAATACACTAGTGAACTCATCGCAACCTGGGAACAAAGACAAGGAGCCTATCAGTGGCGGCGGCGGCGGCGGCGGCGTCAGTAATGAGTTTGCTTCGCTATGGCTAGAAAGGACAGTCCTTGTCACGAGTCATCCTTTACCTGGAATATTGAGATGGTTTCCAGTAACGTCCAGTGAGACGTATCTAGTCAGTCCTCTGCGCAACGCTATCGAAACAATGGAATCCACGAATACTGCCCTGAGGGATCTTATCATCGCGCACAAGTACTGTATTTTTAGCCGAAATCGCATTGACAGAGACAATTATTTGTCAAATGTAAACCTTCTGGTTTCACGTATCCTTAGGGCCGATTCCACTCTGCCGTTAAATCCATTGAGTATGAAACTTAACGGTGTACTGGATCCAGCGGTGATGGGCGGCGTTGATAACTACGAGAAAGCCTTTCTCAATCCTGATTATCGAGACGCTCATCCGGATGAAAGCTCTGATCTTTTAAAATTAGAAGGTCTCATCGCCGAGCAGATACCCCTCTTAGGGGTCGGAGTGCAAGTGCATAAAGTGAGGGCGCCGCCTGAACTTTTACCTTTCCATCAGCACTTGGAACAATGTTTTAATTCCATGAGAAGTCATGTAGAAGCCAAGTACGGTAAAAGGGTACGTGCAAGAGATACAAACTTTTTGGAAGGATGGTTGATACACGGATTTATTTGAAATTATTTCTTCAATACGTAGACTTGCGATCTGCAAATTGAGACTTTAACTCAAACTGTCACCATGCGAAAACATCCAACTTCCAGAGGGGAGTCCCATCGACTGTCCGAAACCAGTGTAATCAGCACAGAGTAAGTCGTTTTACTATCGTACTTATTTGTGTCTTAATTTCAACGTAATTTTGCTGTTGATCGAATGCTAATAAGCAATGGGAATATCAGGCGCTGGTCACTAATTTTGGTTGTAAGGAATTTTTACATGGGGTAACGTGTAATGCTACCATTGCCGGGTTCAGTTGCTCAATTCTGGTTATTGTAAACTAATCAACATTGAAAGCCATACAAGTGATACATCGATCATGCTTTCACGTAATTAACGTCCTCACTAGGTGCTCAAGATTATAGAGGATTCGAAAATAATAATACTTTTTTTTTCTTTCGCGCGGAGGTGTCGAAAAAGATATATTTATTTGAACGCGACATCACCTCACTAACGAGATCAATGAATCCGGTTTAGTAGTCTGACACTGAAATAACCTCAAAAGATATGAAAGTTCATAATATGCAATTAGAACGTAGTCTTTTCTTAATTTGGCTTCGACAGTGTAGATTAGAAAAGTGTCATATAGCCGTTTTGCGATTCTGTCATTCAGCTGCGGGTCACGCTCCAGAGTATCTTCACTCACAAGATCACAAGTGGCAACCCTCAAGTCACTTGCATCCTTCAATTTTAACAACAGCTCACCCATGTCTGGTGTTCCAAATGTCAGCGTTACAAGGTAACACAATCGAAGTGTTCCAAAGAAATACGGAGTGCTAGTTCACAAGATGCTTATGAAAAGAAAGAAAAAAAAACGAATCGAGATCGGACAGTCATTGGTATAGAGTCGTTGCCAAGGTTTTATTAGTAATATGCAGAAAAAAATAATCAATGTTCTTAGTCATTCGGTAGTTCCCGCATCTTGCTGAAATATTCCTCAACTTTGCCACTCCGTGTTGCCGGAGGAATTTCAACATTTTCGTACGATCGATTTTAACGATATTCTTAAAACTCCCTACACAGGAGAAACTTGAAACAAAAAGAAGAAATTAAATGAAATAATCTTTTCTTGAGATCCAGCACTTCATTGTGCACTACTCGAAGAGTTGATTGTGTGCCGTGTGATTGAGAATTGAATGCTGTCGATTAACAGTAGTTGGATAATTGAAAAGAATGGAATATGATTGCAGGGGTATTGCTGCTGGGCCAGATAAAATCTCGCACAATGCACTTTTGTCCTTCCTTCGTACATAGCTTTATTTTCATACTAATTACTATTTGTTTGTCCATCGTATAACTGCCAATGTTTAAATATTGCCGCTTCAATTCATATACATTAACTAACAAGCACACGTTTATATCCATTATCACATTGAAAATCCTGAATGTGTCCTATAATGATTATACTACAATCTGATAAGATGCCATCCATTTATCACAAAACAAATCTTGAGTAAAACAAATTATTCCGTAATTTTGATATCATTCAAATGTATTCAGAATGAGCCTTCAAGAGCAATTGTATTTTCTAAAACGATTACGGCATGCAGCTCACAATTGACATGCTGTATTAGATGGCTCTAAATGCGTCATGTGAGAATTTCAATCCTTTCGTTACCCATTGGTGCTTTAAGTATTTATTACTTTTATATACGTTAACAAATTTTAACATGTTTCTATTACTACACTCTTATCACACCTACCCGAGAATAACTTCTGGTCCCTTCTTAATATCTTTTAAGCCTACGATAGGACGCCTTAGGTAACTATCAGTGCAGCATGACTACTGCCCAACTTCTTTAAGTCAAGATTAACGCGCAAAAAATTAAATAAAAAAAAACTCAAGACTTTATTGCATGATTAAAAAATATATGCTCGCTAATTCGCGTGTTAATCTTAACTTATGCCAGTTCAGCATCTTCTTCAGAAAAATGACTAATTCGTGTGACGTACAGAAACAGCTCGGTGCGTTCCCACATATTATCATCGGCATCGCTGCAGAAAGCTCTGGGCAATCCAAGTCCTGGGACAAATAAGAAAAAGGACTCGAAACGCAGAAGTTCACGCAAAAGTAACTCCTCCTCGACGAACAAGAATGACCAGCCTACCAGTCAGTGGTACACAACTCCGGAATTGACCCAGAATTCTTCCTCTGTGATCGTCTCTTCGGCCAGCCCCTTACCCACCCCAATATTTGAACTTCGCCAAGAGGTAGTATCATACTTGGTTCACGATATACTTTCTCTGCGGTGCTAAAAAAATATGTCATGATCCTTCATAGTTAACGCCAAAGCGACCACTGAGATCCGAAGCCGATAAGGAGCGCAGAATAAGCAGTCGCTGGTCCGGACAATCTCAGCATTTTCTGAGAAATTCAAATAACGGGATGGAGCCAAGTGGTTTGGGAAAAGGCAACAGGGACAGCGTCGGAACGACGGACAGTACAGCTTCCGAGGATGATCCACCACCTCCGTTACCAGTGAAAACTCGCGAAGCTGATTACTGTAATCTACCGGAAGATACACCTGTGCCTTATCGGCAGACGAGCAGGTTTAACAGCATGAACCGTTCGATTAGTTACCGAATTAAGAGTAAGCTTCCTACGCCATCGGAGAACGTAGACAATCATAGTGTTGTACCACCGACACCACCGCCAAAACCAAAAAGACCACCACATAGCTTGAACCAGGTCTTGCTGGCTGCTACCGCTGGCGATGTGGACGGCTCGGTGGAAGATTCATCCGTTGCATAAATTAAGGAGTCTCTTCGTAGATCCATTGCAAACGACGACTCATTGACTCATTCCATGTGAAAAAGAAACATTCAGCCTTTTACATAGGTAGAACTTTTTTGAGCAAACCACTCGCTTAGAATGCTCCCAAGTATTTCAACTTCCTAAAGTTCTATATCTTTCTGTTTTCACGAATTTTGTTTGTTTTGCAAAACGACATACAAGCGTACCTAATGATGATTTTAAAACTAGTAACGTTCTTTACTTATTATGTTAATACAGGAGTTACTCGAGTATCTCGTCGAGTGACCGAGGCCCATGTAACGAATATGAGGAGGGACAACTGTTAAGATTTCCACTTGAGTAGCCAGACGTAAAGTATTATAAAATTACAAGATAAAAAGACAAGTATAGCACATCACTTTTAGACACGCGCTGCTTCCCAGCTGTTCTCCACCCATGGCCTTTCCCCCAGTAATACCTTTACGTTATTTAATATGAATTATAATCGTTGTACGATATGCATAATACTCGAAATAATTGTCGCGTGTTACAATAATTCATTCCATTAGCTTTCTTTTAATTGATATTCGAGCCGCTTCTCGAATACTTATCTCGTGATTATCCTGAAGGATGGGAACTACCGAGCCACCGGATGAATCCGTTTCATAATATAAATCTGCCAACACTTATTACTACAAGTTTGGATAATGCCTACTCTCGTCTTCTCATTGGAAGTGAAACGCCACAAATATATACGTAGTGTAATTAAATAAAAGAAGACATAATTGCGAGGGCGGTGCAAAAGTTTCTTTTGCCTCCGACGCTCAAGTCTCTCTTGTATAGTTAAGTGTTCCTGATGAAGGCTGATATACAGTCGCATAGCCATGCGTAAGATTCATTTGATTTCGCCAGGAAGCGTAATTCTAAAATTTACGCAACGTGAGAATTATTTTTCGCGGTGAACAAAGTAGGGTACATACTATTTCGTCGAAAGGGTTAAGGGTTGTTAATCGTACTTGTCAAGTTATAATTACCATTTCATTATTCATACCAAAGAGACCATTAGCATTATTTATTCGAATTGTCAACCAATCGCGCACATATTGACAGCACGATGGCATATGTATTGCGTACCGCAATGTATGACGAAGGAGTGGCCGAAAAAAAAGGAGGAAAGAAAAGAGAGAAACGGGCAGGATTTTCCATAGGTGCACGTATTATGTCTGCCTGTGTGTATGAAAGCGAACAAGAAATAGAATTATTTATGGAACGTAATGACCGCTAGTCTGCTCACTATGATAATAGATATCAGATAACCAAATTTTTGTTACTATGTGTTACATAAATTTATTACATATATATTCAGAGAATTTTTAATAACGATACACCGAGCATAAAGTTGCGATAAGAAAAAAATGACAATAGTGCCATTTTAATTTTTTAAAAGCTTATTGTAATTATTGACTATTAGTTAGGGACCAACCGGCGTGTTAGCATTTTATACCGAAGCTAAACCTATATTTGTTCATTGTTATACATTGTCATTTTATACATAATATATTGCAATAATTCACAACATATCAATGTACTAGTTGTATCTTCCATAAACCACAAACAAGCTCCAAGTCCTTTCGATTTAAACGTTCTCTTGAAAGAAGGATCGCGAGGTAAAAAAAGTCTCAAATATCCTGTTCTCCCTGTTACAATTAACTAGACGAATGTCATCGAATCCGGCAGGACTCTCGTTTGCGTCAAAGATTGCGTCGATGTGGCAGTATGCAAATATAAATATTGCAAGAGGTACCTACATCGGTCACTCAAAGGAAATGTGCAGAACGTTCCATGCGGGGACTTGGCTTGACTCCGACCACCATGAGTTCACCTAACAATAGATAAAAGTGCGTGCAGCGTGAGGCCCTAGATATACATATATTGCAACTTGTAGGGGATTTTTCTCCAACACTCGCACGCTCTGCTTACCCATAGCAGCCATACCGAAGCAAAGCGTCGTCGTACGCACGCGGGCATCGGCACACTTACGTCTCCCAACCACATAGAAAGGACGCTTAGTGTGCCTGTGTCAGTGCCGACATAATCTGGACATAAAGGCGAGAGATGAGCATATTTTCGTCAGTTGCGCAGTGGACCGCATACTTTGCGGTCTCTGGGAATTTTATTATCAGATTTTTTTGCCTGCAGTTCAACAAGACAGATACGACAAATAGTGTGCAAGAAGCGGAACAAGAATGGCTACTGGAGCCTTGCTTTGCGTCGCTCATATATTACTTGGTTACCTCGTTAGCAGTTTCCCCTTCGTCGATGAAATTTATGGTAATTACACCATTTCTGAATCTCTTCGAATGGCTACTTTTTACAGTTAGCTTTTACTCTCTTAACGCTTCTTCTAGACTTTCATTGCGATAATCATTTCTCTGTTAATTTTAAATTCTTACTATGATATTACTTTTAATATTATTAATATCGTTTCTCGTGTACCCCCTATTCAAACCTGTTCTTGTAACTAAAAAGATCAAACGTTAAATTTGCTATTTCTTTTTTGATACCTATGTTAAGTAGCGTGACATAATTGACCGGTTCGTAAGTCATGAGAATGTTAACGGAAGAGTATGCGTATACACTTTCCCAATTTTGACTTTCCTTTTCAATATACCAAAAGTACGCCGTACAATTTTTTCTCGAATTTTTCTTTATACGGTTACCCAGAGACAAGATTTTCCCTTGAAAAAAAGAGAAACATACATTTTATGATAACCCCGATTGCACTTGATGTGCTACAGTCAGTTGGAATTATACTAGGCGGATACCAATTATTCATCATTATAACAAGAGAAGTTCTCGGTGATACGTAGCAGCACACAAATGGCAGCAAAATGAAAAATATGTTTACCTCTACTTTAGGAGATATTTAAAACTCTATAGAAGATTAGAGAACACGTGTCCATCCTGGTATGTTTCATTAGACATATGCTATATTTGACAGTGCATACGGGTTATGATAAAAAGAGAATTAACAAAGATACGTCAGGCTGGAAACAATAAACTCTATGATAAATAATTGTCGTCATACCCTTAGGGGGTTTCTCAGTAGCATACCATCGAATTAGCTGTCATTTCAAATGGCGTAAACGGACGCAGCTCGTATCTGAAATCCGGTTTCCAAAACTGTATACGTAGTATATAGTGACATCCATGAATCAACAAATAACGACACGCACACAAGAACTTATAAATACGTACAATCGTACACTTGCAATTGAACACGTGTCTCAAACATTTTACAGTCATTATTCTGTCGAGTAATAACCGATAGCATGATAAATGAAGCAGGCTGATTCGCTAGCTCCCGTACGGTAAGAGAGAGCGAGAGAGAGAGAGAGAGAGAGCACGATAATCAATGTAAATGATTCTCGCGCTACATCCTCCGATCACTCCATAGAATGATGATGCCCATCTGCGATGATTTTCTCTCGTCGCAGAAGGAAGTCCCTGTCCTCTAGAAGACGGTGCTATTGGAGTTTGCAAGAAGCTGCCCGACTGCGCCATGAGACTCAGCGAGGTCCAAGCAGGTAGAAGGAGCTCCGATTCTTCCGGTCGCTGCGGTTTTACAGATTTCACGGAAATAGTCTGCTGCCCACTGAATATTTCTGACAAGATCGGTAGCAGACCAGCAGATATAGGTATGCACACCATATTCGTTAATCGTCGGCTATCGTTTAAATGCTCATTCTTTTTGTAATGATAGTGAATAAGGATGGAGAAAATCATGTACCGAGAAAAACTATTACAACAATGTCAATTTACACACGATTTCTTTTCTAACGTCACTCATTAATTTAGATAATATAATTTTTACTTTTGCGAATTCAGCTTGCCAGCAATATTACAACGAAGTAACGTCGGAAGGAGTGGTCTTCCATATTTTGGGTGGCCAGGCAACATCACCGGGTGAATTCCCATACGTAGCCGCCCTGGGATACCTGGAGACTGATGAAGATACCGAAGGAGTTATCAAGTATTCCTGCGGTGGTACGTTGATATCATCCCAGCATGTGCTCACAGCCGCGCATTGCGTTAGCAACATAAACGATCAAGTTCCGGTCGAGGTAAACCTGTCTATAGAGGAATACCTTAGTTAAAGTTATCATTATATTTTGTCATCTTTACCTAACTTTCACAGGTACGTCTTGGAAGCGAAGATCTAGAGAGTAGCGATCCAATCCCACAACGGATTCCTATAAGCAGCATTATCCCGCATCCGAGTTACAAACGAAGTGTCAACTACAATGACATAGCTATCGTCAAGCTAAAGACACCGGCACGTTTGACGAATACCGTAAAACCCATATGTCTGCAAACGAAATCGTTAACGAGTAGCCAAATACCTGCAAATGCCTCGCTGGTAGTAACGGGTTGGGGTGCGACCAGCAGCTTTGGCGACGGGTCCACTAAGTTACTGAAGGCGGACGGACTACGGTGTGTTTCTTTATAAAATTCCAATGTTTTTAACAATCCAAATTTCTGCCACTTTCAGTCTTCTGTTATAAACATTTTTGCTTCACAGTTTTATAGAGAAGGATTCATGTTCGAAACTATACACAGAATTCAGAAGGCTGCCCCGTGGCCTGGACAATGGTATGATCTGCGCCCTGGATTCTAACACAACAAGACGCGCCGACGCTTGCCAAGGCGATAGTGGTGGACCCCTTCTGATGTTGTCCGAAAGTAGTCAGACAGTCGTTGGTGTCACATCCTTTGGACAAGCCTGTGGTGGACCTTCTCCAGGAGTTTACACCTCGGTTTACTCATATTTAGACTGGATCGAGGCGCAAGTCTGGCCGGATCAGGCTAGTGACTGAGCATAATGCGACCGTCACGACGAGGCCCTCGTGGACCATAGACTCAAGTGAGACTAATGTGCACGTAACACGAAGTGGACGTGAGTAGCGAAATATTAGGATTGTCCGTATGGAGAAGTTTCATAAGTGGCTAAGACAAACATATGCAAAACATAGCCGCGACAGTGACAGCTATCCGAATGGTAGAAATAAACTCTTACAGGGAGGACGAATACAATTTTTGTTTACGTAAGAGTAACATAATCATTCTCTTAATGACGGAGAAATATAATTGTTCAAACGACTCTGCCTAATTAATGGGTATGGCATGGCCATGAATGATTTTTTTTTACTTCGATAGCAATGCGCATCTTTAACCGAGAAGAATATATAAACTTATGAGCTAATGGACAGTCACTGTGGGATTTAGCATAACGCGATGCCATCCAACCGGGAAGACGAATTGTACAGGGTAAAGAAACATTATGCAAATTAATAGTCTTTTAATAAAAAAAATACTTTCTACTGTCTACTTATCAGACATCAACATCAAACCATTAAACTGGTCTAGCATTAAATATTTTGATATCGCTAATAAACCTGAAACATCTTTTCTACACCACGAGACACGCTTCTATTATTTAGCACTGATATGCTAACAGGAGCTGGTAATACTTATCGCTCTAAGTACAGCACATGTTATATACAAACCCAAGAAAGTAAAGGATACTTAAAAGGCTATTATTCGACTCAATCTGATTGAAGGATGTTTGTTCATGTCGTAAACATTAAAGTGACTTGTGTCAACTTATTAGGACAACGTCGGAGTTACACTCAATAAACTTGATATACTAATAAAAATTAAGCACTGCAGCTTGGAAACCATAATGGTTTCGGCACGTAATCGTCCTTCCGAATCACGAGACACTAATCCTGATATCAATTAATAAAACAAGTACATGTTCTTACAATATTCCTAGAGCATTCTACACGAAAGGATACCTGTGGTGATCAAGTAAATCAAAATAAAGGGAATAGAAGCATCGGTTAGAGTCTCGTAATTCTGTTCAATCAGTGCTTAAAAACCTTAACTCAAGAGATAAAATATTATTTGATTTATTGCGAACTACTTTGTGATCCTAGTAGAGGAAATATTTGAGTAATTTTTCCAATTCCTTTGGTACGACCCTCTCTGAACAATAGACGCATTCCCACGTGAAGATATTCGGGATGACTTACGAATCGAAACAAGACAGAGGCTGTATCGTTTGTCTGTAAGCCTGCCTCTTTCAGGTCCATTATTCCTTCGATTATGCAAGTCTGCCGCACATTTCCTACGTGCACCGTTGCTTGAAAACCTGGATACATTGCAGTAGCGTGATATACAACTAGCACGGTAGCCTGAAATATAAGCAAACATACAACAACCACACGCGTCTAGAAATTCTATAACGTTGTTGCTGGTATATTGAATTCTCGCAATCACTAGTCTTACCTGGAAGAAAAGTGTCGCGTGGGGATGATCTCTAAGAGAAACCAGTACCATGCCAGGACGAAGGTGAGGCAATGGCGGATCTCTGTTTGTTGAAGGTGCTAGTGTTAAACTGGCACTTTGCGATGCTCGTACGAGACAGCAAGGTGCTTTATTGCGGTGTAAGCTAGCTACTTTCACTGGACTAAATTCTCCGTCTGGTAGAGGACCCACCAGCAGCCGTGTTCCTGGTGCAATTGCCCCCCTTACGAGCAATCCACCCAGCACCGGTTCCGTCAGCCCTGCCACTCTGAAATACATGCGATTGTCACCTGAGAATATAATTGTTCATTTCTACTCTAGTACACAAATAAAAAAAAAACTATGGAGCATAGCTACTACTCTAGTGAATAGCAGAAACGGGGCGAGGGGCAAAATATATAAGCAGCGTACCTAAATGTTTCGTCGATTTGGAACAAGCAGGATTCGGGATCTGAATCCGAGGGAGTAGGCTCGGACGGTGGCAAGTCTCTGATGAATCTAGTTAATCCCTCTAAGCCTTCTCCGGTTACGCAGCTAACGGCAAATACTGGTATCACGTCCAACTCATAACCTCTTGACACTTCATTGATATTGCTGTACAGTATAAGCTGTTTGCTACAGCCATGCGCCAGAACTGCGCTTTTCAGTTGGGTCAAAGCCTCGCGCGGGTCGCAAAGACCCAGATCAGTCTTCGTCATAACAACAAAGAATGGCAGTCGCAATGCCAAGCAAAGTGCCAAATGTTCCTGCGATGCTTCGTTCATCGGAGGCGCTATGACCAGCATGACATGATGTGGCGAATATCCTGAAAAAGGAAGGACAATCTCTCACTAAACTTCCCAAGGTTTTTCTTGTCTCGATCAAGACAAGTCATGAATCTCTGCACACCCGTGAGTCCCAGCAAGGTGGTTCGGAGGTACTTTCGATGTCCTGCCAGATCTATGAACGTGACGACCTTTGAGGCGTGCTCGCAGATCTCTTCGGCCGTGTTCATCTCCGCATAACTTAATACATGACCCTCATTATCAAAGCCGATGATTTCGTGCGAAATCGAAGAGGTACGTCCGGTTCTGATTTCATGAAGATGACGAAACATGTTCAGTCTAGCTCTACCTCTACCATTATCGAGCTCGCCTTGCGTCAACACACCTGAGTATGAGAATAGGAGTTGACTAATACTATAAAAGTCATAGCTTATCGTCCTAACTAAAACTTCAAGCCGTATCTTTTCGGAATACAGCGTGCAACGCGCTTTAGGTATATTTCTCTACCTGAAGTGTTGCCTGCTAATCCTCTCACCTAAGAGGGTTGATTTTCCAGCGTCTTGTCCACCCGTTACAGCTAATCTCAATTCCACCACGCTCTCCTGATCCTCTCGGTCATCCTTTCGCAATTTTCGCACCAAAACTTCAGCCACCCGTCTCTCCTCTTCATCATGCTCCTTTGTCTGGCCGCTCTTACCTTTAGCATTGGCAAATCTTTCACGAAGAACGTTAGTGGTGGCGCCCAGTCTCGCTGCCATATCTCTTAATGTTTTCAGGGAGGCTTTCATCTCCTCTCTGGATAAACCAGTAAGAGTTCCATTATCTTCGACGCCTAAATTATGTATAACTGTAGTTACTTTCGGCTTAAGATGCAGCAACAGATTAAGAAGCCTTCGAAGGCATGAAGAACAAGATCTATATTTAGTATACCTATTTGATATATGGCTTCCCCATGACCTTCACGAAGTCTCCATTTCATCTGCGTTACAAGATGTTCGAATCTCTGACTGGAAGGATTGACGAGTTTCAATTTGTACTCGATATTGCCTTGTTCTGGTTCGGGCGGAAGTTTCTCCTCCCCATCGGAATTATTATGTTCGTGATCATCGTCTAAACTGGAATTCTCGTAATCGGACAATCCGTTTCCTTCATTCTCAAAATCATCCCATCTCTCCTTGCTGCTTATCTTATCTTCACCCGGATCGAATAAACCAAGAAAGGACTCCATATCTGTATTAAAAAAAATCATTCAAACTCAAACTGATCATTGTAAAATAATAAGCGTTAATCATGACAATAATTTTTTGTTTGCGCAATATACTAATAATATCAATATGGCATGAATAAATATATCGGTCTAAATACCCATATAAGGTAATAGAGAAGGTGAGACAAAAATATTAATTATACTTTATACTCAACTTTCCTGCGATAAACATGTTTACAATTGAGAAACGTACAAGATAGGAGATTAAATATGTTAGGCATCTAACAATGAAGCGTTCCCGTGAAAATAGCTAAACCAGTTCATACGTAATATATACAATTTCTATTGCCAAATCGGTTACACAACACATCTCCTTTACATGTAGATTGCTACATATAGAGTCTAACCAGAGTTAGAGGTCTTCTTAAAAGTCAGTAAAGCGCTGAAAATTATATAGGTTTAATTACTGAATCTTCATTTAGTGTATGCAAAATTAAGAGACGTTATCACTAAAAAAAAAAGTGTATTTATACCAATTATTAGTGCATACCAAGTATACATTAGTGTATATTGTTATATTTTCAGCACATTGAAATTCATTATACAATAAGTAGCCGAACTTCACGAAGCAAGGATCTAATATAAACATAGCTCGTACCCCGTGAATATCATTAAACTAAAAAGTTGAATTGATGTTGAGAAACCTCGTAATCCTAAAAGATCACATCTCGATTCAAATTAATTTCAACGTCCTATGGACAGAACACGTGATCTTTTGACAGCTGTATGCATGTATGACGTCAGTCTCACGCAAAAATATTATGACACTAACGAAAATATGGCGTTATATCGCGCAATCGGGAAAATGTAGATTTTTCACAATCTTACTACTTTCTAGTTCCAAGCGCACGTAATGTCGTTAATTATTTTATCTGCAGAGTATTGTTTTGCATAAAAACAGCTGCTCGTCGAAAGTAAAAGTGACACATCTCGGAACCAAGATCGACAACCGAAATAGCAAACATTTCGGAAAAAAATTCTTTCGTTACACTTCACAGCTTTGCCACAATAAACTCACAGCAATATGAAAGAAAATTATTATAGAGAATGACTTACTTTCTTTGTTAAATGTTCGATCTTTTCGTACCAGTAGAGAATAACAAATTCAAAAGTTCACCCGTTGCCCTCGTAAAGCTGGTCAGCCATGTTGCTCGTCCTTTCCCGTCACCTTCTGAACTGAACGCTTACTGCCAATAGGAGAAATCGAAAGACCCCAGTATTTTGAAACTGTTTCATCATATTATTGGCGCAAATAAAAGACTGTTGCACAATCATGTGCTTTCCATTTATACAGTATAATACGATTGGTTCACTTTATATTATTCGAATACTTGATTCGGTAGAAGAATAACTGATTGTCCCTTTCCCATAAAAACATAAATAATAAAAAAGTTCGAATACCTTTGAAATTATTTTATTTTACTTACCCTAATTGTTATAGCACCAAGCTTATACGGCAAGATATATTGCCCATTTATGCATATTCATGTACCAAAGATTTGTTACAAAAAAATCTTTACATCGTATACAACGCACGAAGAGTAAATTATATGCAATTTGTTTCCGCATCACAGCACTGTCATCCGTTCTATTCTTCTTGTAGTGTGGACATACATACATACATACATATATCCCACGCTAAGACAATAAACGGTTGTTCAGCCCAAACGCACCATCTAAAAACTTGACTTCACCGTAAGAATAAAATGGGCGCTAAATTCAGGTGGCGTATTTGGGCTGAATAACTCAGTATATTTACAGCATATCGTTATTTACAGTTCATAAATAAAAAAAAGGTCTATGAGAAATTATTCATGTCACAAGTTTTCGTCATTGAGGAAGAAGCGGCTCGCTGCCAGCCCTCGAGACATTCTTTGGAGCTGTGCTAATAGCATCCGTACTTTCAGTTTTTTCCTCTTTCGCTGACTTTTCTGCCTTTAACAGTGCATCGTTCAAGCATACGTTATTGAGACTGACTGCGCTGTTGGAGAAGATAGCCATAGTAAGACTTGGATTATTCGAATCCAGATTCTTCGTTTCTGTATCACGAGGCGTCGGCATTGAAGTGCTTTTTGACTGATTTGCGTTTGTATGCGATGAAATCAAATCGCAGGCTTTGCCTAAGATAATTAAACTGTTCAATATACGAAGTGCTACGAGAATCAAGTACGCTAGCACGAAAAGGATGATATTGGCGGGTCTGGCTGCTGGTGTCAAAGTAGTACTGATAACGCGGCCCATCGCTACGCCCAGGGGAAGAGGAATAAAGCCCATACGTCTTGCCACAAGGTCCGACGGATCCGAAAATGCCATTTCTTGTCTCGTCTGCGCCATATCGTAAGCCAGACTTACTGTATAATCTCGGTATACCGTAGAGCGTAATTCGTTGAAGCGAGTTATGAAAGCATGCTTCACCTACATGGAAGAAAACGTGTCAGATGCACCTTGTTCTCGCTAGTTTATAAATATTTTCTAGATATTCGTGCTCATATGTACCCAATCTACGAGAACTTCTGCTATTAGCAAGAAAATACAATCAGGCAATAGTACAGCTAGACGATCAGCGCGCCATGCGTACTCCTTCATTGTCTGCAGACTGACGGCAAGTAGTAACATAGTTAAATGAAAACGTTCCCTCACGTCATTGCACGATAATTGAAAGAGGTTGTTCTTGTCAAACTTCTTGAATACGGATCCCTTTAGTTCCACAAACTGCAAGAAAACGCAACTGTAAATACATGGTTTGTGGAGTAGGCCTTTGTTTAATGCGATACTCACGTTGTTAGACATCATAATGGTCAGAAGGGCTTTATTACTGCTATTTATCGCCACGTTCAGTGTAGTAGCTTGAAATAACACTAATATACTGTGCAATACTTTAAAAAATCAGTTAAGGTATCTATAGTATTTTGTTAATATCGTATAAACAGAAAACGAGGATGTCAGATATTCCGAACTGAATGGAAAGGATACAGACATAAGCGAGAGCAAATAGTAAGTGCGGCAATGTGCCAAGATGCTGCGAATGCGAATGAGAACGTGAGCGAGGCTCCGTAGCAGTCCATAGAAGTGCATCTATCGTATCTTGACCAAAGGCACTGAAAAGACGATCTCCTACTTCTAGCATATTATAAAAAATATACAGCTTGATAACTGATTGACTTTTCACAAGGTGATACATCATCGAAGTGTCGACTTTCCAAGTTGCTACCCAGCAACCAACTACCACTACCCCTTTTAGTAGATCACACATTTCAGCTGGTCTTAATAAACGTTCTCCCTTCTTACCACGGGTGTTTTTTCCGCTTCAAACATTGAAAAAGAATCATGATCATAGTTAGAAAATGCTTAGTCTTATAAATAGTTACTTATTTACTTACCCAAAGCATTGCATAATAGGTCGTGCTGCTACAGCCCATAGAGCCATAAGAAACCTCAAAGGCAAGAAAGTGTAGACAAATAAAAATGAATCTGCACACTACAAATATAAGGTTCTTCTTACACATAAATTTATCCTTAATATAAATAAAAGTTTATAACAAGTGACTTACTTGTAAAAATCCATAAGACATGAACTTTTCCACCTCTCTCGGAATTTTCATGAACGAATAAATTTTTTCTCTTCGAGCCGAATAGCGTTCCTCGTCATGCTCTAACTGATAGCCTCGAGTAAGTTCCTTTCGAAGGAATTGGCCCAATGTCACCCCTAGGGAATAGACCAAGTATGAATAGCAAACCTTACCAGATTTAGACATTTGTACTTAGACATTGAATTCTACACAGGCAATGATGTCCAGAGCTGTACACAAAAGAGACACATTTTCATATCTAGTTTGTAATTACAAATAGATTAAAATGAGATACTCTTGCATGGAAGATGCAGAACCTCAATAATTGTAAGGGCATAAGAATAGTGACAACAAAATTATAAACGCACAAAAATCTGTGAAATGACCATTGTGAACTACACCAGCACAATAATGAAGGGATACCAGCGATAATACCATGCTTTTTGGAAGAGCTTGGCTTTTCTGACAGCTGCGGTTCGTTCTGGCCAAGATTCACGTTCTCCACTCGAATTCCATGAGATCCAGCAGCGGCCTTAGTCGGACCGCGAAACCTTATGTGTCTCTTCTCTGAGAACACAGAGCGGTCCTCCTCGCTCTTTTCATTTTCAACATTCATTTTCCGATACTTAGTACTCTAACTCTTGACGCAATGAATTGAGTACGCATAACCTCGACAGAACAGCTGTTCGAAGTCTACATGAGTAGTCCTACACAGTCCTACACACAACACACTATTATTGGAGCCATGTATACCTCGTACATGTTCATAGGACTGCAGCGTTACTCATGGCGTTACGCTCTGCTCAGCGGCTACAAGTTGTGCATGCTCTACTTTCTTTTCGAAAGCTACTTGTTATACTTTGGCCTAGGTATTTTTAGATAACTTTGTGATGAATGGGTTTAATATTACGTTAATCATGCACCGTCATCTTTAAGAAGTTTCAATCTTGGTTTCAGTGATAAAGATGTAATCTTTTCTGCACTTCTGCTAACGGCGTCTTTGGATTGACAGGTGATATGAAATAAATATGGCGGCATCCACGGGCGAGTCAGTGGATGACCGAATTTCCTGCAAAGTATTAATTATTGGGGCTGGAATGGCGGGTCTTTCGGCAGCTAATCATCTATTGAAAAATGGGCTAACAGATTTTCTAATCGTTGAGGGGCGAGGTCGCATCGGCGGGCGAATTGTTGCGGCGCAAATGGGTACGATAAACTAACCTTAGCATCTCTGTTTTCACACAATTTTATGTAATTTATTGAAATATTTGTACATTCTCTTCACGATAAAAATATACTCTGTACTCATAACTTACGTAGCGTCAGTTTACTGTAGATGTCAATTAGTAGATGGGACTAGTTTATTTACATACCTGCTAGACGTGTCTCTTGTATTTTTACTTGTATCAAATTAACTTTTTACAGGCAATGAAAAAGTAGAATTAGGAGCTAATTGGATCCATGGAGTATTAGGAAATCCCATATTTGAATTGGCCATGGCTAATGGACTGATAGATATAGTTAGTGTTCCGAAACCTCATAAGGTGGTAGCAGCAATGGAAGATGGGAAACAGATACCATTTCCTATTTTGCAAGAAATCTATGAAGCTTATGTGTGTTTTCTGAGACGATGCGAAGAATACTTCCTCAGTGCGTATAGTCCACCTGAGGGAATAAATAGTGTGGGTGCACATGTAGCTCTTGAAGCTAATCTCTATCTATCGTCACTTTCGCCTGACAAAAGAAGAGCTAGGGAATTGCTCTTTGATTGTTTACTTAAGCGGGAAACTTGTATTACTGGTTGTGACAGTATGGAGGAGGTAGATCTTCTTGAAATGGGCTCGTATGCCGAACTCCAAGGTGGAAATATTAGTCTTCCTGATGGATATAGTGCCATTCTTGAACCCATTGCAAAGCACATACCAAAAGATCGTATTCTTACAAGGCATGCTGTTACTAAGATCAGGTAACCGCATGACATATTTCAACATAGGCGCCATAAAATACATAATTATATGTCAAAAAGTACTTCACGTTTTTTGCAGATGGGATAATTTTGATCTTGGTGGAAATGAATCGGACGATTCTAATCATACAGTTATCTGTTCAAATGGAAATGAGGATCCAATAGAGGTGTACTGTGAAAATGGGAAAAAGATAACAGCAGAACAAATCATATGCACGCTACCACTAGGAGTCCTCAAGGAGAGAGCACGAGAGATATTCGAGCCTTCCTTGCCAGCCTACAAGTTGGAAGCCATAGATAGGTTGATGTTTGGGACTGTAGATAAAATATTCCTCGAGTACGAGAGGCCTTTTCTAAATCCGGGAGTATCAGAAGTGATGCTTCTTTGGGACGACAGAAGTATCACGGAGGAAGAGAAGCGAGATCTCAGTAAAACTTGGTTTCGAAAGATTTATTCTTTCACCAAAGTTACGGAAACGCTTCTTCTCGGTTGGATATCGGGCAAAGCGGCAGAGTACATGGAAGAACTGTCTACGAACGATGTAGCCGAAGTATGTACTACGATATTAAGACGTTTTCTGAACGATCCGTTCATTCCAGTCCCAAAGGGATGTTTACGCACATCTTGGCATTCTCAGCCGTTTACACGAGGTTCCTACACCGCCATGGCTGTCGGCGCAAGTCAAATAGATATTGAAACCCTTGCCGAACCCTTAGTTAAGCAAGATGATTCCTCCCAGGTGAAAATAGCATTTGCGGGCGAGCACACGCACTCCTCGTTTTACAGCACCGTTCACGGTGCTTACCTCACAGGCAGAACGGCTGCTCAGCTGCTTCTTGACTCTAAGAAAAATGAAAAACAGTCACTCAGTCTAAGCTGCGAGGATACGAGCGATCTTAGCTCGTGGATTCAGGGAATATCCCTGGGATAAAAATTCGACAGAACTCTTGGATACTTCTTACCATTGTCAACTACGTTGATTGTGTTGATAGGCGATATTTCGCGGAGACAAAAAGGGGTTGAGCCAATGGGTCCCTTTTTGAAATCGAATCACGCATATGCACACTTTTACACTCAGTTTTATCGGCTTACGGCACTGTGAAGCTGTTGCTGTCGGCGAACGTCTTGATTTTGTAAATATATCAGATTGCTACCTGCGCCGTGTACATAACTATGCCTAATTAGAAGTACCAATGTATTTTATAATAGAATATTAATTTATTATTTTGGTCTGGTACCAAAGTAAATCGAGTAAGCAAAATTTTTGAGATCATAGTCATTCGCCCATTAAGTTTTGTTTGTGATAAAAAAAAGCAAAAGAAAATACAATGAAACTGTTGTGCATAATTAATTGAAGAGACATTCACCATGCTCTCTTTGGGCAAGGCTATGACACTTTCATATAGATAGAATGCAGATTTTACGAAGTACGCATTAGGAGCATTTACTTTTGCATAATTATTCGCGATATATTTAATACTGTTAATCAATATTACACGATAGGTGAGAGTTATCTAGTCGCGCAACTATGTCACTTCACACATTTTAATTTAATCAGCTTCTACATTCGTCTTTTTAGGCCACTGTTTGTATCATATTTCTGTAGCCACAGGTTCAAGAAGATATTTCAAACTTAAATATTTAGGCAAAATAACGCCATCTGAATAAAGCAGTCACGGGTATTTGAACTTGAAATAGTAAAGCGAGCAATATCTCCGTATTAAACTGTGATAAATATATCAGCCATGTAGTCAATCAAAGTACTTTAATCGCTTAACGCAATTTAGTGGGGACCTAGCGCACCTGTGGTTCACAGCTTCATAAATTTAAACGCATCTCGTGATGTTCGTTTGCAGCTACACGTATAGCAATCAGGAAATAAATAATTACACCAAACAGCTAACGAGACATTCGTGAAACCAAATCCATCTTTTTGTTTTGCTATCTAGACTGAAATGCCACACTAGGTATTCGATATGTTTTGAGATTAAGATTCACTGCTCGTCGGTATAGTGTTTTGTTTGACCTCACGTTTAATTGATCACAATTTTATTATACATAGTAGCCTTGTACAGATGGTGTATAACTTATTTATACACGTGTATGTTATACAATATTTAATATGAATGTAATGTGAATAAAATACCGTAATACCTCCGATAAGATTCCTTTTTTCCATTCTCCTTTATCCATCACACATGACAAAGGCTTCAGCTTAAAGACACATTGATCCTGCCTCACTACTACTGCTGTACCATTTTCTGGTCTTTTTTTAGATAAAAATATATTGTAAAAAACTAATATCTCTGATATTGAATGAAAAACTTCGTCCAAAATTATTACCGAGCAACTCTCCTACTATTTACACTGTACCTCGTCGCATATCAGGTCCTCCAGACGCTCCCTTCGTTTCGTCTCTATATCATCTCCTTTTCTTTTGCTTGGGCAGAAAAGAAATTCGCAATTTACAATGATCTTGTATCGAAACAATATCTTAGGCATTTGTTCATTGATCAAAGACCTAGCCAGCAGGTAACGAATTGAAAAACATTTGTAGAGGCGCAGGGAGTACACGTTTCTCTAATTACACTTCACTCTCAAATTTATGGTTAAAAAAAAGAAAAATGAATATTTTTAGATAGTCTATACTTTACTTTCGTCTTGCGACTAAACGATATCTTGAAATGGGATGTTCTTACGAAGCTTGAATCTAACAAGCATTTATCTGTAAAACTTGAAATAAAATTAAAATTGAATAACTACAGTAAAAAAACATCTGAATAATCAGATGAAACTAACTTACTTCAACGAATCGTTTTTTTTTCTCATGAAAACCTATTCGAATTTGAGCCATACATTTCGGCAAATCCAATTGATATTAGCTCCGCATTTCTTAATAAAAAAAGTACAAGGTAACAATACGGTGTTATCAATGTATCGTCTTATTCTTATCGTAAGTATCGTATATTCATACATACGGAATATATTAATAAAATATATTTAAAAATCAAACGCGATATATTTCGACGTTAATTGGTAACAGCTACCAGAGCTACATACGTACCAACACGTATTCCTAAAGTAAAATATCTTTTTATATTTGAAGTATATAATGTATCCTTATATATATTGTATATAATGTATCCTTTATAAATCGATAGTAAATTTTCTGCCGTTTAAACATTGTATGCAGGTATAGCGTTTCATTCTGAGGTAGACCGAGTCAACTATTATTCCGTACCCGAGAGCCAGACGTCCCTAAAGTTTGGTGCATTTTTCTACTTCTTATGCTTTTGTAGAAATATTGAGTAATTGAATAACGTTTAGGTACCGATAAGTCCTTTCGTTTCTGGAAATTCCGTATAAAACCGTGAAATTCGTTTCTTCTAATATAATTCCATTGTAGGACAGCGCGCTCTCCACTTCTTACACCTATGCTTTCTACGCCGCACGGAAGAGTACATGAAATGCTTATATCGATTACCCATTAAACACATAAAAAATCTTAATTCGAGGTATCCAAAGGATTTACAAAAACGAATGAAGGGAGAAAAGAAAGGGGAAAGAGACGAGAATTTGTATAAAATCTGCAACGATACGGATGGGATGAGGATCGGTAAGGAATGCCACAGACTTTGCTTCGCGAGAGATTAACCGGCTAACCAAACGGATAGAAATTCACAGAATGTAACATAAGTGACGGCACTGATTAGGGTTTCGTAGCTCTCAAGCATAGGCGCATTTATAGCTAACGTACTATACTCTACTAATCATTAATATTAATTAATAAATTAACAGTAACTTTCTGGATCGTTTTGATAATAATAAAAATATAGCTGCTGTTGATTCCTCTTTCGGTTTCTGTATGCGCTTCAACGTTAAGCGTATTAGCAAAAGCAACTGAACACTAAAACTCGTCGATTCCACCATCGGGTACACCAGCCCTGACTTTGTCCAGCACTTTGTTGACAAAGTCCGTCGAGTGACTTGCTATTCGCACCTCTGTATATATCGAAAGTTAAAGACAGTTAAAAAGATGCTCCTGGAATCAGCAAACGCCATTCGCTCGGTCAAATAATTAAACGTAAATACTCACTCGTAGCGTATTTGCAAAATTTGTCCATTTGACGCGTCAGTTCCTCCTGATTCTCAAGATTGGTCTCGGTCAGTTTGGCAGCTAGAGTTTGCTTGGCTTGCGATATTCCGTGAATGAGACGCCCTGCAAAAAACATACAATATTCCAAATCTAATCCGTCTAATGATCGTCATGAGAAGAAATTAGCAGGGAACGATGTACTGAACTGTGTTCTTGTTCGAGACCGTGTAACTTAATCTTGTTCGCTTCGTGCTGAGCCTTTTTCTTGAGGCGACATGCTCGCGAAGCCAATTTGTTCTTCTCTTTGCGCGTCTTAGGTCGCACATTGAATGGCAACTCCGAGACAGGGGTCATGTCGTTGATAACTCGAGAAAGCTTATCTAATTCCCGTCCGATGTTGAAAAGCTTTCGAGGATTTGGCGTGAGGTCATTTCCGTCGCCCTTTCGTGCTTTTCCACTATGCTTAATACCACGCAGGGCGCAATGAGGACTGAAGACTGGATCGGTCGCCTCGTTCAGGACATGTGGATCCTCTAGGCGAGCTCTGGCGACTAATCTCTGTCCCTTAGGCCCTTTTGCCTGTACGTTATATTGCCAAAAGAATCTCTCCTTCTTACTGTGCCTCTCTCTTGCTGATTCCCCGCCTGGCCCACCGACCCTCATGCCGCCCTGATCCTCTCCATCGCTGCCACCGGAGTCTGTAAGAAAGGGGTACTTTTATTCATATCATACGACGTACCGTTAAGAATTGTTCGCATGTTAGGAGTAAATTGACGCAAACCATTGATTAGACACACCGCGGTTGCGTCACCTGTATGTATAATAATTTGTTTACGTTTATGTCGTCGATATTTTGATATCTAATCCGTTCAATTGATTTATTCGATGATATTTTATACTGACACTTTAAAACAGATTGTATTATCGCACACAACTTTTGATACATTCATTAATTTCACGCATTTTCCAATAAGTTAAGATAGGTTCGGTACCATGTTATTTTATCTCTCTTACACTTTTCTTATTCTATTGTACGATTATCAGTTAGTCAATGAAAATTTACGGCGTCCCCATGATACAAAATATGTTATCATTTATCATAATTTGAAACTATTGTCGGTAGAGGTGCAATAGACTCCCGCTATTAAAGGATACTTAAAAAATGTAATCACTAAATAATATTAACAAGTCAGGTACCGTTATCGCTGCTGTAATCGTCGTAATGATCACTGTCCTCGTCACTGTCTTCGTAGCCCTCGTCGTGACTAAGAGGATCTAGATGACCGAGAGGATCTGGGCTCAAAGCACCACCTGTGCTCAGACTGCTGGTAGAACCAGCCTCTGCGAGGCCCAGGCTGCCGGTGCTCAATAAGTGTTGTCGAGGCTCACGACGGGCCCAAATCTGCTCCAAACCCATTGATTGAGTTGGTGCTGACATGGAGAGTCTCGAAACTTTTGGTTTTCCAGAAGAGGCGACCGTAGTATCCATTTGACTGCACATTGGACTTGACGGATTTTCCCCTTTTCTCATAAGGAGATCGTGAAGTGTGGACTGTCCTGAAGGCCTAGACACAGGATGAGGTGAGGTTGATGAGCTTGCCGTTGAACTTCCTGAAAAGATAAAAAAAAGAAACTGATCACATTGAAACAAATTAAAATGCTGTCATAAAGACATCTGTATTTGCAAAAGCAAATAATACTTATTAGCTGACAAAATGCATACAAATTTTAATTTTGTGTTCGTTCCATCTAATCCTGATTCGTAATATTTTTCAGAGGCAATTTGATATCCACCTTGGCAAATTGAAATTCTATTGATGAAAGTGTTTACCTGCAACATTACTCGTTCCTGGACTGGGAAATGCAGGTGGACTGACTGCTTCAGAGTTATCTATAAGGCTTATTCCTCCATTCAAGTTAAATCCTGAAGAGTTAGTGTATGGTGGGCAGCTGCGATACGTTAAACCAGACTGGGGAAAACTGCTTGGTGCAAAGCCAGGTCCACTACTAAATAGGGAACCTACGGATGGTCCAAGATCGGTTCCTACTCTCAATGGTTGGATTCTTTCCTCAGGTAGTAGTAAATCATCAAAGTTCAAATCACCAAGAAGCGTGTCGTCATTGGCATTGAGTTCAGCAAGCGTGGGACCCTGAATAAGATCAGCTTTATCGACTTGGAATATATCGTCATCATCCATTTTAAAGGAACTATCCAATTGGTCAGGATCCATCTTGAAGGGTGATTCCATGTGGTCGGGTCTGGTACCCCAAGCAGATGATGTTGCCAAAGGCGAAGGTGAAAATTGATCATAAACTCCTCTGGCACCCCTATGTCCTCCAGGAATAGGTACCGAAGCTGAAGATGGGCCCATTTCTTGCAAAGGCTCTTGTTTCACTATACTATCCATTGCATTACTTCCCAGGTCAAGTAAAAACTCTGGATAACTGGAATCTCCCATTTGCCAACAGGATGAGATACTACTTTACCAAAGCAGTAGGTCCTTGGTAAGATTCTATATCAATGTTAAGTACTAACACAGGGTCTACGATAGGTCTCTTTAACAGAATGCATATACTTAGAATCTTCCATTTGACAAAGAGTAGCAGTATTTAAGAGTACTTGGATAATTGGATATAAATAAAGTCTCTGTACTCCAAGTAAACTTCTAACTCTGTGAACGATGAGACAACGTTTTCTCGAATTTTAAGAAACGTATAAAATTGCAAAAATAGTAATGTCGATATATTCCGATGTGGAATCGATAACGAAAGCAAGTACTATTAGCCTGTACAGATCCTCTGTTTGGGAGCAAATGTCAATCGAGGAATGAATTAAGTTCGACGATCGATCCGACAAGAAGCGTCTATGCTTCTGTACAAGTGATCCCCGGATGACGCGTGGGAGGGACAATGACCACTCAATGACAGTGCAAACTGGTTGATCACAGAGACGACTAAATCATTAAGGTTGCCAAAGAAGATGCAAGGAGATGAAGGAGAGTAGCTTTTCCTTTAGATTCTGGAATCGTCTGGCAGGATGGCGAAGCGAGAAGTTGACGCACTGTCGTGAACGACAGATTCGGAGGAATGGAAGGAACGCGGTTGGATTACATAGCGGCCCTCCTGCGTTCACGACCTGCACGCATGATGACCATGACTTTCGTCAGCAACTATTATTCATGATTGACAGCATCGCAAACACCTCGACAACTGTTTTCAACTAGCTGAAGAATCGCACAGCGCGCACAGCACATAAGACGCGATACACTCGAGGATTTCCCACGTGCGACAGGCGAAATACGAGAGCGCGGATCGCGGGACACCAATGTCTGTTGTTGTTTTGCCACGAGATCGTGAGAAAAATATCTCCCGAGGTTTGCATAAACGGGAAAAGGTCACATGAACAGCGCGAGCGATCAATCGGGGGGAGTTCTTCGACCAATCACAAAACAGTCTGCCACCTCACGTCGCCGGAATTTCGAAGTTCATCGCACGCGGAAATCTTGTTTTTCCGTAAAATTCGGCAACACGGAGTAAGCGAATTCTTATTACGGAATCCTTATCAGTCGTTTAATAAAAACTGTATCTTCTCGATGTACCTTTGTCGCGAATCAGCTTCTTCGAGCCCGAAAAACACGAAAATAAACATCGCAGCCTCTGCTGACTCTCGCTTGACTGCTTGTGACTACGTCACATCAACGTCAGAAGCGGGCTTTCGAATGGACGTATGACGAATTACGAACGTTTATATTAATGCTTCGAACAACGCGGTATTTTGCCCGTCACTTTTATCACTTGTTACACGTTGATCTGTCTCTTTGACCGTAATCAATTTCCGAGAGCGTCTTTACGGAGTACAGTAGATGTGTATCTACTCGCCGCGATACTCCATCGCAATCTCTTTGTTCCTCGAACGAAGAAAACAATGTGAACGATTTGAATAACCCGTGCAGGATGAGGCACAACAAACACAAAGGATGTCATCTAATTAATTAATCGCAAAAACTTTAAGCACTATCGATTGGCTGCGCGAAGTACCACGTGGTTACTCTTTGTTTTTTAATTAATCCAAAGCTAGACGAAGCACGAAATTCAATTCGCTATCACGAAAGATCTAGGGAAACTATTTATCTTTGAAGTTGGAAGACACTAGAATTTTAGCGCGTCATGGTCAGTCTGACCAATAACTCGTGAAGATAGTCTCTGTAGTGGCAACACGAATACCAGCTGATCATCCATGATCAAGCGGCTCCGATGCTACGTTCGGATCAGTTGGAAAATGTGTGATGGCTGTGCTCTGTCGTATGTTTGCAGAGAAACACAGCAACGAAAGCGCTCGCAAAACGAAAGACACGTAATCCAGGATGAATCCATTAATTTATACTAAAGCTAGGACAGCTATGCGCTCTAGTGTCCTGAAACGTACGTATTCCGAATTTTTACTGGCTTTTTATTCTTATTCCATGTATAGGCGTACATCGATATAATTTACCCTCTATGCGTGCGTTCTACATGCTGCCACTACTTGCGCGTGTTTATGTAACATGGAGAAGGTACGCTTGCCTGTTATGACTATTAATATACGTGACTCCAAACGGTCTGCCACTCATTGCCAGAAAGATGTAATTTCTAAGTCAGTTACTTTACCAAGTTATATTCGATGGTATCTTAGGTTATGTTTAGGTTCTTCCGAACATCAATCATTATTGTAATACACTCCTATCGACAGCATCAAGTGCATTCAGCTTAATTTTCGATGCCACGTTGAAATTGAACTTTAGCCTTATATTGACATCATCCATTTGATGTCTTCCGAAAGGTCGAACCGACTTAAATTTGCCGACAATGTCCTTTTACCCATGACTTCCACCGTGTTCCGTATCGACTCTTAACTTTTATTGGTAAATGCGTTTGTTTCACAAATACCTTTTTTTATTATTAAAACTTATTAATCTAAATTAGGACACTAAATTAACCGATTACATTTATATTATTGACTAACTCAAGTCAGTTTAAGGCTGCACAGAAATTGTGACTTCCGTTCAAGGACATTGTACGAGTTCTTGGTGCTGCACCGTTTCGTTTTAATGACAGTGAAAAAAATTGTTCTAGGTCATTCCCACATGTTTTTCAGATATTGACCTACATGATCATTAGCCTCAAAATGAATTAACATAAACATAAAAGATATAAAAAAAAGGTTGAGTGTTTTCTTAGCTTTCATTGTTATAGATTGTTGCTGCCGTAAAATATGGTACAATGACGACAGCAGAATTGCAAATCTCGCTCTTATGTGTACCAGTACAAGGGATTTCAAGGCCGTTCCGAGATCCATTGATCCGACGTCGTTGGATGCATCCCCAATTGGCGTATCCTGCCTCCAAATTCGTCAGTTTCACGTGTCACACGCGTGGAGAGGCCAAGAACCGTCCTCGAAAGTCGAGGAGACTGTCAAGAACCTTAAGGAGCAAAAGGAAGAAAAAGAAAAAGAAAAGATGTCAGCTTTGCACACCTCGGATGTCGTGAAAGCACCGGAAAAGGGCGTTGCCGAGAAGCGTACACTGTGGCAAAAGATAAAAGCTGAGATATTGCATTATTATCATGGCTTTCGGTTATTAGGGCTAGATATGAAAATCTCGGTTAAATTAATATGGCGAATCCTTCAAGGGAAAGAACTCAGCAGACGAGAACATAGATTGGTATGCTATTCGTTCTTGTAGCACTCGCTGCACTCTCGCTTTAAATCACCGAAGAATTTAATATTTACATTTCGTGTCTTGTAATTCTTCGTTATCATTTTTTGCAGCTAGTTAAAACCACAGGAGATGTGTTCAGGTTGATACCTTTCTCTGTGTTTATTATTGTTCCATTTATGGAATTATTGTTGCCTGTAGTAATTAAATTGTTCCCCGGACTACTACCATCGACGTTTCAAACGGCTACTGAGAAGGAGGATAAACTTAAGCAGGCTTTAAAAGTATAATTCCAATATTTAACTACTTCACCGAAAACAGATACTTACTATACCGCGTGATTACTTTCAGGTCAAAATAGAGATGGCAAAGTTCTTACAAAAAACTCTTGATGATATGGCGGTGCAGTCGTCAGATCACAGATCTCAGAAAGCTAAAGAATTTGCAGAATTTTTTTACAAGGTCCGAACGACTGGTGCTGTTGCCAGCAACGAAGAAATCTTGAAATTCAGTAAACTTTTTGAGGATGAGATAACGCTAGATTCACTTTCACGTCCGCAATTAATTGCGCTATGTCGAGTATTGGACGTGCAGACCCTTGGCACCACGAACTTTCTGCGATTCCTTCTCAGAATGAGACTGAGAAGTCTTACAGCTGACGATAAGGTACCCGAAGTCGTGTCTAACCTCATAGAATCATAATCATTGACAATTTTATGTTTTTCTGCTTTAATCAGTTAATCGAAAAGGAAGGAGTAGACTCACTGACAAGAGCCGAACTGCAGCAAGCCTGCAGAGCTCGTGGGATGAGAGCGTACGGGATGCCCGAGAATAAATTAAGAGAGCAATTATCCCTGTGGCTCGATCTCAGCCTAAATAAGAAAGTGCCACCCTCGTTGTTGCTACTTTCTCGGGCCCTCATGGTTCCGGAAACTATTCCGATGTCCGATAAGCTCAAGGCCACGATTTCCGCTCTACCGGATGCCGTGGTGGCGCGCACAAAGGGTGCGATCGGAGAAAAAGAGGGTAAGATGGATCATAGAACGAATATCGAGATTATTAAACTGGAGGAACGGCGCATCGAGGAGGAGAGGCAAGAGAGGAAAGAAATTGAGCCACAGCCAACGGTGCCTGTGCATGATGACAAGACGGACGAAATCACAACGACAGATGTTAAAGTTCTAGAACAGGCTCTGGACTCTATCGGAAAGGTCAGTTTCAGCCTAGTATTGCCATTGCGTTCCTATTCCTTAGTGGTTAAATGTTTATTAATGTGATCTTACATTAGGACAACAAGAAGATGTCTGTCGAGAAGGAGGAGATCAAGGAATTGAAGGAGGAGATGGCGGAGTATCAGGAGGACATCCAGGAATTGTATCAGATGAAGGCCGAGGCAAAGGGTGAAAGGGACGTAGAGGATATTAAGGTGTCAAAGGGTGCTAAGCGACTTTTTAACAAGGTCAATAAGATGATCGGCAAGATGGATGCCGTATTGCTGGAACTTGAGCAATCCGAGAAACAAATGAAGAAGAAATTGGAGGCCCTAGCCCCCGAAGAGAAATCCGATTCTAAGACCGCCGAAGAATTAGTCAAGATAGACGAACTGATAGCAGCCATTAAACAAATCCAGAATGTTCCCGATGAGTCTCGATTAACACGTATAGCCGAAATTTTAGGCAAGATCGACGACGATAGGGATGGTTCAATTAAAATTGAAGATGTACTAAAGGTATGTTTTATTTAAAATAGAAGAATAAAGTAAGTGCAATTTATTTGATAATTTTTAATAATACGAATCATCTGCTACAGGTAGTGGAGCTCATAGGAAAGGAAGATATAAAACTCAGTAAAAAGCAAGTGGACGAGTTGATAGAGCTAATGGAAAAGGAAGAGGTCCTAGAGGTAGAGGAACAGATTCAAAAGGCTTTACAGAAGGAAAGTAAAGACGCGAGAGGAGCGAAGGAGGCGAAAGAAACGGAAGATGCAAGGGAGAATAAAAAAGCAGAAACGCCTTCACCGGTACCTGCCGCACCAGTGACTACCGAGCCACGCTTTCCGCAGGAAGAGCTGACGGAAAATTCCGGAATACCTGATAAATCTGTTAAAGTCAGTCCTCCGGTTGGAGACGACAGAAATTCCACCTCATCGATATTGAAACCCGATGCGAGCTCCGATCCAGTTAACAATCCTCCCATTGCTCCGGGCGTGCCGCCTTCGCCGAAAAAAGCAGAGGGGTCGAAGCACCTGTGACCGCCGCGGAACGGGACGTAAATTGTACACTTATTCAAACTAGATTAATGTTTCTTACCAAATCAAGACACCCGATTTACAACGACAGGCGCATTGTTTTCAAATTCGAAAAATACAAATTGCCTAGACATGTTGGGTCTTGCCGTTAGAATTGGCACAAGGAAAGCAGAAGAGACGAAAAAGAAACTAGACTCGTTAGACCTTTTGCGTACGATCTTCGCGATAGGTGAGTCGCCGACTGGTTTCACATCATACCCATACACTATGTAATATTTTACTGATCGATTAATTACCTCGACGTATAGCCTGTTATTTGTGCATACGTGAAGAACCTTCAAATTAGCTAAACGAAGGCGATGCATTTAACGGCATCTAATCATAAATACTTTTCTTCCGGATATCCAAGTGATAATATGTACGTGCTGGTCACAATCGTGTGTCACTTGTTGCGAATCATACGGCTACTGGCGCAATTTCAAGACTTTCTGCATACTGTGGAGATATCATTCCATCTATGAGAGAAATTCAATATAGTCGTTATGCCTTTTCCGATCGTTTCCATGTTTCTGTGAACTTGAGTCGTTTCGCAAGGAAGGAAAGAGAGTATTAAATATTTAATACCGATGCTCTCATATGTGCGTGTAAGGCGACGAACGAGATGTGATGTACAATTATAAGTATATACTAATTCTTCATATTTATCTATAAAACAAAAAGCGAGCGAAACAAACACGTCACATATTGTATGTATGTACTACTGTTATATAAAAAAAACCTATACAAAATGTATTTGACAAAGTTTACTCAAAATACCTTATATCATATGAAAATTTTACCTTTGATTGCGCAATCTTACGCAATTTCTATTTTTATCCAGTTAAAACTTGGAAATCATTTTATCCTTCATTTGAATAGATAGAATCCTTCTTCAGTGTCAATCTTATCAAACCGAAGTATCATTCTATGCGGTTCGTACAATTTTTTTTAGAAATTCTAAGCTCGTTAGGTAAGTAGACCTAATATGTAAAATTGTTCAGAAAGAAAAGTCAAGCGTTGCGTCTCTTCGAGAATCAATGGTAAGTATTTATACATATATTTACAGCCTTGTTTTATTTTGACAACATATATTTGCAGCATGATATGATGATTTCGTTAAATCGACGCCATGTCCAATCAGGTAAACATGTAGAAGCTAATGAGTATCTACGGTAACGAGCGGTAAATGATATACGGGCCTATTATCTGATGTTACCCTAAAATTCGATTTTTATAAATATTCCAAATCTATCTACTCAAGAGGATGATGTCACACCGATAACATCGATCAGGCACACCCTGAAATCTGCATCACGCCAGAAATGCACATGGTGCAATGAGAAACCTGTGCGGTTTGACAAGCTGCAGATAAATTATCTAGATGAATGGTCCGACAGCAAAAGATCTTTTGTTGGATAATGATTATCTAGAACGCAGATGACAAGATGTCCTACGGGTGTCATGCTGTGACTAGTGTGAACCAGTGAACGTTTGCCGTAGAGAATAAGCGCGTCGGAGAAGCGCAGTAAAATTGGTGGGAGAATCCCGTCCCAGGTACGTAGCTACGCTAAAAACATACATATAAAGGCGCCTTGGTTTAGAACCAAAAAATCCGTTTGACGATGATAAGGCTGCTAGACTGTCAATAACGAGTCAGCACCGATTGATGGTTGAGCGAAAGGTATGTGGTAGAAGACTTTGTCCTTGTTTTTTGAGACAAAGAAGAATTAGGAGATAAAAAGGCTCCTGAAGACGTAGAACCTTGTGAAGATGATACGGACCTGCTCGAAAGTCCGGAAGAAGGGAGGCGAGGCTCAGGCTTAGTGGCCCGCCATGTTTTTCACCAAGTGGGGTGTGTAGAAGAGGCCGGGGTGAAAATCATCTCTCGGGATATGCAGGTACGTCGGAATTAAAGTGTTTTTGATTACCTTGTACACGGGTGACAAGTGGGTTTACGAAAATTCCAAGATTTCGTGCGGGGAAGGTGCAAACGCGGCTTTATTTCGCAACGTCGTGTGCCCAGGCAATACTAGGTATCTCGTCGTCGTCCTATGACTCAGGGGAAACGCATAGCGCAATCGGCAAGGTTATTTGCATTATCCGAATAACGTTTTTGCTAACAATAACATCATCGGATCCATTGTTCTTCGGGAAGATAGTATCGTTTCCTTCGGACATTTCGAAAGGGCTGCTTAAGGCTTACGGTGATGTCACGAATTATTTGGACAAGGGTGGCGCGCTAACTGTTCAATTTTATTACTGTCTTTGACCCTAACTGTACCAATTGTTCATCCCTTTGCGATTCGAACTAGTCCTTGTGCCTTACAATCGTTCTTTGCCATTTCGAATGTTCGCTCGTGTTCCAGTGACTGAAGCAAGGCTACTTTTTTTTTTCCTTTTATTTTGATTGTGAGTATTCCTGATGTTGCAACGACGACGCCACTGATAGCATTACTTTACGACATTCAAATATAAATGTTCATTGATTGTATTACTTGTATCAATTAAGTATATTTTCTGTGCGTTTCAGTGTCAAAATGGAAAGGAGACTGTACTGCTTATCCTTCACTAAGGCCTGCCATCCTTGCAACGACGACACATCCACCGTCTGTGTACCTGAACCGGATACCCACTAACAGTCATTAACCAAATTATAAGCAATACCACTGCAAGTAACTGAGATAAAGCAACAAACGCAGATCAATTTATAAAATTCATAAATACAGAACTAAATAGGGATCCATTGACAAGTGGAAAGGGTAAAAGGCGAGAGGGTGGGTTGGTGGCTGTTTCCGGTGGTGTTGAGACGTTATAGGGAAAAAAAAAGAAACTTCGAAATTCACACAGGTAAGCACAACTGCTGTACGTATGCTACATAAAAAGTCCTTCTCTTGGCCAGCCGATGAGCTAGCAGTACTTGCCATTGCAGGAGAGAGGATGATCACCCCGGAGGCAGCAGAGTGCGCGACAATTCGTGGGTCCTGGAGGAGATTCGTCGCGAGGGAATGAGGAACCCTGCTCCTCGTCTGGTTGGGATTGCGGCATCCCCAGGTGGGGGTGGGGTCTTTGGTAACAGGGCCGAGGAGGAGTTGCGCCAGTGGCTCGAGGCGCGCCTGGACGCATTGGGAATTGACCCGGTGGCGTACTCGCGCTTTGTACTCAGCTTGCTGCGCCGCCCCGACTCGGCCCTCAGCCCTCCGGCAGAGGCAGTGGGCGTAGGAAGAGGCGGAGGACGTCGTACGCGCCAGAGACCTAGAGGGTGGCTGCCCTTGCCAGGAGACAGGGAACAGAAGCGTGCCGCCGTGCAATGTCTTACCAGCGCTGCTGACCAGGTAAACTTTCTTATGCTTTAACTGGAGTTATGCCTGACGGGCAGAGCGACCCACAATTTCAGGTACTTTGCGAGCTTACGGAGATTTAGGCCAAATGAAATTGACGGAAATGCAGGATTTTTCTTTGTCCGATGTTTTAGAAGTGTGGGGTAGAGTCGCTGGTGGACGAATTGTGTGCAAAATTGCGAGAGCTGGAAGGAGGAGGCTCGAGCGACGAAAAAGAAGAATGCAAGAAGACAGAAGTAGAATCAAAGGCAGCTTTCGAATCCCTGACTCCAAGAGACAAAGCCCTCAGATACTACGCGGCATTCCCGGCCTTGCAACCTGCCACCCCGAAAAAATGTTCCCAGAGGAAGGACAAGAACGTGGGAAACAATAATAGCAACAATAAGATCAACTGTAACAATAAGAATAACAGCAAGAGTAACACTAGCAACAATACTAATCGCAGCAACAGTAACAACAACCAGAAGCCCCGTCATAGGAAACCTAAGATGGCCTTCGTAACTAAGGAAGAAGTTTTCCTGAGGATGACAATCGGGGGATCCAATGAAAAACCGCCGACCAGCGAGCGCGCATTCTTTCAGCAGGCAATCGATCTGCGGAGATCTGACGAAAAGGAAAACTACGGGTTCGCGAAATTGATGGAACGCGAACGAGAGAAAGAACGCGAATTGGAATTGGATCAGCTGCGATTGGCGCAGCTGCAAGCAAAGTTCGACCAGAGTTTAGAAGCACTATGGGATTCAGGTCCCGGCAATGCCCAGGACACGGCTTCGATTTGGGCAGCTCCTTCTCTCTCGATTCCTTCCGGACCACTCTGGCCTACGGACACCATCGACGCCACTTTCGCTTTGCCCATATCGGACAAGGGACACTCTGCAGCAGTGGCCGACACACCTTATCAGGAATCTATCATAGACGACTCACCGCTTATCCCATGGGACATCGATTTGATTGGCGTCGAAGATTACGCGGACGAATCCGGCAACAAGGAAAAGTCAGGTACGTACAACAGAGTCAAGACTGTTGATATAGATAGATAAGACAATTTAGAGTCGACTTCTTTCGGAACGCACGTGTCCAATTGCAGAGTACAATGTGAATTGGTCCGATTCCATCATGGATGGACCCTGGTGCTGGAGAGATCTTGGCAGCAACTTGGCTACTCTGAACGACAGTCCACGAACAGGTAGCTGCTTCTTCCCGGTTGCACCTCACAAGACCCCCATTGGCACGGGCAAGCAATCTCGTCCAAACCTCAAGGTAAACAGCCTTCCGGATCCGGACGAAGACCTTCTTACATCGAATCGAACACACTTTCGGCCGATCAAGGATGACGGTCACTGGGCCGACGGAACCACGTTTCCCGTAAACAACACACTCGAGCGTGTTGCCTATCGCAGATCCGAGTCGGGTAACCTGCTGTATCTACCAGGAGGAGAGAGCCCATACATGGAGTATCGGGAAAGCGATTCGCCGCCCCCTGCCGCGTCCTCGAATCTAACGCTGAAATTCAGGGTGCGTCAATGTGACAAGTGCGTTCAAACCGAGCCCATTCGATCTCCGGTCAAACGCAGAATTCTCTCCGAACAGGATCGCTTTTACCATTCACCGGTCGGTGTCGGAAGTTCTACTGTCCAGGATCCTGTAGAAAGCGAGAAGGATACTTTTGCAACGGGCCAACTCGGCTGGGTACAACCTAGCTTACCCTTACACAACGACAGGAAGAGGTAGGTTATTGTGGATCACCTTGACGTTGACTTTTCATGCTATTTTGAGGATCGTCTTTGTAAAATGTGTTCTTCCTTATTTTACAGAAGGCACAGCAGTAGCCTGAGATGCCGGCCATTGGCTGCATTGCGCCCACTAACCCTCTAACTGAAAAGACAATAAAGAAAAATACGATGAAAAAGTGAAAAGCCGAGATATAGGTAGAAAGGAGAAAGGAGAAAGAGAAGGGAAATCTAAGAGGAGGTTGGAGTCGCTATGCTACCGCAACGGCGAGGTTGTGTTTTAGCTATAATTTTATTTTTCTCAAAACAAAGAGGAAAGAAGTTGAGAGTGCGAAGTATGACAGGGGGGTCCTCTTGGCATGTGGAATTTGTTATGCATGAACCCAAGAAGGCTCGGCTCGCCCCCTTGCCATTTGTAGGAAACAGCAATTCAAAAGCAGAAATACGAGAAACGCGAGAGTACTATGAAATATGAGTAATAATGGTTTATTCAGATAATAATTTTATGATTATTAATCCTTTGACAAAAGAAAAACAAAAAAACACAAAGAAAAAGAAAAATGAAAAGCAAAAAAAGGGTATAACCTCAAGGTCTTATTTAAACGATGAGAGAACATTGAAAAGAGTAATACGAGTGTATTTCCGATTTATTATTTCTCCCATAGATTTTTGCCAAGACGACATATTTATTATTCGCTATTTCTCCGCACCGTGAGAATTCATTCTCACTTGTATTTCAATGTGCAAGATTTTTATTTTTCTCCTTTCGTCCCGTTTGGTGATATTCGCAACACTATATATAATTATCATATACAGGAAGACGTAACCATAATACAAATAAACGAGGTGTAGGCACTAGCGATCGGACTTTCGTGCAGATCACGAAGCGTCCAATGACGTTGCGTTCAAAACTACATCAGTTCTACTTTGAGAGGGACTTTCTACGTGTGTTTGATTCGTAAGGAGATCGTCCCTCGTACATACGAATAAGCCAAATCAGAGTAAAGAGGTTCCGCCGGTGACGTCGCTATCCAAATACGCAGAATCGCTAGTGGCTATTTTATGCCTCGTCTCTACTTGTATATAATGGACGTAACGTGCTCGAGCTTTGGTACGTATAAAGGTAAAAAAAACATCAGGGATTCACGTCTTAAAAAAGTTAAAGAAAAAAAAGAAAAGTCGATCACTGCACGCTAAGAAAAGATATTCAAGTGCTGTTCTATTTTCTTGGTTTTTTTTTCCTTAATTATTAATTAATTATCTTAATCGTATTTCCTAATTATAATTTAACACCGTGAATGATTAACCTTCTCCCTGTATCCGACAACTCCCGTTATCCCTTACTCCTACTACCCTTAACCACTATCCAACCCCCTTGAATTCCAGAATTCATTGTTACTTGAGTAACCGTATCCCGCGTCCAATTCAAATAAAAAAAAAACATACTATTTTCCCCACCAGCACCAAAAATCCTGAAATCCCAAAATTTCCCTAAACTTTCCCTTATCTACGACACACGATACACATCCAATAACACACAAGATACACACTTGTCCCTATGGAAACCAAGTAACTGAAAAACGTACATGTATAAAAGTGTATTTGAAAAACGTGCACACCTTGAGATAAGGAGGTGTGATGAAAAAATGGAACGTAAATTGTCACTAAGATTACATGAGAAATGCCTGTTGATAATGATAATAGGACGTACGTGTCACTGCGCGACGGAGGAGTGATGGATGTTATCTAACGAATGCTCCCTTGGAAGAGATGAAAAACTGAGAAAGGAGAAATGGAAATATGCAATGAAACACAAAATATATTCTTTGAGCGAAGGATGTACGCAATGGGAGTAACCAAATAAAGGCATTGCAAACTGAATGTTCAATTATTATGTCCCTCGTGGTCCTCGCAGCAAATTTTTCCTCTTTCTCCTGTATATTATTTTTTTGCATTAAAATGGTCGTTGGGTGAAAACATTAGTTTTAACGACTCTTAGTAGTTGTCACTTAGATTACTAGTTATTACCACATGATTTTTTTTCATAAAAAAAAGCATTTTCTAATTATGCAACACGCGTCGTATACAATGAAACTGATCAGTAACCACGAACGATATCCTTTTGTCTTTAATTATGTATTTTTACAATTAAACATACACATTCGATTAAATTTACATGAATAATTTGTGCGTGCAAAACAGCATCAGGGAAATGAGCAGATCGACCAACGACAGAATTCTGGAACTTTGTGTTATAGACGTTCCGATTTTCCCGTGAATAATGTATTTTATTCGTAACAAAGTAGTAACGTCGTCTGGTAAGGGTCGTTTATAAATGTTGTGATTAGTTTTCATCTCGCTATAAAGCCGATTTTCGTTGTAAGGATTTAAAGGGTCGATAATGCTCAGACACTGTTATTAATTGGACGGTCGAGTTATCGATTCTGGACACTATACTCGTCTCATACGTATGGATGTGTGTGTATATATATATATATATATACCTTGCATTCATTATGAACTTATTGAAATTTTAACATACAAGCGTACCAATCAAAATGAAAGACTTCTTGCATCTTCAACATTTAGAATTTTTCATTATTCAACGATATACACGGCACACGTGCAAACGTAATTCTCTGTGTTTCCAAAAGACACTGCGTTCCAAGTAGCAGATTCTAACCTATACAAAATTAGCATTTCTCCACAATTTCTCCGACATTTGGGGCGTCGCCGAATTTTTTCTATCGGCAAAGTACAAAGCGAATTTTCAAAATTTAAAAACGCGCCCGAAACTTTGGCTGCGGCTGAAACGCGCGTGTCGCTGCTGGTTGCAAATTAAATCTTATCGGCTTAACGTTTGGTACCCCTTTCGGCACTTGATGAATATTTTGATTCACGTTATTGGCTCTGGGTCGATATCTATACCACCAGTATTCAAAGGCTAGTGTCAGACAAGCCAAGCCAATTCCCACGAAAATGACGATGAAAACGCCACCGATATTTTGAATGCTAATCCCGTCACTCTGGTCGTCTTGCTTCTCGCACGTCTTCTTCAAAGGATTCCGATTCCACCACTTCTCTTTGAGCTTCTCCAGCTTCCGTCTGTTCAGTAGAACCAGGATTCTGCAAACGGAACGTAAACGTATAAACTACAGTTATCCGCAGTACCAAAGTACTCTAAGAAGAGTGATTCTGGTACGAACGCGTTATTGAATTGATCCTTGAGAGGCGATCCTTGCTGGACAGCAATGGCGTACGGCTTCCTAGAGAACTCCTCGCCCACCATAGTGAGGTCGCAATTGGTCATGGTAAGATACCTAATGTCGGTTGCATCGCCGATGAATGCAAATTCGTCGTTGGAATTCTTAGAGCGTCTTACTCTGCTCAGGGCGTCCTCCATGTCCGTGGGGAAGCCGGCCTCCTTCATGGCTTGAAACATCTTCGTGTATTTGTCACTCACCGGGTAATCCCAAACGGCCAGCTTCGCCCTTTCCACGTCAGAGAGACTATCGTTCAGACTCATATCCTTCCAGATCCTGCACATTATTTTAATTCTTTCAATCACTATGTCTAAGAGCTATTTCAAAAATTCGAGAATATCTATTTAAGAAATGTAAAGTTTTCAATGTAAATATCGCAGAGGAAGCTGGAATATGAAAATCAGAATACGATGCGGTTTTTTATTCATGCATTGAATATTTAAGTCTCCAATATCAAATTGAAAAACAGGTGCGAAATACAAGTGGGAATAATCCGCTTGGCCTCCATTCGATCATCCACGTACTATTTTTCATCAGAATAGCAACAATCTGCTTCAATAACGAGATTTTCGTAAACGCCCAACTGTGCTTTGAACCTTCGAAAGTTTAATGCGAACATCAACACCAACGATAATGTCCATGAATTATTTCATTGTTATTTCCTTTTAGCCCGGAACCGCTATGTTGTTCCGTTTTTAATTTTCCAACATGCCAACGTATTCAGTTTTAATGATAAACGATTTTACGAATTCGCACAACAGAGTCACGACGCTAACCATTCTCGTTTGAAATTTCTTATTTTCAATGAACCGCGCCAATGGAATCCAACGGAAATTTATTTTTTTCTCTCACTCTTCTATCCCTCTTCCTCGCCCTCTTATTTTTCTTCCAATTTCAACAAACAAAACATTCGCCGGGACTCGCACAAGCAACGTAGCCCGAATACAGCTATGCCCTGCTAATAAAGTGCAATTTCCATAACGTAACCCTGAGTTATTGCCACTCCAAGTGTAAAGGCAAATCTGTCACTTGGCTCAGATCAGCGAAGCGAGCAACAAGACCAGCTAGCTAATCCTTGAGCCAGAATTTCCCAGCGTGTATTTCGAACCCCAATAATAATTCATTGGCTGCTCATCCCGAAGCCGTGTTGTTCAATAATTATCCCAATTATACGGGTTCACGCTGAGATAAAAAGTATCGACGCTGATTTGCTCGATCGATTAATCACCGAGTGTCCCAGACGTTGGTGGCGCAGTTACGCCATGACGGATAAAGTAGGAACTCGTTCGGCGGCCAACATAACAGGAATCGCCGTTATTACATCCGCGACTACAAGCGAGGATTCTATTGTTCTATCGAGCCTCGGTAAGTAATAATTCGTGTAAATATTAACATATTTAACGAGAGCGAGTCTCTCGACGTCAAAGGTACTCCTCCCAACCTAACCTATAACTAAAAGAAGTTGCGCCTGTAAACGAAATGCAGCTGGAGTCTACTCGCTCGTAATGATGGTCGTCATTGAGTATTCATAAAGGATGAGTTTTTGCGTGTCACGGGGAAATAATCTCCATTGAAGCGTGGCACTGGCAATTCAGCGAATAATAATTGAACTAGCCCGTACTTATCTTTACGAATAACACGAACCCGCACGCTTTGCTCCGCTTGTCCATGGAATAACGTGAACTCCGTCAAAAGTGAAATGCTATAAATTTGACCACGCGATACAGTCCTGCGCATGTACATATAGTATATCTATATTTCGGAAATTGTCGTTGAATGGGCAGATGAGCAGTGCGATTATTTCGAGAGCTACATTTTCCAGGAATACCAAGCGAGTCTGTATAAATGGGTCCATGCGATAATGGGGGACGCGGCATTTTTTAGCGATAAATTAAAGAGACCAATACCCGTGACTGTGCGTGCATCGCGTGTGTGTATCTTGCCTATCTGCACACGTGCACTAATCGTTAATGCAAGTATCTTTATCGAATGCATTACAGTAGAATGCGGATGCATTGTAAAATTGAAAATTATATTTTAAAGAATAAAACTCCAGACGATTCCGGTGAAACTCCGTAGTGGAAATATACGAACGCGCCGTTGCTCTATAGCAGCAGTAGCGTAATGCGCATTGTCAGCACGTGAAAGCGGCAAAATCGAATTGTTCCAGTCTATAAAATCGTAGGATATGCATTCTAACGTTTCTCTCCCGGAATTGCAAGAGAATTTGTGCAGCGAGCCGGGATGCATCCCGTGCAGCGAGATTAATAGCTAAAAGTTGGCAGTGCATTAGACCAGACTACCTGAGCGCAACGGACTTCATCCGAATCGCTGGAAATAATGATTATAGGAAAAAGCAACTCACTCATAAAACTTCTTCTCGATGTCGGCCATCCTCTGGAAGTAGGTGTAGGCGGACGAACCCTGGAGCGGGGCATATTGAATCTTGTACTGCTTGCTGAGGTCATCCAAAGACTCGACCGGAGTATCCAACCTAGAGACCGTCAAAAAAGCAGCAAGATTCGCAGTGTAGGAGGCGATGATGATGAACCCAAAGAGCCACCAGGTTGCCGCGACTAGTCTGCCCGAAAGATTTTTCGGCGCTTCGCCTCCACCCTGAGGCGTCAAGGAAGTCATGCAGAACCAAAGGCACTCCTTCAGGTTGAACTCGCGCTTCTCCTCGTCGTCCTTGTACTTCTCGCGGTTATTCTGATAGCTGTACGGCGACCAGCGATCGAAGACCCACATGAGGAAGCTCGTGAAAAAATATGCGGCCAGGATGCAGAGCCAGACGTCATTCTCGAGAACAGTGAGGAACTTGAAGAGGGAGGTGGGTGTTTTGGGTTTTAGCATGAGAATCGTTATGCCCACTAGGTCGTAATAGGGCACTGTGAAATCCACTACGTTCTCCCTCTCGGCCATCACGGACAATGAGCCCAGCGCTATGTCTGCTCTCTTGTCTTTCAGCTCCTTTATCATCCCGTTCCAATTCCCTTCTTCGTCCATGTTACCGAAGAGCTTGTCATCGACCTCACGGATCTCATACTCGAACATGAGAATCTCACGAATCTCGTTGAGTAAGTCGATGCAGTAACCTGACCACGTGTCGTTTTCAGCATCGTACACGATGAATGGAGCCTGCTGAACCGTTACTACGCGATAGCTCGTTAGCGCCGTGTGATTCGTTAATAGATCCTCCTCGAAGACCTTTATGAAAGTTTTAATAACCAGCATCAAGGCAACATGTAGCGTTCGGCGAAGGTGTTTAATGGGCAGATGTGAATGGCCATTGAGTCGAGTGAGAAGCCAATTGTTTCCGTTGCGAGAAAATACACTAGTCGAAGGTTCACCGAAAGTAAATTTATCGGACGAGGGTCGATTAAACGCCTCGCCGAAAGCATTAATCTCTTTTATCAAATAAGGGAACTAACGAACCAAAGATAACTAATATATGGGCTTTGAAGGGAAGAGCGGATTTAGGTAGAGTAATTGGAAAATAATCGATCATGCAGGCATGATCTCAGTTTCGTACTTGCCTGCAAGTCGCCATCGACGTCGGCTTGCCACGCGCCTATTTCCTCGGTTGATATGGGATTCCCGTTGTTAATTATCACCAGATTGATCGTCATGCTGAAGTTGGCGCGATGGTCGCCATTCGACTTGCCCCAAGCGAATCCTCCGTAAGTCGGGACAAAGTCGTTGTTGCGCGTCGTGACTTTCAACGTGGACAAAAAGTCAAAGTTCCTCACGGGAGTGTTGTTGACGTTGTAGTCGTCGCAAGTGATGTGACCGGGTTCTCTGGGCCACTGACGGGACACCAAAGCCGACCTCATGGCCGAGACACCAAGACGAACCAAGTCGTAGTAGAATGCTGAGAGCAGCAGTGGTTTTGGCAATAAGCCACGACTGGTCAGCTCGCTCAAGACTTGCTGACTTGCTGCGGGCTTCGGTTTCAAAAAGAGAACGGAGATGTTCCTGCAGGCGCATTGTAGACTGAAGTCATCGAGTGTGAGTCCGTACCAGGCGTACTTTCTACCTGTGAAGTTCAAGATCTCGCCTGCGTCCAGAGCGACGGTAAGGGTCTCCTGGTCGCCCAGGACGAAAAAGTTCACAATGTCAAGATCACGCAACCGCGACAGCTGCGACTGCAACTCGGTGGTCGTTTGCTTCGCCTCGATGATTACGTGTCTCGTCGGCACGTTTTGCAGAAGACTCTTGTACTTGTGATCCATTACGTAACCCTCGTCGAAGAGAATGGCAGCGTTGCTGATATTCATGGACAAGCACAGCTGCCTGATGACCTCGGGAACAAGGTCAGGCGGGGGCATCACTTGCACCAGATACTTTGTTTGATCCGGTGTCAAATTCTCCCATTGCTGTAGATCACCTTGCTGACCGTACTGAGCGGACAGAGTAGGCAAGCCCAGAGCTGCCGCGAAGGAGCACACAGTCTCAGCGCCCAAACCTGACTTGGTCGTGTCCAGGACCAAGTCTGGGACTTTGGTGCTTCCTGCTCGTAGCGCCAAATCCCAAGCGGCGCAGAGTCTGTCCAATGTATCTCTCGGATCGGATCCATTGATCAGCACAACGGAGACCTCTCCTATCCAGCCTGGATTCTTATCTCTCAGTGTCTTCAGGGCATTTATCACGCTCTTGTTGGCTATGTCGTTAGTCACGTCGTTCACGATAACTGCGGGTCGTTAAAAGATTAATTACAGTTAAGACATCTAGATATCTTGAGAGATAGCGATCACTGCCATTGCTAACCGTAATGCCAAATTCAATTGAAAAACACGTCGATGGCCTAGCGTATTTACCATTATTCAAAGATTTATGGCAAACCTATCGAAAGTTCAAATTAACTGGCGGCCTCTGACCTTACCCGGTGAATATTAACGGGAGTCCATAGTATCAGCAAATAATATGGATAAGGATACTTATTTCCCTGGCGATTATCTTGAGAAGCGTGACGCTTGATATATGGCCACTACGCATGTATATCTGTATAGCAGCGAAGGTAGCTACCGCGAGAGAGCGATTGAAAAATATTCATTTAAATTTCGAAACATCCAGATAAATCGAACCTACGTGACTCGATCTAGCGTACCTTGATCAATTTCGAGTGCACGAGAGCAAGTCGATGCAGACTTGCAAAATCAAGGGGACAGATATAACATCATGGAACTTGAATGAATTCATGCATGGTGAGAAATTCCAAAAATATTGAACGCACGACTGGTAAATCGATCACTCGCCAAATAAGCAACAGTCAGCTGTTCCGAATATTAATTAAAAATACCAGCAGTCGCTGTCACGTCGGTACTCTGACAATTCGTCAGTCCCCGCCCTACCTTCGCACCCTCATTGTCTACAATTCTCTAATCCCAGAATGTTAGTTGAAAAGCAGTGACGCACGTGTTGCCTGTCCACCACGATGCTGACGTCATCGTCCAAAAAGGTTCAACAGATTTCAATAGATTTTAATCACTGACATAAGATATACCTACAGAGATTAACGGGTCTGACATCCCTAATGGCCGACGTTCCCCCTGGATCCTGTTGGGCTCTGGCAACTTCACATCCACGTCGAGAGAAAGTCACGCAGTGGATCGCGATCACCAGGAGTAGGAGTTTCATGACGACTACGTTTATCCCGCAGGATGCGGTGCGACGTCCCTACGCGTCACGACGCGATCACCTGGTAGGAGGGGCGGGCGAGGGGAGGTGGAGCACGCGAAAACAAATCGACGGATATCGCGAAAGGGAAAAGCGTGCTCAGGACACTGAGGGTGGACAGGAGCGCTTTCCCGGTGATGGTCAGCTTATTTGTGTTTGTCCATCGGTTGCCGAGGGGATGACCCAATCAATCCTCACCGACCGGCCTCTCAACCCCTTTTTCTCAAACCCCTTTCTTCCTCCCCCTTCACGGACTACGTATATCTACGGTCCTCGTACGCGTCGTAGCTGCGCGATCCAGGATATCAAGACTTCTCGAAAACCATGGCACGTAAAATATAATGCAGCTCTGTAGTGTCTACTGCTTTATTAGCCATGCTACAGCACGCATCGCGAAAGGACGTCTTTGAGAAGACTTTCGAAGGATACGTGACGTTGCGTATTTGTGGCCACGTCCTACATTAATATGAGGCGTGCCTAGAGACGATTTGTAGCAGTCGACAATGAGTATTTGTCTTACCGAAGGATTATTCCGTCGTTGATTTTCATGGGGTCTTCCAAGCGTCAAGACGCTCGGCAAGTCTCGACGAGTCAGTGACGTCACTCGCTCCGACTACAAGAATCTTTGGTCCAACGTTTCTCGCTGATATCTTGAATTTAACGCGAGTACACCGGAATCTTCACTGTCTTCTGAAAACAGGAGCATGAAATTGGCGCTGGCATCCTTTGGGAAAGAGTGCACGCGATGTGTATAATACGTGCGCTTAATCCTTGCCAAGAGGATGTCGGCCATTTCTTTTCCGTTTCCTCCGGCATTTGGAGTCCCGAGATATTACTATTTTACTACGTAATTCCAAAGCGAAGGCAAATACACTGTGACAAGGTCTACGTTGAACACATATTTCACACTTTTTTCTTTTTTCTTTTCTTTTCTCGTAGTTGGCATTGTTTGCGCCTTTACGTTCCTTCCGTCTTCCTTCTTTTCCAAGTTTCTTCAAGATCTTAGGAAACTGCTCTTCGTCGTTCATACAGGTATATCTATACGGTCAGAATGCTGAGAATTCGCATGCACGCCTCGCGTGTCGATGGGTCGCCGATGTAGAAATTTCGTACCATATAACGAGAAAAGCTCACAAGGCCTGCCCCTTGAGATCCTGACCGCATGCTACTTCGTTATGTATCGTGCATTAGTTCGTCGAGCTTCGTTGAATGTCCCGCGAGAGGCTTTAACGTTCCTGGAGCTATGGAAATCACTGCGTTCCCACTGGGTAGGGAAATCACTTTGCATCCATATGAGTTTCCGTACAGCCAATTTCGCGGAATATCAAGGCCGTTTTGAAGATGCTGCTCCGGGATGGCGACTGTCTCCATAGCTTTGGTATAGAAACTTGAAAATTCCGACAGAACCATAAAGAGGCTGTACCGAAATACTTTGGGGACAATTGTGGTTTCCATCCTCGGTTCGCGATAAAGCGCTGAAAATTAATGAGAACTCCTTCAAGAGTCTCGACGGATCCAAAAGGGTCAACAGCGTTGTATCCAGGAAGCGAATAGCGCGACAACCGTAAGAATAGAGCCAAGAGAGAATGTATTATTTAACCTGAAATAAGTGAAGCCAGAAAGAATATGGTCGGCCGTGCAAGTAGAGTAATCATTTTCGCAGAAGTAACACCTGATAGCAGTAGAATTAGATTCATAGAAGAAAAGCAGGATAGAGTGCACGCACCTATGCAACGGGTGTTTCTATATGAAAAGGTTAAATAGGAGTAGCTGGGTATTACCCAAGGCATCGAACACGTCAGGTGGCTCCAAGGTATATCGACCATAGGGTAGTACGCGCATGCGAGAGATCAGGAGTTGGATTTAAAGGAGTAAATGACAAGACCACGCGAGCTCTCGTACTTTTACAGATATATTTGTGATGTTCATTGTGTTGCTCTCGCGGTTCCGCACTTGTTCCCCACTCTCTTCCCTCGGACGCACGACTCGTACCGATCGAGATGCCGAAATCCAATTTCGGAGCAGGAGTCGCCTCAGGAATCCGTCCTGGAAGGTCATCTGCGGGACGACTTTCGTAGGATCCGGAGGAAGGTCTCGAGGCTTCGATATTATTGATTAATTCGAAGAATATTTTCCATTTATCCCGCGCAAGAAAGAGTGAAAGGGACGTGGGATGGCGGGAGGGGGAGGGAGAGGGGGATGCAATTGTCAAACTGTGTGGGGGAGCCGCAGGATAATTGGGCAAGGGCGGGCTCACATCCTGAATTCCTGATGGCCTCCCCGGATGGATTTTCAACAGTTCGACCTTGACACTGTAATCGTGCGTCCGGGTCTCATTCACAATCAGCGGTGTTACATTGTCATCTCTTTGTTCCTTCATAATTAATATTCACCATTCACGTGGTATACATATGTATGTATATCAATATGTCATATACGTATATACGAAGATTATTCGGTATTTACACACACGGGCGCCTACGTCGGCACACACGCACATTCGGACATACAGACGCATCTTCATCGCACACACAAGCGGCAGGCTCTAATGAGCTTTCTGCTCGCGTCCCCGTGTGTCGTCGTCGTCGCGACGCTACGAAAGCGGCAGCGTGTCGCGATGGCAGCCTCGAGATTGCGTCTCGAAGGCTTCTGACGTTGCTGACGTCGTCATCGACACAGCGACTTGCGCCGGAAAACAAACACCGAACACGTGGACAAGAGACTCGCAGCTCTTGTATTGCTATACTTGTAAATCACAACCAATAGAGTATTTAGTTCTTTTAATATTATATTGTAACCTGTACGTCGCTCGATCAGGCAATCCAGTCCCAATGATATATTCCATTAGGATCAGCTCCCGAGTTCGTTCACTCGATCCTTCCCGATCGTCAATCTTTTTTATGTATTATCATTGCAGTCAACAGAGACTCGAGTTTAGTTGTTATTCGTGATTTTATATTGCGTCAATCTAGATAATCGAACGATTCGAAAAAAGCGCATGGCGTAACGAGTGGATCGAGCGAACTCGTTAACCGATTAACAAAAATTGGCCTATAATACATATATATATATACCTATATCTGTGCATCGCGTAATTTCTGCCCAAGGATTCTGCCTGAAGGAGATTCGCTGCAGTATGTACTCTAGGTATGTATACGTAGCTACTGTAAGTTTCGTGCGGAGAGAAATGGGAATGTCAAGAAGCGCGAGTGAGAGGCACAGGGACAGGGACAGTGTCAGGGAGAGAGGAAGGGAGGTAGATGAATTAAAGAGGATAAGCGTGATAAAAGAAAATCGGTGGAAAGGGGGTGGGGGGGTGCGTTAGCGAACGGCGAGGAAAGAGAAAAGGGAGGGACGGAGAGGAGACGAGTAACGTGTTACGCCGTTCAAAATTCGCTAATTACTCGGTTATGTAATTAAATTCTGACGGTACGTTTAAATAGTTGGGAGGTTCGCGATAAAAGGAAACGCGACTTCCGAACGGAGGAATAAAGGAAGTCGCGTCGCGCTGCTCGAGCAAAAGGAATAAGAATTTTGTACTCTCCTTGGCAGCATCCGTTAATTGTGATACTTTAGCCAGAGAAGTATCGATCGATCCACGCAACACGCTTGGTCAAAATCTGGACAGAGATTGGTCGCGCACACTGGACCAGTGTTTCGAGTTAAATGTCTAATATAATTAAAAATCCTGTGTCATTCGAAGCACGGCTAAGAATGTTGTTCACAACCTTATCACAACCTTATTAAAGAGTGCCCGGATATCGAATTCGAATGCCTCGGAGTCCTTTGGCGTTTCGGCACTCGAGGGAACGGCGACCCGTCTCGGCGTCTCTCCGTTCCCTCGTTTACAATGATTAACCTTAATTATCAACTATTAATCGATCAATTATTATTACTTTTATTGTTGTTCTTCTTATCTTTACCTACGTATGCATATGTGTATATAGAATTCTTTTTCTTTTCATTTTTCAATCTTGATTTACATGTATAATATATCTTATTTTTTTTTTTTCTTATAACACGTATGTCAACGTACGTATTATGCATTTTGTATCCACAAATATACAGAGCTATTCAGAATAAACTGTCAGATTCGGCAGCTGTCATTACTCGCGTCAATTATTGTTTTCTGACACTAATGACATTCGATCAACCGAGAACGAAGAAATTCTGCACCCTTATCAAATTCGTCCGTTCACTCAAGTTTTTATTCGTATCAGATTGCGTCGAGGAAAGGCAACCACAATCGTTACGTAATAATTACGAGTCTCCACCCTCCGTTCATCTGATGCGGAGTTCATGTACTGCCTTCGTTATCGCATTACAGCTGTCAAATTCGATTAGGAAATTTCGTATGAATAGCTTTGTATACGTGTAAACGTATAACGTGATCCGTTCGTTTTCCTCCTTTCCTTGGCCTTGTTCTGTTCCCTGGCTTTACTCTCTGTAATAACGTCTTTAATAGTAAATGGACTCTAATATAATTCTGTTATAATACTCACAACCGTAATACTTGTATTTCAATCTACAGGACAGGTATTCCCGCCAATCTACGATATACGCGTCTCGTTTATCGTTGCTAATGAATATTTAATTAACGACATATTTCGCGTCGTTTCACTAGATTGGTATTCACCGATCCTTCCCAAATAATTTCTAATATAGTCTCAATGAATACGAAATAATTTCGCCTAGTTCTATACAACCAATCGGAAGCACGTACTCTGTGCGAATTCTTATCTTATGCCTCTTGCAAATATTTGCAAATATATCGGGACACGCGTGACGCGCCTCACAGACATAGTTGTCGAAAAATTTTCCCATGTCAAAATGGAGATGGTTCCTTTCTTATTTTTTTTTTCTCTTTGTTACTTTATGCGTATAACTACGAGAAGTCACGGTGATATAATAAAGTATATCCAGTACAAGGTACGATCTAGCTTCTAAACACCTCAAAAGTGGACTTGGTCGATTTGTAGAAAAGTCCTATCGGTAAACGCGAATGGCTGTGCTTATCGTGATTGGCCACTCGCGGGATCTCGAACTTCCGGACAACTGAGAGGGGAAGTGGGTGCTGCACCATTTTACTTGATATACATGACAGAACGAATTGTTTACGTGTAAAACGAAAATTAGGGGCGCCGAGGTACCAGACTGCAGCACGGACCAGTGCGGACCAGGGTGGACCAGGGTGGACCAGGGTGGACCTGGGCGGACCTGGGCGGACCTGGGCAATAGATTGAGGTCCTTCGCCAAGATCCCCTGAGCGTTGGGTTAGATAAGGTTGACGAGAGGAGGGATCTCCAGGATCTTTCACGCGTAGAGACTGAGTCGCGGGAAATAGATACTTACGGTTCCGAAAGCTCGAGATTGACGCGTGACACGAGCGCGACTAACAAAGTGTAAAGACGTCGGCGAGCCGACTTGCCTTTCTCTCCCCTCGTTCTCCTTTCTCGCTGGTCCTCATCCGTCTTCAGCCGATGTGCAAGAGTCTTCTGAAGGCCCTCCTGTAGTCCAGGTTGAAGATCGTGTATATGAGCGGATTGAGGGCGCTGTTCACGTATCCAAGCCAGGTGATGAAGTAGACCACTCTCTCGGATGGGCAGCACTCTGGACAAAAGGGCACGATGACGTACATCAGGAAGAATGGGAGCCAGCAGACGACGAAGACGCCCATAATGACGCCAAGTGTCCGAGCGGCTCGTCTCTCCTTCGACAGGGAGATCCTCTGTCGCTCCTCGATGAACTGATAGACCGCCGTGGACGTCGTCGTCGTTTCTGCCTGACGACGGTGTCCCCCAGTGCCGATGGTTGTCGTCACCGTGGGTCCGTCCTCGACGAGAGACGGTTTGGCCTGGGATCTTGGTGTCGACCTCTCGTTGTGATTCGTTTCCGAGCTGACGGACTCCTCGGGGTCGTCGGTCTCGCGATGCCTCGCTGAAGGCATCGTACCCAGTCTACTTTGTCGGGCGCGCTCTCGCAGTCGCCTCCTCGTCGCCAGGAAGATCTCCAGATAGACGAGACTCATGAGAAGCAACGGAATGAAGAATGACCCTAGAGAAGAGTAGATGACGTAGCCCTGTCTTCTGGTCAGCTGGCAGGGTGTACCTGGCTCGAGTTCCTCCGGCCAGTCGTTCCATCCAGCCAGGGGCGGCGAGCTTATTGCTCCAGAGAGAATCCAGACCCCGGCGATCGTCCCTAGGACTCTCTTGAGCGTGCGCTTTTGCGCATAATTAATGGGGTCCGTGATGGCCCAGTAACGGTCCAGGGCGATCGCGCATAGGTTCAGGATGCTTGCCGTGCAACACAAGACGTCGCAGGTCAGCCAGAGCTTGCAGAGATGAATGCCGAAGATCCATTTGCCCAGGAGGAGGTAGGCTACGTTGAATGGCATTACGAGGATCGCTACCGTGAGGTCGGCCACAGCCAGCGAGACGATGAAGAAATTCTGGACGATGCGGAGCGGACGATAGGTGAAGACACTTAGGATCACGAGGACGTTACCAAGGACCGTTGCCAGAACTAGAAATCCAAGGGTCAGGGATGCTGCAGCCGCCTCCCACAGTGGTAAGGTTATACCGGATTCTTCCTCAGCAGCCGAGCATCCACCTTCGTAGTCCTTTCCCATCGTCCCCCCGCTGGATTCTCCGCTCGAGTTCATCCCGTCCAGACGGCCTCCTGTCGAGGAGTATCGTACTTTATATAAATATATAGATTTATACCTATTTCTAGCCTCGATTCATCCCTTTTTATGACCTCCGACCTTTCTCACATTTCTCACCCACCTTATTTAACCTTCAAAAAAGTGCTCAGTCACCAGCTCAAGAAATACCGAAAATCCTTTAAGAAAATGTCGCCGGCTGTGCATAATTTATATCGTGTAGCAACGCAGCTCTCTATGCTCAAGGTTCACGTTCCTGCCGCACGGTGACAACGACCTGGCCCTTACGTAACTTCGTCCCCGCCACTCTCTAGCAAATAAACCATCCACCCAACCGTCCCGCCTGTCCCACCTTAAATCTCCCAGTCAAGCTCATCGTCTTATCATCTGTCGTAGATCAAACGCACAAGCAGGGATCATCCTGCACCCTGCCAGTAACGCGCAGTACGCCGTCGCAAAAATGTCGCCGCAACAGCTGAGATTAGATTTCAGTGTATATGATTTTCAAGACGTTTCAAATCAGAAGATAGGAGAGAGTGAGAATGAGAGAAAAAGGAAGAGAGAGGGAGAGAGAGAACGCAAGAGAGTGAAGCAAAAACCCTTTGAATTATTTCTAAATATTATGTGAGAGTGCAAAAAGAACAAGCGAGGAGACAATAATAATTACTGACATTGATTTCACGTGACAGCATCTGTGTGAGAAAAAACAATTAAAGCAATTTGGGCATTTCGATCTCGCTGTTAAGAAACCTTAAAGCTCCTCAAGACACTTTATCCCCATGACGGACATTAAAAAGACTTATTTTTCAGGCATCGCTTCGTCAATGTCTCGCTCACTCGTTTCACGAATCTCACAGTGAGTAAATTATAGACCTCTCGACGTTCCAACTTCCACTTCTTCTGACTAACCACACCGACCCTTGACTATCAATTATTATGCCACGAACTTCATCTTCGATCGCTTTTCACTTGTCAATTCCCGAGCTCACGCGGCACAATGAGATAAACGCTGCCTACACAATGCACTGTACTGTGTATCCTTACTTTGGCTTTTCCTGTAGCTCTTCATTCGAAAAGTTAAAATTATAAGGAAACATCGACTCTCACGTTCGAGGATAGAGGTAAGGCTGAGAGAGAGAGAGAGAGAAAAATCTATAGAAGCCTTTCACGAAGAAAAGACGCCTCGTGAAATTCGAAAACCTACCAATCCGGCATGCGCTAAGCTTTTCGAATGAAAATCAGATTCCATTGATCGAATCTGAATGTGGGGCTTTGATCGGTCTCTCGTTTTCCCATAGCTACGTTCCTCAGGCTCCCCCCTCTCTCCCTCCCACCCATACACACACACACACACACACACACACTACTTTTCTCTGTCTTGTTAGCTTATTTACTCACTCCCGACACATTCTGCCTCAGCGTTTCTTTTTACTCGAGTTTTCGTACTAGGAAAAAGATTTTTCCGCGAGAAATCGGAGATGAGCGGGGATGGAGAGAAAAAAAGAATGATAGAAAAGAATTATATAAAGTTAAAAAGAAATAAAAATTCTAAAACGAATCGCTGGATTCTAACGTGACTGCCGTATTACTACTCTGTACTACTCCAAGAGTTAAAGGCTGAATTACAGGAAGTTCATGGAATTGGCGAAGGGCGTCGACACGTGAAGACGTTTTTCTTATCGCTAGGAGACACGTGAACATCGGCTTCGAATAGGACAATAATGCAGCAGCCTCGATAAGGCAGAACGGTGCAACTGGAATGATAATAAAAAGCTGAATTCATTTGAAATACTCATTACGAGAGTACGCACGCAATTATAAATACCAAACGAGAGCTTCAACTTGTTGCTACACTCAAACATTAATGGCGTTCTTATCCGCTTTTGTTCTCTGTCCGCGATTATAAATTCACTCGAATTCCGGTTGCACGCGCGTATGCGTCCTTCACCGAAGAGGATGCCGGGAGGTCTCGCGTTCTCAGCGAACAAGACGATGGAACGAGTTTCGACGCCTTGACTAATTAGCAGAGGGCTTTTGCCTTTTACGCGAATTAAGCTCCGACCTCTAGCCACCATATTCCATCCGCGCTGGCATCTCCACCTGGAGACACTTACAATTAGATGGGCCTGTTGCAACCCTGGCTACAAATCTATAGTGCCCGTCACTTCCGCTCATTTTTCACTTCCATCATCCTGTCAAATTATTCCCAAGGAAGTGCCACCCCCGGTGCGAGTGCTGCTGCAAAATTCGAAGCTCGCTTGAATATTGATCGAGCTGGACCAATTGGCTCATTGGAAATCCTAGAACACATCTGCACTATTGGCCAAGTTAAAGGATCCAAGGAGTAACTTGTAAAAGCTAGTCGCCATGTACAAGGTGTACTGTGTGGATACGCCGGGAATGCGAAACATTCAAAATAAACTGGTCGATAGGACTTTTTGCCTTATATATTGGCAGAGAATCACAGTGTGCAGTGCAATTTGTACCTTAACCCAGAATCCTAAATCAGATTTGATTGATTCAGTAAAATAATAGACGATAATCCAGAACGGTTTCGCATTTGACGTGCATAAATCTGCATTTGCATTTGTAAGAACCCGTACAATATTTTATGTATTTAGCTAACATTAACAGGATTTCTAACTGCCTACCGTGACGATAAACGTTATTCGTCAACGAATTCCATCTATTCTCTCTCCTCTCTCGCTCTAGTTAAACCTAGCCTACGGTTGGGGGACACAACTTGTCGCTTGGATGAACTTTATATACCTTTGTCGAGAATCACTATGTATCAAAACTGCATTTCAAGCAGAGTCTCTACTCCAGGGAAGTCCCTGTACTCCCGCGTACACGTTGTACCAAATCTTTATGCTGTTTAAAGCTATGAGTAAAAGCTCAACTCGCCACACGTACAATACTGCTCTTATCCATCTTTAACCCGGGAACGGCCGCGGGATTTTATGCGCCCGTTTAAAGGGCTTTAAGCTGGAATATCTCGGACAACCCCGGTGGCCACGTCCGGGTTAAAATATATGACCTCGTCAACATTGTTAATATGAGTAATTATAGTATTATTTGCCATTATTAAGATTGCCTTAATTTTCACGAGTGTCGTTTAACTCTTTTAAGTAAATAATATTCCTTCGAGGAGCTTTTCAATATAAAACTTGAAAACCAGTCTCCACGCGCATGCGTGATCCTTACTGAATTACTTTCATCCTACAGTTCTTACGTAAATGCTTCTATCCGAACTCTGAACTGATTCGACTGAGGAAGTCCTTCCCGTTTGCTGCTTCTAGGTTGGTCAACTTATATTGAAATCGCTTAACCAACACACACGATGATTTCGTTAACAACATTTAGTATTTTCCCTTTGACGTTAATGCTCTTCATTTATTCGACGATCCATACCTGCATCTGAAAAGAAATCTTTGAATCCGTGAAATGGAGAAAAAAAAATGGTCGTCAGATTTGGCGAGGGTCGCTCAAAGTCGTTATTGAGTATTCGAGAAATGACACAGTCGCCATTGATGAATTGGCCACAGTGCAAAAGTAAGCTGTGACGCGATAAGGTAAAAGGTATCCGAAAGGTAAATGATATTAGGCGAAGGAAACATCAATACATTTCAATCGGAACTATTCTTGGCTCAACGAGCGCGGATACGTGAATACTCGGGGGTTCGTATTTTGATGCGTAAGCCGACGGAATATTTTCCGCGAAAGCTGCAAGGAACGGCCGACGTGAAAGGAAAGCCTAGAGAATAGGACTGCGGGAATTGGATTGACAGGAACTTGGTTCCGGGCATCATTTTAACCGCACATGCCTCCGCTATTGAAACTCTATTTGAAACAATCGGTTCGAAAAGTGTTGGACGATTGGCAGCCTGACAGGTCTACAGGGTGTTCCTGAAACACAGCTGCTTCTAATAGTTATGGCTTAAGCAGCGAATCGAGCGCTAAGGAGCGTCTTGGCTCTCGCGGCATTAACCGAGTTTCGTTGAACAGCACGTAAGAAAAATTGTAATCCCCCCGGTAACCCAGTTTCGGAAGAATTCCTCCGACTTGGCTGATTCAAGCCAGTTCATCGATGAGATTCTCGATTTCAACTCGCATGGCGATGCTGACGGCGCGACCGTGACGATATGCCGACGATCGAGCGACGTTAATGACGACGTGAGTAAAGAGGGTGAAGAGGGTGAGACCGAGTACGAGCCATTTCGACAAGTGAGCATTTTTCAATGTTGCCAGTGAAAATGGAACTGAACAATTTCCGGCAGCCACGCGCTTCTCCTGTCCTTGAGAGATCGTCGATTTTTCTTTCGCACGGCATTCAAGACTGCCAGACACAATGTATGTGCCGTGGAAGGCAAGTGCCTCGAGACCTCGAGCCACGGACGGCTATTCAGAGCTTAATCGATGCAGCTTCCTTCGTCCTTGCGTAAAGCGACCAAGTAGCTTTACGGTTCTCCGCTGAAAAGGAATATCCTTAGGATTGGCGTGGAGAAGTCGCGAAACGCACCGGAGCCTCGTCTTTCAACTATCAACCGTCAAGTATCCGTGTGCCAAGGTACACTTCTCTTTGACCGAGTTGCCAGCCTGCTTGCCATTGGCTCGTCAACCTCCTAGCCGTTCCGCGACGCCTCGGAACCTCTACATTTGCTTCCGTGACCCGTAGTCAAGAACTTCTTCGAATACATGGAAATTTGCCTCAAAAGCAATTATCTACGCTAGCTAATGCAACTACTCTCTCTCTCTCTCTCTCTCTCCCCTCGGCCTTTCTCATTCCGCCTATCTTGCTTGCGGTATGCTCGAAGAAATGTCACTGATAACACGAACGTTTCTCGAGAATCCATCTAACGAGATTATACATACATACAACCATGCGCTTATTGTCACGTTGTCTTCCTCAAGTACTACGCTGGAATATTTGTGTAAGAAGTTAAAGTTTTCGGCCGATCCTCGCCCTGACGAAGGAAGCTTTTCCAAAGTTATTTTCATAGCCGAATGGAGTTGCTACGGAAAGACAACTCGTCTCGTTTGCTCTTTTATTTTTTTTTCTCAATTTCCCTTTGTTCGTGAGTTTTCGAGAGGAACGAAGCGGATAGAGCGAGCGAGCGGAAGAGTGAGAGGGGGCGGGGGGGGGGGGGAGTAAAACTGATGGATAAAAGGAAATAAATAAGGCGGTCTCTATTTTCGTGAAGAAAGACTCCATATCAAACAACTACCTCAAGGTGCAAGTTTCGGATTTCCCATTGGTTCTGCAAATTATATTACGTCACCTTGCAAAATGATTTCACACCGAAAATGCATCATCCTCATCCACTTGCTGCTGGCACTCGATATATTCATAATTGATCCCGATGCTCACTCTATATGACGACCTGTACCTACCGACGGAGACACTGAAATCCTAATGAAGCGATAAATATTCTGGTGATTAACGTGCTTTACGCAGATAAACTCGATCAATGTGGTGCTCCCTCTTCTGTATCTGCCGTATCTCTGTCTCCTCTCCTTGTCTATCGAATATCCCAAAAGCGCTGACTTCATTGCGCACCGAGTAAGGCACACCAACAGATAACTTCGATAGAGTTTGGAAGGCAAATGCTCGACGAATGGTGGTAGTTTGACTTTTGATAAAGAAAGGGGAAGGGGGGAGGGAATAAGAAATTAACGAATATTTCCGGATAAAGATAAGGTTTCGTACTAAAAGTTTCGAGTCCGAATCTCTGTCTGGAGGGATAACCGCAAAAGAAGGATGCGGACTGTACACTGTGTGCGTAGTTCAATAAATTAATGTGCAAGGGAAAATTAATGATGAGCCAAAAACTAATGACGACCACTATTAAAAGCAGGGACAAACGGAATTGCGTCGCACGCGAATGGAGTCAGTTTTGAAATGGTAACTGGCGGTAAGTTTAATTCCGCACTTTAACCTGGATTTCGAGCAGCACATGTAATATATAATGAATGGAAGAACGAAGCGTGAGCACGCGTGTGGAACACACGTGCCCCCCTCGCTCCTCCCTAAACAAATGGATGGTATTAGAATACGAATTACGAACTCCAAAAGGGAAAAATCGATCGGGCGATACTTCCGAAACGCAATATTATCAGCTTTTTACATAACTTTTGACTTTTTTATTTCCAGCAATTCCTTCTCTGCGCGAGGCATCGATTTATTGCCGATTTTTACGTAAGCAGCGATTCCCTCGACCTCGTGGCACCGATCGGCCTTGTCGCTAATCAAACCGTCTGCGTCACGAAGTCCGAAAACCGTAAGGTCAAGATTCTCAGACGTCGAAATCAAAGTCTGTCTTCGTGTCTCTCTCCGCCATCCAGATAACGCTACAAAGTCCTGTTAACGTTGCTGCAATCTACGGTTTTTGATTCTCGCGACAATAAATAAGAGATAGAGAGTGCGTGTGCGTGTGTGTGTGCTCCTACTGGTGCGCGCGCGCGCGCGTTTGTGTGGCTATGTATAGGAGTTTAATAATTTGCATCCCTAAGCGCGCTTCGAGCAACCGCAGGCTTTTTAGGAGTGGTGGGACACGTGAATGCGTTGCATCACGTCGTAATTGCGAGAAAATACTTTCAGTCTTCGTTACCAAGTTTACGAACGCAACTGAGAAGAGTATTCAATTTTCATTGGACGAGTGAGGGAGGAACAAGATTAAATTTCGGGGTAGTCGGACAGCATCCTTTATGCAGGAAATACATCCATTACTTGTCTACTGTTCATTCGGAATTGATAGCTGGCTCCAGAGACTCCTATAGGCTCCTATAGAGGATTACCAAGAAAAACTGGGAGACGGGAAGTACTGGATTAAGGGCGTTAAGGAAGGAAAGAAATAGGAAAACGAAGGGCAGGAAAAAAGAGAAAGGTGGAAGGATCCAAGCAGAAGAGAATTCGATGTGAAAGACGTGAAGGACGTGAAAGCGCGGAGCGCGCGGAGCGCGCGGAGCGCGCGGAGCTCCTCTCATCCGACTACGATCTAACGAAACTTCTGTACCCGGTCTAATCAGTCGCTTGGCTATTACACCGAGAGAGACACTATACGAAGAGACATTGGGAATCGCCTCCCGCGCTGCGTCACGATAAAGAACGACTTTTGATAGCGCTCCGCTCCATCTCTAAAACACAAACAGTGTAGGAGTGTGAATTTTAAAGAATATCACTTGCGTCTGGGGAGATCACGCATTTACACTAGGTGTTCCAGCATGATCGGTTATTTATAAAGTGATTCACGATAATCAATAACCCATGTCTCTTCCTGCATCGCGAAATTCGTTCGATGTTATCGCAGATACATTATAACACTCGTGTCCTTTGTAGGAAACGTCTAATCCAACCGCGGATGCTGGGCTAAAAAGTATCAACGCACTTGGAACAATTTGATCTGTTATCAGATAAAACTAATCGGTCCACAGCAACTGGAATGTAGAAACGATTGAAAAATATAAGAAAAATATAAGTGATACGGAAGATCTTTGCTATCACCAAAAGGCAATTTTCAGAAGAAAAAAAAAAATACAGGAGTCCTGACACAGAATCTGCGTCTCTTTGCGTTAATTTCAAACTCATTGAAAAGTAATGCGTCGAATGGAAATAAATAAATCCCGTACCTGAGATCTGTTTTTTGATGGTACAGGGCGCGGCGGCATGGTCCCGTCGCAGCGCCGTCCAACGAGCACTGAGCTACTCTGCGCCAACGGGGGTGCGTCGACGTCGACGTCGAAAAGACGTAAACGTCGAGACCCCCGTAACGCAGGCGCATCGCAACCGAGAAGAAAACTCATTGCGGGAGATGCCGCATGTCTTAAAGGGAGCCTGTTGTCTCTTCTTGAAGCAGTAATGCCCTACTGCTGCCTTTCTAACAATCTCTCACTCGCTTCCTACCCCCTGTCTCCCTATCACCCTCTATCGCCTTGGCCCTTATCACTTTACATCAAAATCTGAAGACCAAGACACCCTGAATAAAAACTTGCTACAAGAGAAAGGACGTGTCGTTAACAACCTCCCACCCCAGCCCACCCCCTCTCCAACCCCAACCGTCTAGTACCCCTTTCGCTTAATCCCTACAATCTTAGTAATTCGTATTTTTTCTCATCCCAGAACACGATACCTTTTTCTGGATACTTGATCGATTCCTTCGCTTTTTGGTGCGTCGCCCTAGAGAATAGGGACGATTATTTTGACCGAGCTCGAACGCCTCCAACTACTGGCGGACTGCGTCGCCTGTACGTTGGAAGAACTTTGAAAATGGTAAAAAAAAATGAAAGAAGTTACGATACTTCCTGCTTGGTACCACAGTGTGGTGGATACCTGGCGAACATATTTTCATTAAGAAAGACAAATGCCACACGTGTTCAAGGATAAATGCACGTCACGATATCGTTCTACCTGATGATTTACAATACTTTAAATTGTCCCGAAACAAAGGCTGATTCGAATATGCGTTATCTCGGTAAGAGTTTATCTTCGAGAACAGGTACCATTAAAGATTTAAGTAAGCTTTTCGTTATTAAGAAACCGGCCGTTCTGGCCTATATATCGAATAACAATCTTAATGGAACATTTCACTGGAGAATGCCTACTAAATCCTCTTGATGGTTTATTGACGTTAGAAGTGAAGAAACTATCATTACATAGAGCCGTGATAGCGTGTCCTAAGACTATAACGGGAACTATACCCTGATACCGACATATCCGTGGTCAAAGTCTGTTTTCGCCATTCGCCATTCCTCCGAAAAAGGCATAATAACGAGTATGTACAAGATAACCGAACGAATGCTCGTTTGGCTTGATTCACTCTCGACTATTATGCTGATTAGACGCTACAAGGTCACTGTGAATTTTTCTCTATTCGATTCTCAAGGTTTCTATTAGATCCCAAACCAGTTGCGACTGCATTTCCTAACAGGGACAAACAATTCTTCGTGTCGCTCATTACGCATGTGATTATTCTATTTACGGATCCCATTGCCGACGTTCGAGATTATCACATTTGAGACATTTTAATAATGTCCAACGTCACAAGTCCCAAGGAACCTCGAGTGGCTTGCACGTGTGACTGTCATGTTTAACCGTTAGGCTTCATATGTTTATAGTCGCATACGCAGAAGAAACGTAAAATATTCGTATCATAATATTTTTCGTTTTTATTTTATTCACTTAATTCTTTCTTCGTGCTCGTCAGTTTCTCTCTTTCCCATTTATGCAAGATTCAAAGTTCATGCCAACTGCGCTATACAATTTTTCCAATATACTTGCAATAACTGTTAGCGGTCTTTGCGTGTGCTACCATACTATGAGCTCAGTTTGATCAGAACCAATAGGACTTCGCAGGGATGCCTCTCCCCTCCGCCCCTCCTAACCTTCGTCATTCCTAATCACAACTGATAACGTTCCTTCCCCGAAGATTCCGCCGAGCACTCACAGTGTTTCGTTGACCATCGTCGCGTTCATTTTCGCTGTGCTTTTCGGCACCGTGTACTCTAAGTCAGTCACAGGGGTTCGGCCCGTGCGTGTAGTGAAGATGTACGTGGGTCTTTTGCTCAGGGCGTCGAGGCCAAAGGCCCTCGTGGGTCTGAACTCTACTCAGAGATTCGCTTCCTCGTCGATGGGCTTGTGGCTGCCCCATCTACAGCCAGTACGTACTGCTAAGAGCTATTACAACTTTTCACGGTTTGAGTTTGCACGATTAGATACCACCTGTATAATCGATAACTTTGAGACGGGTAAGTATTAGCTGTTTAATCAGATCGATGAAATTAATCTAAGGGCAGCCAAATGGACTTGAGGCGAACGCTGCAGACCTCGGACCGACCCCGGAGGACGACCTTCACGGAACGGAGTCAGCTGAAGTATGCTCGTCGATTGGTGGTTAAACTGGGTAGTGCGGTAATCACCAGAGAGGACGAGCACGGATTAGCCCTGGGACGTTTGGCTTCCATAGTAGAGCAAGTAGCGGAGTGTCAGAACGAGGGACGAGAATGCATCATGGTGACCAGCGGGGCTGTAGCTTTTGGAAAACAGAAGCTCACACAGGAACTGCTGATGTCTCTGTCCATGCGGGAGACTTTGAGCCCCACCGATCATACTCGGGAACACGCAGGTACAGTAGTGTGTTTGGTGTAACGATTCATTCAAGAAAGTAAAACTACTCGTCGATAGAGCGTAAAATTTTTAATGGTCCTTGAGTCAAGAGCAAACGATGGCTTTGCATAGGTAGAGATAGCTCGTGGAGAAAACTGGAAAGTTTCCTCGAGCAATAGGAAGGTAACGAGTTCCTGATAGTTGGATGGTGATAGCGGAACGGAAACGCGTCCGGATAAGTTCGAACGGACGATCTTTCATCGCGCTTGATTTATCCTCAATTTATAAAATGTCACTTTTCTAAGTCAATAACTTACGATCTCGAAAGCTCTACTCGATTGGTCTCTTAGTTTTGATTGTGTAGACGTATGGGACACGGGGTATTGGATTCTTGGAGTGTCGGTGTCAATAGGACGTAAAAAGAATCAAAGGAAGAAGTATTGCGTTTCCTCGTTCGTACTGGAAAATTCGCGCAATCGTTTCGGGTGATAAAATGTGCAAAAGAAACCGGATTCCCCGTTTAGCAATGTCGTTTCTCGTGTATACAAGACATTGTTTGTACGGGATCTGCAGTTGATACCAGTGCGTGTTTACTGAGGGGTATTTGGGAAAAGCGTGTAATGTGTCTCTATATGGGTATTCTATTTTCGAGGAATAAAACTGTAAAGTTTCCTGGTACCACGTTGCCACCAACATGGCTCGAGTTTTTATCTTATTGACGGTGCAAATAGCTGTGCTGATTAGAATCATGCATCGTACATTTATTCATCTCGCGCGTATCATCACTCGTAAGACTGATCGTCCTGAAGATGACAGGGCGTATAGCATCGTAAGAATCTGATTTTTGAACCGGTTGTAGGCACTCTTTTAGAACCGAGAGCAGCAGCAGCAGTCGGTCAATCCGGTCTGATGTCCCTGTACGACGCCATGTTTGCTCAGTACGGTGTGAAGTTGGCACAGGTTCTGGTGACTAAGCCGGATTTTTACAATGAGGAAACCCGCAAGAATATTTTCAGCACCCTGAGCGAACTAATCAGTCTGAATATCGTTCCCATCATCAATACAAATGACGCCGTGTCGCCGCCTCCTCAAGCCGACGAGGAGGTCTCGGGCGGCGGCGGTCGAAGGGGAATCTCGATAAAGGACAATGATTCGCTCGCCGCGATGCTGGCAGCCGAAATCCAGGCAGACTTGCTCATCCTCATGAGTGACGTCGATGGAATTTACAATCTGCCTCCTTGGCAAGATGGTGCCAAGATGCTTCATACCTTCAGTTCTGATCTCAGGGGTACCATAAAGTTTGGGGAGAAATCGAAAGTCGGTACCGGGGGTATGAACTCCAAGGTGAACGCGGCACTCTGGGCACTGGACAGGGGAGTCTCCGTAGTAATTTGCAACGGAATGCAGGAAAAGGCTATCAAGAGCATCATGAGTGGCAGGAAGATCGGTACTTTCTTCACGGAGACAACGAGCACTTCGGCTCCCGTCGAGGTAGTCGCCGAGAATGGTAATTCAATGTCCAATCAAAGTTCCACGTTCTAACTTTTATTCTCTCCTTTGTTGAAAGGGTTTAATGTCCTTTGACTATGTGTTCCTTTAGCTCGTATCGGTAGCAGAGTATTGCAGTCTCTTCGGCCGGAAGAGCGTGCCAGCTGCATCAATACTTTGGCCGACTTACTGGTATCCAAGCAGGCTGAAATCCTCGACGCTAATAACAAAGATATCGAGGCAGCACGGCAATCCGGTCTCGCCAAAGCCCTCCTCTCGCGTTTGTCCTTAACGCCGTCCAAACTGAAGTCACTGAGTTTGGGTCTTCGACAAATCGCCGATTCCTCGTTGACGAACGTCGGCCGAGTCCTGAGGAGAACGAAGCTGGCGGAAGATCTCGAGCTAAGGCAGATCACAGTGCCCATTGGAGTTCTTCTGGTTATTTTTGAATCCCGACCTGACAGTCTTCCTCAGGTAGCTGCCTTGGCGATTTCCAGTGCGAATGGACTTTTACTGAAAGGTGGAAAGGAAGCCACGCACAGTAACAAGTGCCTTATAGACCTGGTCAAGGAAGCCCTGAGCTCCGTAGGAGCAGCGAATGCCGTTTCCCTGGTGTCCACGAGGGAGGAGATCGGTGATTTATTATCCATGGAGAAGCACATCGATCTCATCATTCCCAGAGGTAGTTCCGATCTGGTTCGCACGATCCAGGAACAGTCCAAGCACATTCCCGTCCTCGGACACGCTGAGGGAATCTGCCACGTTTACGTGGACAAGGATGCGGACTTGGAAAAGGCACTGAAGATAATCAGAGACTCCAAGTGCGACTACCCGGCTGCCTGCAACGCCATGGAGACACTCCTGATCCACGAGAGCCACATGAGCGGCACGTTCTTCGCCGAAGTCTGCAACATGCTCCAGAAAGAGGGCGTGAGTACATTGGTCGTGATATTCTCGAACGAAGCTTCTTATCCGATTTTACTCGCAATCAGAAAAATACGACTGTCTCGACAATAACGCAACAAAAGCCTTTTTCCTCGTTCTCTACGGAGACAATACAAGACAAAGTAAAACTGAATTCTTCCCCGCAGGTGAAGATCAACTCAGGACCAAAGCTACGGGAGAAGTTAACCTTCGGTCCGCCTGCAGCAAAGAGCATGAAGATCGAGTACGGAGCACTGGAGTGCACTATTGAGGTCGTGTCCGACCTCGACGACGCGATAAACCACATTCACAAGTACGGGAGCAGTCACACTGACGTCATCATAAGCGAGGACAAAAGAAGCGCGGCCCATTTCCAGCGCGAAGTCGACAGTGCCTGTGTCTTCCACAATGCCAGTAGTCGATTCGCCGATGGTTATAGATTCGGACTCGGTGCAGAGGTGAATAATATTTTATATAATCCGAACAATCGATTAATATAAACAAATAAATTAAACGGGCAACGTCATGGCGAAGCATAACTATTTCCACAATGAAAATTCACTCGTTGGAATCCATATGGACATTTTCCTGCTCTCAGCTAACTGACAAAAACTAATTACCAGTCGTATCCCGTATGCATCAGGAATTTGCGTAGAACAATGATAATTTCACGCTGTACCATCACGTCAATGTCATTTACGGCTTCATTTATATTTAAAGGTTGGCATTTCCACGGCACGCATCCATGCACGGGGTCCCGTAGGAGTCGATGGTCTGCTAACCACAAAATGGATTCTGCAAGGGGATGGACACACCGCAGCTGATTTCGCCGATGGTGGCAGCAGGACGTGGATTCACGAATCCCTGCCAATTAACGAAGCAGCATGAATTACCGACGAGTACGTTCGACAAAGTTTCCGGTATCCTGGTCGTGATAGTGAGACTGTAATTAGACGCTACTCTATCCTGGCTAAAGTTACACGTTGGGTTAGATTATTCGTCAAGTTTACCCTACCGCGTCTCCATGGCTCGAATAAGTCTCCAAAGAATACAACATCTCAAGGCAGATAACAGTCCAATTATTTAGTCTAGGGATTTCGGGATATTCGTTGTCCGGCATTTGGAACTCCGTAAACGTCAACTTGTCGTTGCTGTAAGCGCAGCATCGGATCGAAATTATAGACGAGAGCGTTAATTATAGAATTCCCAGTGGGAACACCAGCGCATTCTATACATTATGCAAGAGAAAAAATAACGCAACGACGGATGCTGCACTTGCTGCTACCTCAAGATAGTTTTCTTGGTAGGCAAACTATAAAATTAAAAGTTTCGATGCTTCGGGCGATATTCGTAGTCTGACCCTCCGGAAACGAGAACAGGGCGCGCGTTCTTGTATATATTAAGAACCTCGCTGTATGTACGTCACTAAAGAAGGACCGAAATCCAAAAGAATAGGGAGGCGACACCACTCGGCACTCGCCAATTCTCGCGCATCGATATTAAATTTGTATAGTTCATTATTTTGTATATATAGGAAGCTTTTAACGTGTCTTTCATACTTGTATGAATTATTTAAGGCGGGAGAGTTTTCGTACGATAGGACAATTTGGTGGCTGCCACAAACGATAAAGAAATGTTTCCCTGATTCAATCGGTAAACAGTGATTAAGACTTTTCAAAAGGATAAAGGGCTCCGATGTCAGTTAATGATTTCTTGTATAGATATACTCTGTGTACAAAAGGAACATTTCATGAGTCAGTATACGAAAATGAACTTCAAAAAATAACTGCCGAACAGCAGATCAACTTCTGAGAACCTGCGAATTGGCATTAATAGCGGCCACGAATAGCAGCGTCGTTTACGGCGCCCATTCCGTCGGCTCGTCAAATATTTTACTTTGGGATTCTAACAAGACTTTTAGAGTTTACTAGTCGCAGTCAACTCTTCGCTTGGCAGGAATTCTGCTCCTACCCTTTAACGAATTCAAATAAATTATGCGCATTCGTGTTGCAGCTAAGAAATTACCATTGGGAAACTTGGAGGAAGACGCGACAGCTTAGAGCGTAGCATTCGAATATCATGGACCAAACTAGAGCAATTTAAACTCGGGATTTCATTTTGAACTTTCTAACGTTACTCGATAATTTCTTATTCTGGCAGCAAAAAGTCTGTTGGTAATTATGCTCGGATGCCCTCGGTGTCGTCACTTGCTGAAGCGACTCGTATCTTAGAAGTAAACAGCGACAATAAATAGCTTTATCGAGGACGATGATAAATAAGATATACGAGGCATCGCTTATGCTTGAAGTATTCATGATTGTTGGAACCAATCGTGGCTCCATTATGAAACGCTGTATTTACTTATGGCTGGACACACTCAAGTATGCGCAACGAGGGTCACGATAACTTTTTTTATGTTAACCATATCTTTACTTCTGTGATAATTCATGGAAGATTCAGCATTATTTTTTAATTCACGGTTTTCACGTTTATATTGTTTTTATACTAGACTTTGGTATACAAAAAACTTGATCGATCTTGCTATTGCCCACACTCGGTTCAAAGCGTATTGAAAAATGAAATGTGATTGATAACAGAGTAAGTCAGTCCGTTAGAATTTATTAAGAGGGCATACCGCATTTCAAAGATTATCATGGTGTAAATGTTGCTACATATAATTTTTCTTATCGCATTGGCAATAAATAACATTTAATCGTTAGTTATAATAAAGCTCTATTTTTCTGAAGAAAATAAAAAGATCAATAACATTTTTGAACCAAAGAAACAACTATTTATTTTCTATTACAAGTTATTATTTATAGGTAATGAGAAATTTTGCATAATATATTAACATGTAGAAACAGTACGCAATCTTATTCATTTACCATAGATAAGATGCAAGTCTCCTACGAGGTAGAAATGGATGGTAAGAAAGAAAGAGCTATGTGTTAAAAAGACTATATCTTTATTGAATTTCAGGCGAATGTGAATTCCTTTACATATTCTCGGGAGCCCACAGTTTGAAAGTTCTGTCGGCAGAAGTGCTAGCAATGAATTTGTGATCCGGTGAAACGTCAACAGACATTACTTTACCATCGTGGCCTGGTAAGGTCTTCAGAGGTTGCCACGTTTTATTTGACCAAATTTTGGCAGTGTTATCATAGGACGCCGTAACTAGATACTGACCTTCCAGCCTTTGATACTTAACGTCCGACAGTAGATTTGTATGGGCTGGTATCGTGTATATGCAAGATCGCTTCCGCAGATCCCAGATCTTGCAGGAGTTATCCTCGCTCGCGGTTGCCAGATGGAAACCATTCGGTGAAAAATCAATGCCAAATATGGATTTCAAATGTCCCTCCATAAACATTATGCACCTACCAGTACGCAGGTCCCAGACTCTGCCAAACGAATCGTGACCTCCTGTTGCGGTTACGCTGCCATCGCACTGAAAACTAAATTTCAACATGCATTCAATTTACAGAATCTAATTTTGAATATGATTATTTAAAAAAGTTTTATGTACCTGATACAATGTACGGCTCGAGCATGTCCTTCTTGATGTAGAACTTCAGCCTGTTGCTCTAAATCCCAAAGACGCCATGATGCATCGAAGCAACACGTTCCAAGGAATCGGCCTGACGGATGAAATGCAATTCGAGAAACTCTGTGTGGTTCGTGACCTTCCACCTCAGCTAATGGTTTCTGTCCGTTTCCGCCACCCCATAATTTTACTGAACCTGCATAGAGAAACGTCACGAAATAATGTAAAAGGAAGGATGACATGTTTCCATGGGATTTTTTTTTATTGAATATGCAATGCGCTGACTTAACTTACCGTCGGATGCACAACTCGCCAATACACAAGTCTGCCCTGCAGATTCCCCAAAAACCTCTTCGCTCACTGTAGCTTTTGGATGAAACACGATACAACTGACATTACAAGTGTGACCTTCAAGAGTTCGCAAGAGAGTACAATCAGGTACGGACCATAACTTGCACAATCCAGTCCAAGAAGCGGTAGCAAGTACCTTTGAGTTTGGACTAAACTGACAGAATGAAACAGGCCTCGTATCTCCAATTTGAGAACAGTATATGCTTAGTGCTTGAAGTTTCTTTAAAAGTTCTTGTCTGCGTGCTGTACGCGTAGCACCAGGCAGTTCTAATTCTTGCCTTGCTCTATCAAGTCGTGCTTTAGCCCTTGGAAGTGAATAATCTACAATCATAGGTAAATAGAGTATTATTTTATATAGATTATGATAATGATGTCACAACTATAATAATGAATGACACAATGAGATATTATGCATACTTGCTATCCAGGACCGTGCGATTTGAAGTGATTCTGGCCCCTCGTGATACCAGGTTGTTTCAGTATCCCTTTCTGTAGGATGCGAAGGTCTCTCTTCATCCTCGTGCTTCTTTTTTATTGCATCCTCACCAAGACTTGCCAATAATTCCCTCAACCTGGTTCGCCTGTCAGCAGGACCTTCTCCGAAGAGACAGATCGGTTCTCCTAATTGTCTCAAATTCTTTTTTACTTCAGAATCATCAGTCGACACATTAATTTGTCTAGCCTTTTTCCTTCGCTCGAATTCTTCCAGCAAAGCTTGTCTATCCTTGGACATTTCATCCTCCAATTCCATATATTCATTTGAAATATGTACATTTCCAGCCATAGCTGAAATGGTAGGCATATCATTTGCATTTGCACTATCTTTATCTTCCTCAGAAGACTCAGCTGCAGCTGTAGCAAGCCGAATACGTTCTGCTTCTTCCAAAGATCCATAGTGGACTGTTTTTTGCTTCTTCACATAAACTAAATCCTCGTCGTCTGACATGTTGTATACAAGCTACAAAAAAAATAATGAATTGAATCAAAATTGCAAATTTTAATTCCTATCTTGAAATACACAAAACAGTTTTTTGGTTAACTCACATGGGTACACGCACGTAAACCAATAATTACTTATGAGCGTGCGTTCATTTTACAATTAAGAAATACTGTAACTTCCTACTTATAAAATGATTAAATTATTAATATATATTATATACATAAACTCATTTTTATTTAATTTTCATACGGCAACTGTTTTTAGGAAATCAACAATCACCATATTGGACGCCAGCCGTCACTCGCCTAAGGCCATTTCAAAAATACAAGTCGCCTGCGACCATGTGCAATGGTGGTAACTTACAATAAGCCTTGGACATGAAATGCATGTTTTTTTAAATTATTGCATGATTAGAAGGTTCCTATTGGTTATCATTACAATACTTACTGTAGTAAAAATATCCTAAAATGTATGCGTGTATCTCTGTTTTCTAAATATATGTTTCAGAATTTAAAAAACAATTCAAATCTTATTATGGTATATGTATTAAACTATATTTTAGCGTTGTTCTTCGGTTTAATTTTAATTTAGTATAATTAACGTAACACGATGAAAGTGAATTTTATATTTATAACGTTAAACTCAATTCAGTCTTTATTAAAGTACCAGTAAATCCAATATTCTATGAAAAAGGTATTGAAATAATATAAAAATATTGTATCCATGCTTTTGATATCGTAATTAAATTTGTTCAATATTGAACCACAGACGAAATATAATTTTATTAAATCCGCGGAAGTTGATACGAAAGATAAATTTGGTGGCCCTAAAAAGGGCCTTTTTTATTTAACATAATTGTTCACTTGGAGCTCGTATATTTCGTGACAGCTTTTGTTCCCTCACTAACGGCGTGCTTAGCCAGTTCGCCAGGTAACAGAAGTCTCACAGCAGTCTGTATCTCCCGAGATGTAATAGTGGATCGTTTGTTGTAATGCGCCAGGCGAGACGCTTCAGCAGCAATGCGTTCGAAGATGTCATTAACAAAGCTATTCATGATGCTCATAGCTTTACTTGATATTCCAGTGTCGGGATGGACTTGCTTCAAAACCTTGTAGATATAAATAGCGTAACTCTCCTTTCTTTTGCGTTTCTTTTTCTTATCAGCCTTACCGATGTTCTTTTGTGTCTTGCCGGCCTTTTTTACCGCTTTACCGCTTATTTTGGGTGGCATCATGCAACAAAACTCTATTGATCCTACGAACCAGTACGAACCTCCTCGACGACTGCTAGGTATGAAAATGAAGCTCGTTACCAAAGCACCACATATATATATAAACGGACTCAGAAATGCCATGCACCAATGAGAAACTAGGATTCAGATTCTATATTCGCGCAACAATACCCCATTGGTGGGTCTGCGATGCTGTCTAGGGTAGCTACGTTTCAAAATTCAGTCCCAGTGCGAGTATCGTTGTGTCCCTGTTTACCTGCCTTACGGATAGAAAATATCAGTTGCACAGAAATATTGAAAGTTCGAAACATTGACTAAAGCTTTCCAAATGTTACTAATAAATATTATTGAACCTTGATTTATTTTTGAAGTTTGTTGAAAATATAAAATTAAAATCTAGCAAAATATACGGAGTAGATAAAAAATTAATTGAAATTGTAAAATGTCGAAAATAAATTACGCTCGCATTAAAATATTAATAAATTAGGTGTTCGAAATATAAAAATAATTAGTTAAATCTATAAAGTTAGATATTAACACTTGGAAATCCGAAATCCTGGCCAAGAATATGTATTTAAAAGTAGTGGAAACTGTCAAAAATTGTTGCGCGCAATTTCGTTAAAGTGGGAGTAGCCGGCGAGTGGGAGGAGTGCTGAAGGCAGGCAACCTAACCTAACCTGGACTCGGCAGAACGATTGTAACCATTGTAACGTAGCAACGTTTTACCGACTTGTCCGATAGATTTCCAGAGCTGCGCGTTAGCAAAACAACTCAAACCGCTTCTGACTGCCTCTCATTGTTCTGTCGAATAGTTCATTCAGATTCGTACAGATATGGCTCCGTCGAAGCAAACTGCGTATAAATCTCGTGAAATTAAAAATCCACCTAAAAAACTGACAGTTAAAGTTACCCATACAAATACTTGTACTTCCGGTAAAGTAAAGAAGACTTCGCGTCCCAAACCTTACATCGCTGCTTTACGTGAAATTCGTAAATACCAGAAAAGTTCAAAACTTCTAATTCCAAAGTTACCTTTCCAACGGCTTATTCGAGAAATTGCCTCGAAGATGCAGAGTGAACCTTCATTTCCGAAGATTCGCTGCAACGGCGCTCTGAGAGGTTAATTCTCATTGGATTGACGACCATTATCGTTGGAATCCGAGTTTCGTGAGAATTAATACATTGTATTGACAAATCGGCCCTTTTCAGGGCCAACACAATACTTATACGAGGTACAATCACGGTTTGTTGATGTAAAATAAGATATACTTAGATAATTTTTTTTATACAACTATATTTACCATTTTTTTAAGTGCGGGTATAACAAATATTTGTACAAGTACTCGTGATATGTGTATTATTTACAATACTAAAAAATAATTTTCTATTCTATTAATATATTTATTTCAGTTTTCCATGTTCGTTCAGTCTCAATGGCATCGTGGAAGTGTGCAACGTATTAAAATAATAATAAATATTTATGTCGCTAACGATCTGTCCGAATAAATCATAACCATAGGAATAATCAGGAACATCCTCTGTATAAGATGCGAAGAAGAAGATATGTAGTTGGTCCACGAATACAATGTGTTTTTTGATAGTTATGAAACAATGAAATCTTTAAGAAATCACACGTCAGTTTCCATACAATTAGGGCAATATATGCTAAAATTGCAAAATTCAGTATAATTCAGTGCAAATCCATGCACATGACTATAGGGAGTGCTGTAGGTAATAGGTATAGGTGGTGGTGTTTTAACTTTTATGCGTAATATAGAGTTATCCTCGTATCGAGTATATATGATGGCCCTGAAAAGGGCCTTTTCTCTCATGAGTGATATTCAGTTGTACAAGTTCATTTCTTCTTCGGAGCAGTCTTTGCAGTTTTCGAGGGTGCAACTTTTTTCGGTTTGGGTATCTTAGCTTTGGTTGCTGGAGATTTTGCAGCCTTTTTCGTTTTCAATGGAGTTTTTGACTTGACAGCTTTTACGACCGTTGCCTTAGTTGCTTTTTGTTTTTCACCACCAACAGGAGTAGCTTTCTTTGCAACATTTTTCTTTTCTACAGCCGCTTTCTTGGTAGGAGTAGCAGCAGCTTTCTTAGAAGCCGTTTTCTTCTGGACTGGCTTTTTCACAGGTGCAGCCTTCTTGGTGACTGCAGCTTTCTTCGTGGCGGCAGCTTTGCGCGTAGGACGCGGAGCTTCGGATTTCACAGCTTCAAGTTTTCCAGACGAGATTTTAAACGATCCTGATGCTCCCTTACCCTTGGGCTGGACCAGAATGCCAGATCCCACAGCAGTTTTCAGATACCTCTTAATGAAAGGTGCAAGCTTCTCGGCATCCAATTTGTACGTGACAGCGATATATTTTTTAATGGCTTGTAGCGAAGAACCACCACGTTCCTTGAGATTTTTTATGGCCGCGGTGACCATTTCTGCAGTACGCGGATGTGTCTGCTTTGCACGAGGCTTCTTCAGTTTCGACTTTGACGCAGCAGCGGAATCCTTAGCAGATGCTGGTTGAGGAGAATTCGTCGCCGACGTTGTAGTAGCGGTTGTTACGGATGCAGCCTTATCGCCCATCTTCTTCAAATGTGGAATATCTCTGGTTTCTAAACTTTTTAGTAAAGTTTATAACAAATCGTGTCGATGCGTATTATTACGAAAACGTGTGTACTTCCCACGTCGAGTTCTTGGACAATGATTGCTAGTAGCAAGAGGCCGTTTAAGAGTATTGCCGAGCACGGACCATGGAGAGAGACCAGTCGGCCTTTCTCGCTAGATGTCGACCGAACATTTGGACGCTTAGTACTTAAGTTTTTAATTTATTCCTTAATATTTTTGTTTACAAAGCATTCTCATAGTACGGAATAATATTATCCTTTTGTGTGAACTATGGATTTTTCATTAAACAATAACCAAGATCGCTCGTTTAACCGAAGTGACGAAAATTCAATGAAATATCCAAGCATGTGTTCAAGCGTGCGCCGCGTTCAACTCTTTAGACATCTGTTAAATATTGTTGGAATGCGATATCGCATAATATTTTTTACCACTTTGTGGCTAAAGGATCAATTATTATGTAGTTAGTACAATTGGCAGGTATAGCTTGATGTAATTATACTTTTTCCTTCTCATACGGTACGAGGTTGCAGTTAACGTCTGGCATCAGTCATCACATCCAAGTGCAGCGTATCTTCATCCCGCAGGACTTTATGTGTTAAAATGAAAAAATTGTTATAATAAAGATTATATACTGCCATTTTTAAACATTACAAATCGTCTGATTGATTTTTTTATTAAAAATAATTACATATGAACATGATTGAAATCTGTTGTACGCTTTTTGATTCAGTTGGGTAATATTGCATTGATCACGGAATCCGATGCAAATTCCATATGGTAGAGACTTACAAGACCGACAAATTAACATTTAAGGTTAATCAAATTCCAAATTATATACAATTATATTTACTTCTTGCTCTCTTCAAATATGGGAATTGAATCTATTTTATATTTTTTCTTCAGAAAGATAATAAATTAGTCTCGTGCGTTTGTGGAGTGTATGATAATTGCTGAATAAAAATTTCTACTAAAGATTCTGTTTAAGACAGTGATATCAAAAATATTTTCTCTTTACATAAAGACTAATATGTCAACGCGAAGAAGACTATTTCTATTTCCAAGACGAAGATGTAATGTACGAAAGTTATGGTTTTAAGACGTAGATAAAAATAATTAAATCAACAAATACATTAATAAAATTATGAATTATTATTATTATTGTGAGTGGGCATAACCATGACAAAATATATTTTGATTAAACTTAATGAAAATAGACGGCATAAAATCTCATACATATTCTAGGGATTTTCATTATAGATACATACATTATTCTCATTAGCTGTTTTAAGTGTGAACAAAGGAAATGTAGGGGACCTGACTAAACTGTCTGGAGGCCATTCGTATGGTATATAAACACACACGCTGCCACGTATGTACATGCCGTTAGTATTATAGGGTCGTGTATTATATATATCATCTTATCCTGGAACAGTAAGATGGCGTTATCAGCTACATTTTCACTGCAAGTTCAGGTATTTTGCCCTACCGTTATATGGCTAATGACAATTTCATCAATGACTTTCAAAAGTATTTTAAAGTAAATGAGAAACCGTTTATAAAGACATGTCATACAAAATACATAGTGTAATTCTTTTAGTATCATATGAACGTTGCGTTCCGCATACGTAGGAATCATTTTGTGGCCCTGAAAAGGGCCGTTTTTATTTATTGACGTACAGCAAGATGGATGGTCTTTGTGGGATAGAGTTCTTAACCACCAAAACCATAAAGAGTGCGACCTTGGCGTTTCAAAGCGTATACGACGTCCATAGCCGTCACGGTCTTTCTCTTGGCGTGTTCCGTGTAGGTGACAGCATCACGGATTACGTTTTCCAGGAAAACTTTTAATACGCCGCGAGTCTCTTCATAGATCAGACCGGAAATACGCTTGACGCCTCCACGACGAGCCAGACGACGAATGGCCGGTTTAGTGATACCTTGGATGTTATCGCGAAGAACTTTTCTATGTCGCTTCGCTCCTCCTTTTCCCAACCCCTTTCCTCCCTTTCCACGACCAGTCATGATAAAACGCTTGAGATCACTGCGATCGACGATGCAACCGAGAGAACTGCTACCTCGGTAAAGAATGGGGTCGGTTTTATAGAGACTTGAGAGGCCTATCCCCTCTATAGGAACGCCAACCAATCAGCGGTCATTCGGCTGACTCATGGAGCTTCCAATGCGAAAATTCACAGAACATTGTGTTTTAGACAGAATTTAGTTTTTAGTAAAATAGCTTGAAGCAGGCTCGTAAATCCACTGGAAGGAAAACATCTCGTAAGTAACTAGCAATGAAAATTGCGTGCAAAAGTACTCACGCTACTGGTGAAGTTAAGAAACCTCATTGATACAGGCTTCGTATTGTTGCCTTGGCTAAAATTTGTTGTTATCAGATGAGTTCATCTTTCATTAGTTTTCTCTGTTTTCTTTTTAATGTCTTGTCACGCGTCTCGGGTATTTGGAAAGTGTTGACATTTTGAATAATAATTTGGAATCTTTAGAGACTTTACGTACATATAAATCGGTAAGCAAAACGCAATTTATACATCAATGAGAACTCGTCTTTAAGATCCGTCCATTATGCTTTTGTAACGGATTGAAGCGCCATTGGAATGAGTGAATGAGGAAGACGTACATCTATGTAAAATATGAAAATGGACGATTGCGTCGTTGCAGTCTGATTCTGTTAGTCACTCAATTTTCAAAACAGAGTTCTCATCCTGGGTGACGTGAATCGTGAAAAAGGCCCTTAAAAATGATTAATTTGAGAAAAGAAGTAGATATGACAAATCATACTTTGATTCTACCTTCGGTGGCTTTTGGCAACGTTGGTCAATTGGCTGTAGATTTAATAATATCTAGTCTGAAACTTCAAAGGATAGGATATTTAGTAAATAATGCCTTTATACCGATTATTGGTGCTGATCCATATGATGAAAAATCGACAGATCTTTGTACAACCGTTGATTTATTTCATGGACCAGAGAGGAAAATAGTTGTACTACAAATTCGGTCACCACTTGTCAAGAAACCAGTGTCTTTCTTTACCGAATTAATACAGTTTATTACGGAAAGAAAAATAAAAAAGGTAGAGGATGGACAATTTTTAATAAGATAATAGATTATATGTATATTCTATTGTAGGTGGTTATTTTAACCAGTAGCTATGGACATGAGCAACGAGATGCCCAATTAAGAACAGTACCACTGCGTTATGTTGCATCTACCAGCATGTTCGAAGAATGTGGTAATCAGTTTGAGAATTTAAATTGGATACGATTGGAACCAAAAGTTATAGATTTTATCAACCCTGGAGAAAATTTATATATTCCTGGAGGTGGCTTTGCAAAGAGTTTATTAGACACTTTGACTAGTGCTAATATTCCCAGTGTAATTCTACTCCGATTTTGCTCAGAGGGTGATAATATTCCAGAAGCAGTAGAGTTGACTAATTATTTAAATAATTGGTTAAATATTATTCAAAAAGATGAAAGTGGCACATGTAGAATAAAATATCCACCATCATGGAAATTTTTATTTGGTAATCCACCACCTTTGGAATTGTACTGATAACTCTTTAATCAACAAATATGTATAAAATAAAAATTTTTATGAGAATACAATTTATGTCTGGTCTAAATCTACTTGATAGTTGGGCATTAAAGAAATAAATCTAGGAAATATTTTTCCACATTTTATTCTCACAATATACACCTCACATTGTACAAAAAATTCCTATCTTAAATTATCTTTCATAAATAACAAGGTCCAAACTGACAATTGCAACTATTTTATTTAAGCAAGAAGTTTGGATTTTGCTGAAAATGCTGTATACGAGACCAGTGCAGCTAAAACTGCAGCTAATAACTCTGAATTCACCCAAGGTCCTAAGTATGCTCCTGGATTGTTAAGAACGACAACAGCAAGTGGTTTTACATTACTAGGGTCTTCTCCATTTCTTTGAGCTTTGCGAATAGCAGCATAACTTTCTTCATCATAAAGTTTCACGCTGTAGTCACCAGAGCGTGCTTTCTTGATATCCTCTGTCCAAGAGACCTACAAATTTTTATAAGAAATTTAATTACATCTGTATCATATGTCACAGTATATATAATTAGGCAATTGGAAGAAACTGTATTACACACCTGATATTTATTATCTGCACTCAACCTAACTGCTGGCAAAGTCCTTCCTTCAACCTCTGCATAGAGCGAGATGCCTTTGGCTCCATTACTGCATTTTAGAGTAAATTGAGTGGTGAAGGCAATAGTAGTCAAAACTGTAGCATCCTCGGTGACATATGCAGATGCTGTTACTTCTGGTTTCTGACAGAATTCAGCACAAGCAGCTGACAGTGCAGCAACAAAGAATAAATAAATTGCCAACTTGTCCATGGTACTTTAGTTTTGTCGTGAAACTGTCCTTTTCTGTCAATAAATTATAATTATTCTTCCAAGGACTGTCGGCCGCTATTTGTAGAGAGTTGTACAGACTGAACAGAGCAGCAGTGCACAGGATTAATCACTAAACGGAAATTAAAGCCAACTGAAGCTGACTGACCTCTTCGTGCCAACTTGTTACTAGTGTAAGAGCCACGTCACGAATCCGCGTATGCCGACGTGTGAGCGGACGCCACCTACGGTAACTCTTAGAATCACCTTTTTGTATTCTGTATTTTTTAATCTCACTACAGTCTCTTACATTCAGATGGTAAACGCAGATACGCGAATTAGCAATACTAAAGCTTAAATTTTGAAAATTTTACAAATTGACTACAGTTTTAAAGGAGTTTAAATGTCCAATTTCGAATCTCGTGCAAAAGCATTCTTCTTGATATTCTGTGTTAGGTGTGAAAAAAGCTTACATTCCTTTAATCGTGTTGAATCAACCTTTTCACTGGAGCGATGTTGGCTATGTTTCCACCAGATCTCCAATCACGCGAGAAAGCGCGCGTGTGGCTCTAGTACATACGTGTAAAAAACTATGCCAAGTACAGGACTGCTGTGCATTCCTCTCACAAAAAGTATTGAAATTATATTAATAATGCCAAGTACATAAATCACTACATATCTGCTTATTATATGATCCAGCTCTAGCCCATCATTTTAATCGTATTTTCAAAATTTCAAAAATATATACTGCAAAATTTCTAATACAATAAAAAGTCTCTTTGAGTAAAATTAAAGAATTAGATTGTTTGTACGTAGGTTGTAAATAGATAAGTATATGAATTAATTGAACTTCACTTATAATCGTTTAAGAACAGCTATTAATTATAAGTATAGCGAGGCTAGGGAGAACGGAGGCAGTTTTGTCTTATTGACAATCAGTTTCGTAAGTAATTAATCATTAGGTCTGAAATACATCTAGTGAACAATTAATTAAAAATGCTGAGAGAACGCCGATCTAGAATTAAAACGCGATCAACAGTTCGATCCAGAATCCTTTATAATGTATGTACATGTATATCGACTTTATGTCCTAGGGGTCCCGGGTAGCTACGTTTTTACACACAGAAGAACCTTCGAATTTTATAATCGTAATTACAATACGCATTTCGCAAATGTCATGGTTGGAAAGAATCTACTTTGCGCTGACCATCATTTTCCAGAAATCCTGTTACGGGCGCTTTGAAAAATTCCTTAACCACTTTATCTGCTATCGATTGGAATTGCTTAATTGCAGCTTCCTAATATTACTCTAATGACAGTCTCGGCATTGCATTGAACATAGCACGATGCGCTTTATTACAAGCGAATGTAATTTATTTTCGATATTCTACAATTTCAATTCAATTTTTATCTACTCCGTATATTCTGCGAGATTTTGATTTAGCTTCAATTTTATATTTTGAATAAATTTTGAAAATAAATCAAGATCAAATAACATTGAGTAAAAATTGAGGTGCTACACAGATGTCAATTTGGCACTGCACTTTCTTAAAAATGTCCTTAATATTCTTCAACAATAGGCTTTTTTAATAGTTCTTGAGAAGTTCTATAGTTCCTGGTTTCGTTCTAAGGGTTGCTTTGGAAACTTACACCCTATTGAAATCATATTAATAATGCCAAGTACATAAGTGACTACGTATCTGCTTATTATATGATCCAGCACTAGCCTATCATTTTAATTGTGTTTTTAAAATTTCATTCAATGTCTTCGCTATAATATAATGCATTGTGTACTAGGTACTAAAGAATATATTTGTAATATACGAATGAGTCAAATGTTTAGTAAATAATATTCCAAAATCCGCTATCCAAAATCCGAAAATTGACGA
>JARQTJ010000362.1:418780-460472 GCA_030142635.1 Trachelus troglodyta
TGTCCCGAGCGAGGGGAAAAGGCTACCCCCACTATTCTCCGGCCTGGCTTGCTTCTAGACTGCTGGCCGCCCCCACTTTTACCTCGCAACTGTTCTCCTAACTTCTCTCTGGGACACCATTAACGCCGCTCAGTGTACATACCATCTTACCGCCTATAATTCCTGAAACGCACCGGTGCCCCGTTGTAAATGCTTTCCAGTTACAATTTGCAATCAACACGTGCTTAGTGAGGTTCCACAATATTTTTGAGATATGATATATCTACAAAAATGGTAAAATCTTGTTACATTAAGTCGTGTAAGTTAAGTTATTGCATGAGATTTAACAGTATTTCTTAATAAAAGTAATTTGTTAACAGCACAAATGTTATTCAATGTTATCACAACGGCAAGTTTACAGAAGACCCACTCAACAATATCACAAAGAATATTATCCTTAAGTGATGAGGAGTCAATACTTAATGATATGTTAGAAGAAACCTCAAATCTAGAAAAAAATGAAAGTGGTGCACATAGTAACACTGAAGTGAAACAAAGAATAATTGATGAACTTGAAAATGAAGGGAACGACGCCTTATTCAGTATTGGTAACATCGACGAGAGTTCTGATAGCGATACCGAGATTTGTAACTACATTTATATTGAAAGTAATACACTGGACAAGGATAATTTCAACTTAGACGATGAACTGGCATCTTTAGTTTTAGAATGTAACACGAAGCATTGTCATATAAACAAATTATTATTGTTACTAAGAAGATTTAGCCACATGGATTTGCCAAATGATGCACGCACTTTGTTGAAAACACCACGAGATACTAATATTGTACCATGCAAACCTGGCAACTATTTTCACTATGGTCTTGAAAGAGCAATTCGAAATCAATTGAAGTCCAATGGGCCAATTTTAATACCGCGTTACGGAATAGACATCCAAAGAATTTGGAAAATACAAAAGCAGAAATGTCAGCCAGTCCACTGTCTAAAACCGTATCAACAATTAGTTGCACACCGAATAAAGGTATATTGTGTTGAAAGACTTTGTATTTCTGCATTATTAAAGAACAAAAATATGTTTTAGAAAATTCGGTTTTCGATAAAATCTTCGAACACTCGCTTGATTCAACGATAGAATCCGAATCTACAGAACTGTCTGGTAAGTTTACAAAGATAATGTTTCATACAAATCAATATAAATCGTGTAGATGTTCCACATTGGAACCATTTTTAAATGTGACTGTAAAATGCCATTATTCTTCTTTTTAGAAACAACTCAGTGTCCTTCAATTTACATAAACCTACGTGACCATAGGGAGAAATCACAAGAAATATTGGCTGGTAAATACCACAAGTTAGAAAAAGAATAAATCTGTAACTGCATACTGTGCATAGAATTGTTATCTAGCTTTCATATTTCCTTTAACATTACAACATTTCTTTTTAATAATAGAAAGTACTAATTGTGTAACTGAAAACGTTACCATAGGGCCAGAGGAATACCTCGAATCGACTAGTAGGTTCGTCCTTGGAAATCAAGATAGATCGATTGGTGAGTTATGATATACCGTGCAAATCGCTTGGAAAAGTTTGGAGATTCATATTCAAGAAAATAGTTGTGCAGCAAGTCCAATGAGAAACTGTTATTTCTTGTTATAGGGCAACACTGTGCAAATAAATGTTTAACGGAGCAAAGATACTTGAAATACCACAAAATGGTAATGGGCAAGATGAACCGCATATTAAATCTACTATAGACGAGGAAAGAATGTCAGAGAACGTTGGATAAAGAAAACTGTTCACTGCCACAGTTACCAATCTCAACGATCGCACAAATTGACGAGCTAGAATTAAAAGTTCAGCAAGACGCAGATGTGCGGAAGCAATAAGTGGGTTATACAATGCAAAGATAAGCATTTAAAATGAGTTTAGATCATTTGATTCACTACTCCGTTTTTAGATTCAAGGTATATCCAGTATTGGCGGAACCGATGGCCACAATTTTATTAAAAATAGTATGGCCTGGCTGATATCGGACGAATTACGGTGCTTGTACTCTTGGGCGGCACAAAAAAGTGGCATAAGAATGAAGGATATGCTGTTAGCAAAAATTATGATCAGTAAGTTTATGACATTGTATTATGATATACAAACTGTAACACTATTGTATAAAATTCATTCACAGAAAATAGTAATATATTCAGTACGATCAACACTCGATACTCTTGGCTAATTTGTGTTTCAGAAACTGTTCATGAAAATATGTCCACCGAAAAGCTTATAACTTTGGAAAAAGCTGTACGAGAGTGGCTTCATCATGCAGGAGATCGTGTGCGTTACTGGAAACGCAAAGGGGCCCAAGGAAAATAAGGATGTTTTTTGTTTGTTTTATTGTTTTCTTGTTTTATGTTTATTATATAACTAATTTAAACAAAAGATTATAAAAGAATGTTAATTTACTGCATAAACGCAATAAACATGACGTTGCAGTTCTATTATATTCTTTTGTACCCCGCCAATAGCTTCTTTGTTCCAGGAAATTAAAACTGTAGGATTACTGTACGTTTTCTACACACAGATCTGTAGTTCGTCAGCTTCCTATTACCTATCTTGCACATGCAAGTAATAGTAAATTCTCACGAACTTTTTAGACAAAAAATGGACCACTTTTGGACGTTTATTCGACAATTTTAGGAAGTCTTTTGTCTTTATTTTCGGGCATCCACAGGATCTTGAAAAGACTGTTTCTAAGACATATTTGAGATGCCTCTAAGACATCTTGGATGGTAACATAAGAAGTCTCTTATTTATCTTTCTGATATTTTCATAGACGTCTTGAAAGACTTCATAGATGTCTTAAAGGCGTCCAGTGGATATCTCTGTGTTATCTGAGTACGTTCTTACTACAGTATTCGTAATGTTAATCCATTTGCATCATGAACCTTTTTCAGGAACGCAGTCGCAGTCGCGCCTGGTAATAAAAGACAGTAGCGGCGCGCGGAATATTCCGCGCTTGGTAATAGAAGTTAGTCGCAGCGCGGAATAATCCGCGCTTTGATGCAAATGGGTTAATGCAGACACTCGGAATTGTGATGGGCTATGAAGTAGTTCGTTAGGTTAGATCAGGTTAGAATTTCAATGCCATATGTCCCAAGGTTTAGTTTTTTTTTTAAACGTGCTTGATTATTATGGTGAACGCTAAATACAATACCGTGCCATGGCATATGCCGTGTCGCGGTATGATGTCGATAGGAACGTCCTTATCTTTTACTTAAATTTCTATAATTAAACAAGATTTAACTTTAAAAAAGACTCAAAAATCAAAAATGACCATCCTTACCAGTTTTTGGAAAACTGCAGACCCACACATCATCATTCCGCACTTCCATATCCTCAATTGCGTCAGCAAATTTTTTATAATACTCCGGTAAGCAAACCCCATCAACAGTGATGTAACCAGTACGAAAAGCATTGGTAAAGTTCTCCCTCAGGATCTGATCCAGATCCTCTTCAACGGTACCAAATTGCGGCGCCATGTTTCTTCAGGGAATTTTTATACCAAAAAAGCTGTCCAATGGACGATCCAAAAAACGTAATCCGGGTAATATTCAGGATTTTTGGTATCCTCGTATTAGTTATACTTAAGCGTTTCAGGTTCGAGTATGTTAAACAATCCTTCAAAGTTATTTGAAAAAATTGTTATTTGTAATGGTTGTTGATGAGGAACGCTAGGACCACGGTCTTACATAAAAGTTTTGCAACTCGTCCAACTTTCAGCGGTGGGGGTAACCGTGTTGTAGATGCACGGCATATTTTAACTTTCATGAACAATATCTTCACCTTCGGATAAAATTTATCCTGTAGATAAACTTCTAAAACTTGAAAATGATTGGTTAACTGGGGATTTATCCGGAGTTTAAGGGGTCTACCCTAATTACAATTTTCAAAAAATCGACTTTTTTTTTTATTGCATTTTTCGAAAGTATACACATTTAAAAGTATCATATTAAAATTTTATAAAGATCCGAGCAGTCTAAGTGTACTTTTGAGCGACGTTTACTTAGCTACCTGAGCGCGCTAATATACGCACCGAAAAAGCGAAAATTTCATGGAATGCTTCCACATGCCCATGAGGCAGCAGTGATGCCTCTAAGGAAGCCAGAACGAAACGAAGGCAGGCTATTTTGGATGAAAATGAGCGCTGTGAAGAAACTGAAGGCATAATGTATGGTACAGGCATCGCTGATTACACGTAAGTAAGAAAACTTTAAACGCGTTTTTCTCAAAATGACGTTTTTGGACGGCTTGTTGATAAAATCTCCGAAACTATTCAACCGATCCTTACCAAAATTTTACCACATGCTCTTCATGACTGTAGCTATAGCGCATATAATACGAATTTTGAAATTTTGAGTATAACTATTTTTTTGCAAAAAACGAAGGAAAAAAACGTGTTTTTTCGTAGTTTTTAGTAAAAAGGCCGCCATTTTGACATTTTTTAAAAAATCAAAAATCGTATTATATGCGCTATAGCCATTTACCTACTGAATCTAAAACCATTTTTTTTTCAGATCATCCATTCCAGAGATTTGATCAACAGCGCACACCCATCTTTTTTTTGGACCTGTCTTCTGCCCCATTTTTCTGTACGAACACGGAGTAAAATGAATATAAAAAAAATTTTTTTGTGTATTTTAAGAGTGTATTTTTTAGGCCTAACACTTTTTATATCCATATTTATAATTTATACCGATCAAAAAAATTCGTCAAAATAGCCTTCTTTTTGCCCGTCTAATTAGGGTAGACCCCTTAAATTTTATCCGAAGGTGAATAAATTGGCCACTAGTCACAACCGTCGCTGTGATCGAACGACCCCTTGTCTATCTCACTCTACAATCGGCTGTGGGAGAAAGAAATCGGAACGGGTCGCTAGAGTCCCTCGAGAGTCTGGCGAAAGCGGGGACGCGTTTTGATTGATGCAGTCCGTTTGGGGCTAACCGAAAACCGAATTGAAAAAAAGACGCGAATAACTTTATGACGAATTAATGGAAGAAATGAATGACAATAAATATTTTCATATTTACTACATTATTATTTATTTAAAAATATTGACATAAAATAATATTCATTCGTTCTAAACACACTTTCCTTTTTACGAGATTTTGTGAAATCCGGAACATACGAAAACCTGTTTTTGCAAAATTCGTACAGTTCAATATGCAGCATTCCCTATCTTGCCGTATACCCAATTCAATTTTTTATAAACAACCTTCTCTATGCAAATTTGATGTTATCAAAACTTACGTTTTATTATTCTGACTCACTACGCAACAACTTTTTAACATAATATAACCTCTACATGTTTTTCTTATTTACAAGTCCTTAAATAATAAATTTTCAACGAAAACTGTCATATCATATTGAATTTGATGTTATGCAGCACGTTACGAACATATATAAATTTGTTTTCTACTTACGTAATCTAGACGATTCAGAAAAAATGTATACAAATCTTTCACTGTATTTAGCCCCAATACACGTACACACAACCGCAAATGCTCTTTCGCCAGACTCTTACTCGAGGGACTCTACGGGTCGCTTGATTGCAACGCCTCTTGTGCTCATGAGACGAAATGAAAGATGCTTCTGTAACGCCCGTTATCTTCGACGCGGTTCAATATATAAACTCGGTTTAAATTATCTTAGGAGCTCTTATCCAATCAGGGACTTGTTTTTCGAAGATAAACGGAGATTATGCATTGAACCGCGTTGAAGAAAACGGGCCTAAGAAGACTACCCCCTTCGAGGGAGTTGCAAAACCTGTATGTAAGATCGTGGCTAGGACCGACTTCTTCACGAAGCAGAATAGAGGCATTCGCTCGATGCACTTAGATTGCATCTAGATGAAGAAATCGAACTGTTGTCAGCCTCGCGACTATTGGTACTGATCTGAGATTTGTAGAAAATCTTTATATAGGAAACCGCAGATCGAGGTAAAACGTGCTCGACGCTGTTTTTGTTTCGGCATTGTCATAGCGCCGCGAAGGCTGAAACTGATCTTTGCTAGCTTTTTTCTTAATATAACAAAGTCGTGCACGAAGCGTATTTTGCGGCGCAGCAATCAATGCCGGTCACGATCCAATCTTGTACACTGAAGGAAATTCTTTACATGGCGTTCTTCCGAAACATCGGTAGGATTGTGATAAATATATCTATTGTGTTAAATAAAATGCATGAGTCGTGTATAAAAAAATTCACTTATTTTCCTAATGGGCGATAGTGTATCTCCAAGGATACACTTTTGCATACAATACGTTATAAGGGCCAGAAAATGTGCAGTTCTCCTTATGCAACATATGGAATTGTTAGGTCAGAATACGAAGGCTAGTTAAATCGCAAAAAACGACTAATAGAGTGAAACCAGCCTTTAGACCTACAAGTCCGCGATAAAAAGTTGCGACCTTCTCGAGAAGCCGCTGATAAATCTGCCAGTAGACCTAAAACGTTACATTTACCTCTAACACTAGAGGAAGGTTATCCTTCCGGTATGGGAGGACCTTCATTTCTTGTGGATTTCTTCTCTCGCGAAACATCGAAGCCATATATACTCTTTATTATGATTACAATTGGTAAAAAATGAATTACACAAAAACTATGCATTAACCTGACATTATACTTCGAAATAATTTTATGTATAATAATGATAAATTTAAGAGACAATATGTACTGCGTTTCAGGTACTAAGCTACATTTATGTCACCTTAAAGCATCGCGGTTTTGATGATTTGCGGTTCAGTCAGCCTGAAATATTGTTCTTTTTTAACTTATGTTTACAATTTCAAGGTCCCTGTAAGAAAAAACGAGTCGCAGCTGCAGATTGAAACTGGATAAAAAGTAATGTACAATCGCTTCGTTCTCAAATAGGAAGTAAACACAAACTCCATGAACAATGGTTTCTCACGCAGATTATTCATCCTATTTTAAAAATGTTCTTGATCCAATTATTCTCGCAATCTTGTCCCAATTCAGATACCTGTCCGCTTCTCATTTTTATTCCGTTCCGGATGAGCCATAAACATACTTCTTATACACTAAACACTATATGACGCAATCTCTGTATCAAACAAAGCCACTGGGCACATTCGAATATACATATATTAGAACTTAATAATTCTCAATCTAATAAATGTAAACTATATAAATATATGAATCCCAATGCTTGTCATTGGCGATGAGACTAAATTATTTCACTTTCAAACTTATTGGCAAAACTAAAAAATAATACTAATGAAACGAGCATAAGTCTATGAAGTATCTTCATTAAATAATGCAGGCATGTGGGCTCACTCACATTAATTCAAATTATATGAGTATTATCAATTAAACATATTTAGATTTTCATTAGATATTCAATGTCTGTTGCATTTCCTTAATGGCATTTTGCAATAATATACCGTTGTTCTCTAGCAGAATCCTGCGAATGATTAAACATTCTTTATGATTTTTACATGTTAGATATAACGCTAACACTATTAGGTAGATCCACCTGTCCCCTGAGGACTTTTTGTTGCAATTTCTTGCAAAATATTCTGGCCATTAGTTTGTTCCGCCGTGTCTCTTCCTGTATTTGTAGCTGATGCCTTTTTGTACGTACCTCATTAAGTTTTAGATAACGCTTGCGTAATCTGTCCTTCATCTCCTTCTCGCTGATTTTTCTCTGTACGCAGACTGCAAGATATTCCCATATTACATACATATATCTCGCAACATACTATAAAATAGATGTTTCAAAATCTTATAGTATACTAATACAATACCTTTGGGTTTAGGTGATCTTGACGTCTTTATAACATTAGAACCAGTAGCCATAGCAAGTAACTGAACCCGTTTTTCATTTCTCAACTGTCGCAATTGCGATATTTCCGACATATATTGTCGACGTGTCTCCACATTGCTGACAAATGTAGGTTTATTAGTTGCTAAATAATCCTAAAATATAATACAATATCCATGAGTCATCTACCATGTACAATCAAGGCCGTGTCATACGTTTTAAATATTTAGGATATAATAGAAATACCTGAAGCGTATTCCTTTGATCACCGTTCTTACATGCTTGATATGATTTTATTTCCTCACAGGAGCATCTACCGGATCTTGCCGTGTATGGTGGAGAATTAATTGAACCCATTCTGAGTAATGATTTAATCTCAATGTTTTCCTTCTTTGATCCAAAATTATTACCGTTTCTCTCTTCATTCTCATTTCCAAATGACAATTCATACGCTACTGGTTTAGGATAATTTATGTGGCAACTGCATTTCCTATCGTTTTGATACGATCTTCCACATTTACGGCAGCACTTGCAATTCTTGTCAGAATCATTGGATCTCGTTTCACTGGTATGACTTGACTTTCTTGTGTACCTCCCGTTATACGATTTATCTTGTGTATCTTTGATCTTGTTCGCGCAAGAACAATCCTTATCGCAATTACATTTTGGGTTACTTTGTACTTTTGATTGACGAGCTTTTTGATTCTCATAAGAATTAACCAAATAATAAGGTCGCACCTGCTCCTTGCGACCTTCTAATGGTTTCACATGGTACAGACACTCGTACTGACTTATTCTCTCATTATCGCATTTACAGTCTTTGCGACAAGTGCATAATTTTGGTGTACTTTGTACTTGTTTAATTCGTTTGTTCTCACAGGTGCAATCGGTTGAGCATCCACACAGTTTAGTACTTTGCTTTTGATTATCTTGATCTTGAACGTCATCATTCGCTTCGTAATGATTCTGTCGATCTTTGTTCTGCACTTGCTCCACTTCTTTCTCATTACACACAGTTAAGCAGGTGCATTCTTTGATCTCTTCCCTTCTTGAACGCTCACATGTACAATCCTTGGGACACTCACATAATTCTCTATCGTTCGATTCATGACTGCTTTGCGCGGCCGTATTATTATCGCTTTCGTCTATCGTTTTTGAACATAACTGACATATCGTCTCCGAGGCTTTTCTACGCAAAACTTCATTTCCTTCTGATTCCTTCTGCTGACATTCCTCTCTGCATTGACAAAAATGAGGATCCTGACATTCACAGGTGCACTTTATTTTTGTAGCATTCAGTTTGTTTTTAGCTTCCTTTTGCCGGAAGTTACTGTTATCCGGATCTGTACGATGGCAGATATTAGATGGTTGTACGCAGACGTCTTTACTTGGTGAACCAGGTGTTACAGGTTGTGTGATGAATGGTCTGTCTTCGTTAAAGTATGGTGCTGACGTTCTATGACAGCTATTCAGGAAGGTCTGATGATTCTGCAGTTGTGAATGGTGCGCGCAAACGTTTTGTGTATTTTGGACAATGTGTCTTCGGCAATGACAAACCTTACCGATGCATCTGCAAGTTGAGAAATGCACGCACGCTTGATGAACAGAACATGGTATGTATGGAGTTATTTGTTGGTGAATGATTGCAGGGGGAGGAGCACTTTGTTGGGAATGTGTTTGTACATAAACGTTTGTCGATTTTACTGCAGGATTCTGCAGTTTCAGCGCAGAGACAATTTCTGCGCCACTCTTTGAATGAGCGACTACTATATTTGTCGCCGTTTGAGTGCAACTATTACGTTTCCGTAAATGCTTTATAGGTTTAGTGCTGGGCCCAGCAGAAACATTGCAGTTGGCCAGATTACAGTGGGATGACCACTGCTCGTTAATCGAGCTCTCGCATACGCCCGATGAATCCCTTAAAACCAAAAAAAATCCCATAATTAATTAAAAAGATGAAGTACGTGCAACATTTCATCTAAATTGACTTACTTCTGTAAACTGGAATGATCTTCTTTTTGTCCACGAATACAAGTTAGCAAAGTCATAGGTTGTTGGTTTGAAACAAAGTGCTTTGTTTTTCTTGGCGAACTTTTTAATTTCTCAGACTTCTTTGGTTGTTCCAGCAATCTAAATAAAATAGCACAAGAATATTTTTACATATATATTATGCTGAGGAAGAAGGATATTATACATTAATGTTAAGCTATGTACTATACTAAGTCCACATACTTTTTTAAATTAGATAGATGACTTATTTCGTTCGTAATCCATACTAATTGCTTTCTCTTCTCCATTTCAGCATAATTCACAAGTCTCGTATCACCAGAATCAGAATGATTAAATCTTCCTAGCTGAAACCGTCTTTCTGATAATGTTGTTGGGAATCGCCAATCAACACTATTCCCAGTACCATTACTTGAATCAATAGGACTTTGTCTATTATTAACGAGCGCCTCCAATAGCATTCCGTTTTGATCAGAGGGTGTACTATTAGACGTAGTTGTATCTTCCGGTGGCACGTCGCATTTCTTTTTAAGACAGAAAATATTCTTAACTTTATTATTTTTATCTGTACGCTGGGGTAAAAAACATTCAGAGCTTTCACTCTTGTTAGGGTCAGTTGGCGTGTTACTACTATGCTGACAATCATCGGTCCTGAGTTCCATTCTTGCTTTGCGACCATCAGTTTCCGTTCTGTCAGTGTGGCCATCAAATTTGTCACTATTACTACTTTCCAGATTAATCATTTCCTTAACCACCCTTATATCATTCTCTAATGAATTTTTAGCATATGGAATCTTCTTCTTCTGCGGTTTCCATTCATCAGAAGAATCCGTAGTGTTTTGCTTCTTCGTCAAAGCTTGGATAATCTCAGCTCTGTAAACTTTCTTCCTAGCATCGTCAGGATTCCAGGGTACGTTCTCTTCCAGGTTATGCTCTATCTTATCATCCGTATATTTGGCAGTCACCAATCTTTTGATAACATGGTGGATCAATCTCTTCTTGACTTGCTTGTCACACTTGTTAGCGTCCACCAGACTCTTCAAGATGTTGACGCTTCTCTCCAGGTCACGAACCAAACTGTCCGAGTCTCCCCATAGTTTCTCATCGATACTGGAACTCGTATTAGGCATTGTGGAATTAGATCTACCTGTGTCTATGGATGAGACATGACTTGCGCTGCCATTGGGGACGTTCTCGTAGATGTGCCCTGGGAAATATTCAAAACTATTTGCTCTACCAGTTACATTTTCCATATCGTCAGGCTGAGGTGATAAAGGCAGGGATTCACTCTGAGATATTTCGGAAGTACTGTTTCGCGTTGCGTTACCCTCACTTTGATCATCACTGTTGCTCCTTCTGCGAGTTGAGTGTTCCTCATCGAACTTTTTTGGATTTGGAAGTTTGTAAGTGTTTTTTGAATTCTTGAGAATTGATTGAAGCGACTTCTGGGTCAAACTGGTACCCCTAGTTGGTAATGGCGGTTTTTCCTCCTCTAGAACTGAAACTTGTACTCCAACAGATTCTCGAGTACATGACGGTATACTTGTTTGAATTAATTTGTCACAAGTTACTGGTTTCTGTACAACAGTAGCGATGGAAGACGTGGAATTGAATATTAATGGCAACAGCATTTTACTTTTATCCTTGACGCAAAGGTTTAACTCACTTTGACTTCTTTTTAATGATAATTTCGTTGAAGTCGGTGCCAAAAAATTCATGGAGGAACTTTTCTTTAAAGGTGAACTACAAGTAACTAAATTCTCATTGGAAGGATTTTGTTTGGTTTTACATCTCTTTCCTTCTGTGGCATATTTCATCATTGGAACTTTAAATCCTAATGACGATTTAGGCGTTTCGAAATTTTGATCATTATTTTTGGAAGTTGGATTATTGGATCTCTGATGTTTAGAGTCTTTTGAACTATTTCTTTCTTCTGATGCAATATCGATGCCAGTTATAATTCCAGGCAAGTGATTTTTCATTATAGGTGTAATTTCAACCTCATTTTCTGCACCAGAAATATTTCCTACTAATAGTGTAGAATTTGCATTAGGCTTTTTCAATGATTTCTGGATGCCTTGAGTTGTTGGAACTTTTGTAAATGCACCAGACTCCGTTGTCCCTTCTGGATCTAAACGCAAAGCTGCAGAACATCCTCTGGCTAAAGCCATTCTTTCTATTGTACTAAATTTCTTATTAATCTGTTTGTTACCAGGGAGAGCATTGAAATAACCAACGTCTGCTCCGCTATCCCACTCAAGTGGTTTGTGTGAAGCCACACTGGATGTCGGAGAAGCAGTTTTCCTCTCACCTACATCTGGTATAGATTCTTGACTTTTATTCTTTTCCTCTGGAATAGTTTCAGGCATAGTATGCTTTTGATTCGGTGATGGTGACCGTGGATCAGTTAATGGTTGCATATACATAGAAGAACCATCACCAGTAGAAGACTGACCAATCAAGGGAGGCCGTACCCACCGTCGTCTTTCTTTGGGAACATAAGTTTCCAAATTATAATCTTGACCGGTACAATCTTGTTTACTTGTACCGGCCTTAGGATCCAACTCGTATATACTGTAATAATGTTTAGTTCCCTCTGTGGATGTGCTTGATGCAGGTAATGAAAAGTACTGATCCAAATTTGAATTCTGAGAATACTTTTGATAGTACTCCATTACCTGAGAAGATAGAGATTTATTGGCAATGCTTAGAGCTACTTTGGATTGTGCATTGGCAACTGCTAACGATTGCCAAGGTACAGAAATGATCTTGTGAGGTAACAGATCACTTTGATTAGATCGTCGAGTCCTGGGAAGTTCCTCCGACGCTTCCAGATCCCTTAATCGACCTTCACAACTTGATTCCGAGTCGTAATCCATCGTCACAAATTGAATACGTACACAAACTTTTACATTTTCGTTTAAATAACGTATTGCCCAATATCAAACAAATATGTAATACGCGGATGATGCACATTTGCAAAAGTTCACACATCCCCAAACGAGTTTGGTTATTCTAATTACGCCTTAGATATTTTCGAGTAGGTAATGAGTGTTGTTTCTGAGGCAAATAGTTTCGACCAGTTTCGACGTGTTATACTTTACAGAACTTCCCATTACGTGAGAGTGGCGTAAAATTTACAAAAACGAAAAACACGACTGAAATAACTTGATAAACCATCTCAACAAAGTCCATCTTTCGAAGCATCACTTCTTGAGGTTCTGACAGTTATAGAGAAAATTCAAATTATTGTTTACATGTTGAATAACCTAAATACGTAATACGTAACCATAGGCAAGCCCACAAGATGGCAAACGCGTCGTCTGAATCCAACGCGAAACAAATATTTGAAAACTATTGTTGCAGCGTCAGAACGCAAGTAACAGTTAAATCCATGGTAATCGAATAAATCTGAATGAACAGTATTTGATTCCTAGATTAAAAGTAAGTTGAATAATATATTATACAATCAAGGAACGCTTGCGGCACAGTGCGTTATGAGAATTATAGAAATAATCAAAATCAAAAACTTTGTAAAATAGAACATATAACAGGGGTGGCAGAATCTCAATACTCCTGCTATTTATAAAAAGGAAGAAATAACGATTAGATGTTTCATTCTGATTAATATAGTAGAAATCACCTACATAAAAATAGCCGGAAAACTTTTATTTTTAACTTTTAATTATAACTAATTGATTGATGGTCGTTTGGTGGTCATCTGTGGCCTAATTAAAATTTTTGATGGTCCATCGTCCTTTTCTAATTAAATAATTAAAATTTGATCACGAAGTTAGCCGAAAAAGTGTAGTTCTGCTACGTAACATCAGTGAAATACTTGTTAAAGATACTGGTTGCATCGTACGCTTCAGTGCAGGCAGGCATGAGGTGCTGACGTTTGTCATAGCAAATCTTATTGAGCTTACACTGTGCGCTGGTACTTAAGATTGCAAAGCAAAAAAATATTTAGGCAATATCTTTATTCTCCGATAAAATAATCGGAATGCAATTTGAAAATCGAATCGTCGAAACTTGAGTGAGTCATTTCTTATTAACAAATTTGCATTAGTTTGAATTTTCGCCGATAAGTGAGCAGCACCTCCTGGGTGTAGCGGAATGAATTGAACCACATACACAAATCTTTTATGTTTTAGCTAATCACGAGGAATTACAATAAATCAGGTAAGCATACAGAGGTATACAACGAACGGACTGACGCCATGGAATGCTCTAGATTACCTTACGCTAACCGTAGCGCTGCGGTCTTCCGGCTTTTTGTTTCACGTCAGCGACGGCTGGTAAGTATGGCAGTGCCTACCCTGGTTCGGTCGGTAAGTACCATGTATTCTTCGTTCTCCACATGGGCACGATAAGTGGCGCCATCTCTGAAGCAACCAGTAAACTTTCTCCGCTAAAATAATTCCGTATATAATTCGAAAATCAGCTATATCTCGGAAAAGGCTGGATTTAAGACTTTTTCCTGCAGACAGTCAGAATGATCAATGGAAGAGGCTGGTACAGGTCAAATTGTGATAGGGCACTTTCCAAAAATCCCTTTACTTTTTGCAACTTGCAGATGGAATGAAAATAACGGCAGACAAAATGGAGCATAACTAAAAACGGATATCGAAGCATAAGGGAGGGGTAGGAAGAGAAGGATGCTGTTAGGATGGAGAAGAGTAAGAGACAGAACTCATTCGTACTCTGAGATATTTGCAGATGGCAAAAGAATATCAACGTGTATAAGTGTTTCAAGATAATTTATTCGACAAATACGATAATGATACAATATGCGAAGTACAGATGTACATATATGGTTTGCGAAACATTAGCAATAACAATACAATTAAAGATATATTAAATATATCACTTTAATATAATATACGTGCTGTATGTTAATATGCGCTACCACTTTGAACTTTTCTTTTTCCAAAGGACATTTTAAAAACTTAGTTTTTGAGGATATACTAGGAGGAGAGTGATGGACACATAGTAAGGGATAGGAGATTCGAAAATTTAGTAGAAACTTTTGGTGGCGGCAGACGGGATATGCTGTTGAAGAGGAAAAGAGGAAGATTGTTAAAAAGAAACAGTGAACAAGGGAGATGGTAAGGACTGAGGGAACATGGAGAGAAGAAGATGCGTAAAACGTATGCACGAGGACCAGATTATTCTGCAGGAGCGAGGAAAGAGAACACTCGAAAAAGTAGGAAAAGTAGGAAGTATAATGAAGCGAAATGGGTACCTCCTCGCCCATTTCCGAGAGGTCCTGCCTCTCCACAAGGGATCTATTACCCCTCCAAGGCCCCACAGGGGACCGTGTTTTTTTTTGATTGAGGGGGGGGGGAACTTCAGGAAGGAAAGGAAGTCGGGTCGAGCGGCAAGGAAAACGCAAAAGATAAGGTAAGTTAAACGCGAAAGGTCTACCCCTAGTCAACGATTCACCGCAACGAAAGACCACGGGCGTAGCAGCCAACGGCGCCCTTGCGAGCACCGACAGGACGTCCCGAGGGACGATATTCGACACTACAACCTCCGTCCCTTCCCACCGAGCAAACTCAGTGGGTTAGACGTAGGGGACCGCGCCCGCCGCCGGCGGTGGACCCCGTCAGCCATTGATCCCTGCGCAAAATATCTCCGTAGCAGCACTCCGCTACGCATCATGTTCGCGACTCACACACATGGTTGGATCTGTGCATTGTCGATCACTCTAATAAGGTTACTGCGTTTGGCCAGACGGCCGTCCCGTTCTTATCGGCACATTATCTGATCTGGATCTCATATAGGCTCAAGATCCATCCGCCTCCTAGGCGCATGGTGACTTATGGACACTTCGACGTCACCTCTGAAAGTGACTTTATCGCGCGGCTTGAGCATCACGATTGGTCATCCTTCGGGTCTGAGTCTTCGGTTGATGGCAAAGTGGCCTGTCTCAACCAAGCTGTCAAGGACACCATTGATGATCTCGCACCCTTGCGCACGTTTACCCCTCGTCGTGATTCTCCTCCGTGGCTTTCTGCTGACATTGAGTCCGTAATCAGGGAACGCAATAGGCTACATAAAACCTATGTACGCTCGGGATCACGCTCGAACTTCTACGGCTACCGCGTGCTTAGAAATAGGACAGCGGATGCAAGAATGATTTCTATCGCGGTCCTTTTCGATTTCTCCAGAGCATTCGATTCCATATGTCATGGCAAACACAGGTGGTTTGCGTTCTACCTTAATGGTCGGACCCAGGCTATCCTTGATCAGGATGGGCGGACGTCGTCCTTTGCACCGGTCACCTCCGGCGTTTCGCAGGGATCCATCTTAGGGCCCACGTTGTTCCCATTGTAAATCCAGGAGGCACCGAGTGTATCAAATATTGTAAGCACATGCTTTATGCCGACGACCTGCAGATCTACCTGCACTGTAGGCCTGACGACCTCTCCAGCACACTCGCACTCGTGCAGCGTGATATTGACGCTATCTCTAGCTGGGCCTGCTTAAACTGCCTCACCCTGAATCCTGCGAAGACTCGCTGTCTGATCCTGGGTTGCTTCAGATATATTAATATCATCGACTTCGACTCCCTGCCAGGATTACAGGTTAACAATATGATTATTCCCTTTGTTTCCTCGGCTGTAACCCTCGGGGTGACTGTCGATAGTGTTCTCTCCTGGAACTAGCATGCCCTCAGTGTCTGTAAACGTATCAGCAGGACTCTATACACGCTAAAAGCTAATCGCGCTGCGCTTTCCGTCGACCTGAGGAAGCTATTGGTCTCCGCGCTCGTTCTCCCACTCACTGATTACTGCTGTGTCGTTTATGGTGGTGCTGCTGATACAGTTTTAAATAAAATTCAGGTTGCTATGAATTCCTGTGTCCGATTCATATTTGACGTCAGGCTCGACCAGCACATTTCGCCGTTTTATCTGCAACTTGGATGGCTCAAATTTAAACAGCGCCGTCTTTTCTACCTCGCTGTTCTAGCCTTTAAGATACTTGGGACTGACACTCCTTCGTATCTTACGCAATCTGCTGTTTCCGTTTCCAGCGCTGGTCACCGCACCGTGAGGAAGGAGGGTGATCTCGTTGTTCCTGCACATCGTACTGTTTTTTATCGGCATTCTTTCCATGTCTTGGCCGCTCTCTTATGGAACTCCCTTCCACCTCACGTTCGGGACACTGACTCGCTTCCTATTTTTAAGAACCGTTTGCGTCATCACCTGGTCTAGATCAGCTCTGCTGTCGCGTTCTATGGCTTGTGCGTCTATACTCTTGTCTTCCGAGTTCTGGGTTATAACTTTGTTTAACGCTTCTACATACTTAATATATTTAGTTTTATAAGAACTGTAATTCATCTAATTCTATTCCATATACTTCATATATTTAGTACATAAGTTAATTGTAATTCCTGTATCTCTATTGTTACTGGTCCACGGGGCATCTACCCCTGATCGAATAAATTGATATCTCTCTCTCTCTCTCTCTCTCTCTCTCTCTCTCTCAGAGGGTGACTTTAGACTAACAGGTACTCAATAGCACCCGCACCTACCCCAAGTGAAGCCGACCCCCAAGCACAAGCACAAGTAGAACTTTACCCAGAATCAACGGACTACCTCACCGACACATAGGATCGTCTCTACCCACACGAGTGCTCAAGGTCAACGACATGTTGGAGCGTTTTTAGCAAAGCGAACATATTATACTAAATACGCGAGAGCTAGACACCTGGTTAGATTCACTATACGAAAGACCATGGCCGTAGATACCCTAAAGGGGCTCAAGGCCCCCATCGGGAGACCCATAAAGTCCTGTTACGGCCACAACTTGGGGCCGACCAAGTGAGCAAGCTCAGTGGATGAGGCGGAAGGGCAACCCCGGACACCATGGTCTATATGTGTAGCTACTTTAACAGGATGACTATTCTTATATGACTACTCTAATGAATATGCTCACCTCGAGCAAGGAAATAGGAAAAATAAGACGAACACAATAGAAAGTGAGAGTGAACAAAGTGAAACGAGAAGACAGAAGAGAAGATAGAAATAAAGAAGTTAAGAACTAGAAAAGTAAGGAATACTGGTATAAAAGTAGAAAAGAAATAAGAAAAGAGGTAAAACAAAAAGTAAAGAATGAAATATAAAGAAATAAGGAAGTAAAGAAGAAATAAATATGGATATAGAAGACGGTTAGAAATTGTTATGAGGGGTGCTTCCAAAAGACCAGTGTAGGAGATCGGCTCGAGGAAGAATAAGCGCTCCGAGTCCGGGCACTACCTTGAGCGCTCCTCCCCACCATCACATACACCATCGCACACAATTTTGGGCAACTTCCAGTACTTCTAAATATGCTTGGCCAGAATTTCCGATTTCTAAGTGTTAATATTTTACTTTATTGATTTAATTAATTATTTTAATGTTGCAAACACCTAATTTATTAATATTTCAATTTGAACGTAATTTATTTTCGATATTCTACAATTTCAATTCAATTTTTATCTACTCCGTATATTCTGCGAGATTTTGATTTAGCCTCAATTTTATATTTTGAATAAATTTTGAAAGTAAATCAAGATCCAATAATATTTAGTAGTATTCGGAAAGCTTTATTCAATGTTTCGAATTTTCAATATTTTTGTGCAACTAATTTTTTCTTTTTCTTCCCTCTTCCTTCTTCTTCTTATTCCTTTTTGGCTTTATGCCTTCATTGGAGGGCCAAATGTCCTCAAGTGATGAAACATTTTTCAAAGGTCGAGGTGCTACACGAGTGTAAGTTGGCACCGCACTTTCTTAAAAATGTCTTTAAAATGTTTCAACAGTAGGCTTTTTCAATAGTTCTTGAGAAGTTGTATAGTTCCTGATCTCGTTTTCTAAGGGTTGCTTTGGGAACCAGCGGTGAGTAGCGAAGAACCTCTACTCGCCAAGTTACTCGTTAGTGTTCACGTTTAGTTCGGTTACGACGGGCTCCGCATTGTCGACGGAGGCGATGATCACAAAAACCTACTTCCAGACTCGCCGCTACGATTCAGTACCATGCTTTTGGTATCACCTAAAACCGTAGCGTCGTGCATCTCCTTACTCATCGCTGCTCCCTACTCATCTCTGAGGTACCTACTTAAACGAGATATGGTAATGCCATAGCTACTGCTACATAGCGTCATCTGGGCATTAGACCAGTAAACTTATCCGATTCTGTTACGAAATCATTCCCGTTTTACCTTACATTCCCCATTATTTTGCGAAACGTCAGAATTAGTAATGACTGGTAATGACTGCAAATAAATGCATTAGATAAGTACTGTCACAACATACGTTGATAATAACAGAATAGTTCTAAATTTAATTTATTCAGTTATGCTATGTTAGAGAAAATTGTATAAGAAACTCTAGTGTGCAGATAAATTTGGAGCTGCCAAAATGAGAGGGATATTAATTTTCGATCATTTGAATGACGTGTTGTTTACAAAATGTAACAAGAAATTTACTAAACACATTCAGAAACTTGCAAAGATTCAAGGATTAGTAGTAGAAGGAAAGGTATGTGTTTACATAATTCAATTTTAAAATGTTGAGAAAATGTTAGTTTCGCTTTTTTTTAAATATATTTTATTTTATTTACTTTTAATAGATGGATGGTGAATGTGACCAGAAACCAAGTCCGAATATTATAATACAATTGTTTTCCCCAATTGTAACATCACAGAACATTATGGCTTCTCAATTTGGCAATTCATATACATCAGTACGTTGTCAGGATGGTACCAATATGGTATTTGATGAGTTCATGGGATATACATTTATGTATATTGCTATAGAGGATGTAGCACTTATGAAAAGAACTCTAGGGCTCTGTGTGTCAATTGTTAGACATCTCTGTGGACCAGACGTAACTATGTAAGTTAGGATAACTAGTAAAACAGCAAATTTTAAACTGATTTGTTTTCCAGATTGAAATCCAGTAAACAGAAGTTATCATTGGTATCTTCATTATTAGATGCTTGGATTCATTTGAGGAGTTCTGAGCAAAGTGTCCTAATGGAAGCAGTGGAACAGCTATCAGTTAATGCTGATCTAGCGTCTACGACATTAAAAGTTCTTCATGATGCCTCAGACAAATTAAAGACGCAATCAGAATTTTCAAATGTTCATGTACTAATTTTAGTAGAACACAAATTTTTATCTTTATATTCAAGTAAAAATGCACAAGATCTGAGTGCATCGGATATTTTATTGATGGTATTAATGTGCTGGGTTGCCAATAGAAGAGGAAAAGGCACTCAAATTGACACATTCAAAGATAATGCTGATGAAGAGGATGACGATTTTCTTTTACCACAAAGCAGTCCTTCGAGTAAGGAAGAAGAAAGACATTCCTTCACTGCTACAACAAAGTTAGCCAATCCTACCTCAGAGGACATTACTAAACTATTCGGTAAATATTTGAGAATCGAAGCGAGCAAATTTCCAGTTTAATATTGACAAATATAATTGCATTTTAGGTGATTCTAGAGACTCTTCTGTGAGCGAAGGTCTATATTCATTTGCTGAAGATGGTCTTTATAGCCAACTGGTCCTTCTCGGATCTGAACGTGGCTATACAGCTAATGCAATACATATTTCTGAATTATCAGAAGGTATAAATCTAGTAACTATAGTAGAAGTGACGAACTTGGCTACATCATCTGGACTCTATGACAGTTTTTATCATTTGAATATCATAAATGGTTTACAACTTCAGAGAGACATAGACGAATTGAGGCCAGCATTTGATAATTTAGATGGAGCACTGAGAAAAGCTTTAGATGGGATAAAAAAGAATCGAGCACATGTCAGTAACGACGTAGACATGTGCCAAAGAAGATTACAAGTGAAATGGGAATTTGTGCGTAAGAAATACATGGATCTGTTAAAATCAAGAGATCCGGAATCAATTCTTCAAATCGAATCCAATACGTCAGGCTTTATCGAGACTATGAAAGAGCTATTTCGACTAACTTGTTTTGATAAAAATTTTTTGAAACAAGGTACAGACGTGATAGTCACTGTAAGCAGACTGGTGCGACAAAAACTTAATGACTTCAGTGATTTCCTTAAAGTCAAGGCTCTCAAGAACTTCACTCTTGGATCATATCCTTTAATAATATATGTGTATCATGCATTATGATGATTTGAAAGTATTTATGTTCTCTCGTAGCCTTGGATGTTCCACACGTTATACATGTTTGAAATATAATTAATATGCTGCACTCTGAAACTGTGTGTAACATTCATAATCGACTGTCTTTGCTTGCTATATTTCATTTTACTGCTTACTGAATATCTGTCCTTAATGTCATGTTATTGTACGAGAACTTCCCTAACGATCAACAAATATTTGGAAGAATTTCCGGGCCTTGTGCACTTCATATATATTGACAGAACAACGCACAGACTAACGACACCAACGCTAGATTTTACCAATCCAGAAACTTTAGCTCTCACCACAAAAAAGGTAAGGAAACAGCAGCAGTATGTACAATATATGAAATTAATTTATTAATATTATTTCCAGATTTGGGCAATGGTCGAAAATAGTAGATCACATTTGCAAGAAGGGCATTTGGCAGTTATGTGGAAAGATACGACATTTAATTATTCATACTTTTTATGGTTCGAGGATAGTTCGGTGTGTATGAGGAAATTGATTTATCTAACGATGTTTCATAATAATAAGTTACAATTTTAATGATCATTGTTTTAAAGGGTTCACCGCTTAAATCCAAGGCCTATTTGAATCACATAATGAAGACCTTTCCCATACCTGGAATACTTTGCGGAGATTATTATAGGTTTTTAAATATTTGATTTAACTTTTTAATATATTGTACAGGTATCAACGATCTTACAGCATCTATGTTAATAAAATAATGTATTTCTTTTCGCAGAAAACTCGTGGAGGCATGTTTTCCAAAGCTCTCTCCAAATAAAATACGCGTCTACGAATTGTATTGTGTGCATCTAGGTTTAGCGACGTCCTCATGCGTCCTAGAACATTCAAGAAGACTTGCAGCTACGATTTGGGAGGTTACAGGATTGCCTAACAATCCAGCAGACATTCTTTAATTAAATTGCCTCCACCCAATATTTCGTATTCCATTAATGTAATTTTTATGAGTGTAACGGTGTCAGCCTTGGCAATGAGATTGTTCATACGGCAATATAATTAGGTGCGACGTTTATTTAAGCATTTCACAACTCCTGTAATCCTTGCAGTATTTATAAACTACCATTAAAAAAAGGTCGTATTCTTTCGTAAACATGTCCAGCATATCAAACCCTGCTTGTCTACTTCTTTGTGTATCTAGCTTTTTAATATGTTTCCACATACATACGCCGTAGATAGAAATTGTAAAAAATGAAAAATTATCAAATCCAATAAGTCACGGATAATGAGTCATTAAACCGAGTAGCAACATAAACACTTCATGTTTTTTTAATCACAGTTCATTGAACAACGCTGCGGAAGTCAAATGATTAACATACTAGATATTAATGGAAAAATGTAACAAGTAATAGTAAATACAGCATAACTCTTGGTAAATATGGTTATAAGAATATTGTATTCAGAATCGCAAAATTATGATTCGGAATAAATATAAGAATGGAAAAACTTTAGATGTAAATAGGTACTCTAATGTCACATAAGCACAATAAGCACAGATGCTTATTTATATCGGTATGGACTTAATTACTACTTTTCACTTGTCTCTCACTGATTTTTCTGAATTAAGTCATTGTCTTATAAAAAAATACAGCGTTTCATAAAATATAACTAGACTGAGAGAAACGTGACCATTTCTAGATATTCACGATTTCAAATTTGAAATCGAATATTAATCATTAGGTAATACCATAAAATTTGCGCAGATCATCATACTCTAACTTAAGTGCGTATAGCCTCAATGATTACGTTAATACATACAAATTATGGGGGATGTACACTGAATTCCTCAGCGGGCATTATTTGTAATATCAATGAGACTGTTAAAACAATTAAGATAGATTATTAAAAGTACACGCAAGTCGAGTGGCATAACTTAATATATTCTTGATTGAGGAGTATTTACATTGAATAGAGTTAAAAATTAAAAGCCGCTGTGCAAAAAATTAAACACGCTTTATTGCATGCAGCATAACCGGAAACTTTGGAACAGTTTTAAGTATTTCCTTATGCTTTTGGTGACGACTTAGAGATAACTTCGCGTAAATGAGATCCAAAGAGGATCCTAAAATTATCAATATTCTGGTGAATCAGTTGATCCGCGAGAAGTATCAATATTCTTTCTTATTGCCTGACTGTAAGAGATCGTCCCCATAGGAAGGTTTTGCACGGAGTTAGGTTCGTTGTGCTCTTGTTCTAGAGTCTGTAAATTTCCAGATTTTTCAAGAACAACTTTCGGTAAGGTTGTACGTCTCGGTTTCTTTGTTCCTGGATTTGATTCATAATTGCCTCGACCTTTACCTCTAGCAATACTGAGTTCATTCGTATCGATCTTGGACACTGGTCGTGCGACACCAGGAACTGCCGTAGCCATCGTACGTCTAGTCTTATTTGATACAGAATCAGCAATTTCCATTTGCATTTCATTCACGATATTTGCAAATGGGTCATGGCTTGTACTACTTTGTATATCTTTTCCAATTGCCATATTTTTTGCCCGTTCTCTGTCTTGATTTGTATTTTTGACATTTATGCCTATTGAATTTTTTTGTTTTCCAATAGCTATTGGTTGGCCCTGTGGCAAAGGATAGACAAATCATAACTATAATATGTTGTTAGTCTGTATAAGGTAAATGTAAACAATGCACAGTTTTGATAAACGTACCACGAAGGTCGTCGGATCTTTGGTCGGTCGCAAGTCATTATGCAACATAGCGCTGGCGGTATTCCTTAAAATAGGGTCTTCGTTCTTTTTACATCTAATATATCCATCATCATCCCATTCTTTTCCTGCGGGAAAATTAGTCTCAATAGGCAATGCATTGTCATTTAGCTCCATTTTGCTTGGAGCATTCCACGTAAGTATCTTGGCCTGCAGATCACGAACTTGCTTTTCCAAATCCGCAACTTCTCGATCAGACTCGCATACTTTTGGTATTAGCACGTTTAAATGCTGCTCTGCAGCTTTTTGAATGGCTGTTACTAGCTCGACACCTGGTGTTTTTAAGAGGTCCAAACTGAAAATATATCTCCGATAATATATTAAAGAAGTTAATTGACATTGACTGTTTTAAGAAAATTAATAATGCATCTTAATTCTGTTAGTAATAAAGATACATACTTTAGAGAATCAACAACTTTACTAAAAGCGTCAGGTTCCTCTGATCGTTTCTTTAATGGAATAGGTTTATAATCTGAACCATCATGACGGGATGCATCAGCTCCTAAATTATTTATTCTCATTGGTACTGGTTCAAATAACCTGTAATATTTCATATTCTGTACTGATAAATCCAATAATGATATAGTATCCTCTGAACTTACCCTCGTTTGTGATGCAAGAAAACATGTCTGAACTTATGAGTACCGCCCTTATTAGAGACTGAGGTATTCAGAAAGCAAGCCACAAAATTTTCCTCTGTCGAAGCTGTTCCAATGGTAAAATGAGAGGCAAACTGCTTATGTAGCACCTTGTCTCTCAACGTAGGTACAAGAGAGCTGTTTTGCCTGAATCGAAACCATCCTACAACCTGCTTACTTTTGTCACGAACAAAGTCTTTCAGTTTCTCCTTGTTTATTTTACCAGTAGAGTCATGTAGCAAATCTGATGCAGGACATGTGACAACTGTATCAACATCTAAAAGTTCATAAATGTATTTAACAGTTATCCATACTTATTTGTAAAACGATGTAAAACTCCTAATGCATACTTACCAATGTGTATCCTCACAGATTCAACTTGCTTGTCAGAATCAGTAACTTTCTTGGTAAGAAATACAAGTGCTTCACCCAGGAGAAATCCCATCTACACATCATAAGTAAAAGAGGCTTTTAAACTTTTTGACACAGTGTAAATATATGAAGGTTAGAGTCAAACGTCATAACAATCGAAGACAGCGTATGCCTTAAAGCGTATGTATGTAATCATTATCTTCAAACCTGAGAGGTGTTGAAACATACCTGATCGCCAACGCTACGGACATTTTCGTAAAATAGAAGTGATAGAGCAGCTCCAGAAATCGTGACGAGTAAACCGCAATCCGCCATGTTGACAGTTGGTCGGATTGAACGCCACTAACAGTCCCTGGCTTTATTCTTTATTCCACATAAATGCATACCAGTAATTGCAAAGTTTCAAGTATCATAATCAACATAAAACATCTTCTTAAGCATGGAAATATTAGGATATTATAAGAATCTTGATTACACGTTGATAGAAGAACTTTTCGTGAAACGAGATAAAACAAGCGAATACTTGTTTTTTTAACAGTATACTATACTTATATATATGCATTTCATACTTTATTGCGTCGTTGAAATACGCACATTCAATTTTTCGTACTACAATAAAAATACATATTTAAGTTACACGTGAAAAGACATGATGTCATTTATATGAAAAACAAAGTAATTTACTCGAGTACACAAATGATTCGATATCTCATGTAATATTACTTATCTATCCTTATCTCCAACGCTGTCCGTGAACCGCATTGGCTACTATATGTATGTATGTACATGTACGTGTTATCTGACATCAGATTATCATATCTAACAATTATTCTATGTCCGGATATTATTAAAATGAAATTATTTTATGCTTTGTTTATCGAGTTCCATTATTATTAGAGTATTTTAATAGCCTTACTCTAAGAAATCGATTAAAACCGATTGAAAATAGTCGGAAGTAATCAGATTTGTACATCAGAAAACTTCTTATGAAATCTTATATACATATATTTATTACTGAGAATGAATAAAATTCCCAATAATTGCAATTAAAAAATTATTATTTAACCTGTTAACCGGGGAATTCCTTACGCAGCATATAACGGGCGCGAACTCTTTCACTAGGACGTGGTCAGTACGTCACGCCTGGAGGACGTATTTTCATAGTATTATTCTTTTTAATTATGCTTAAAATAAATAAAATATATATTTTCATTTATTTATATATACATAAGGACGTATTCGTATGTCCTACCCGTACCCGATATCGTTTACGCTTGACGTATTTATACGTCCTGCTCAGTTAACAGGTGTAGTCGCCAATAAAATCGTATTGAACACGATAATCTATTCATTCCAAATAATTTTCAATCGGAATTTAAATGTTTCCGATTAGCCGGCATGAATCTTATTATTATTTAATCCGATATCTATCGGTTTCTATTGATTTCAATCGGATTGTTTAAGCAGGGAATACATTATCGACCGTTGTTCCTCTACCTGTATAATCTTTAGTACCTGTGTCTTAATATTCTAAACTGCAATGTGTTCTATCTGCTCATGAGTGTCACACTCTAAGGACTTCAATGATTGAATAACAATGGGTTACTAACATGTAGAATAATGAAAATTCTTATTTAAAAAATGAATGATGCACTAAGTATCATCATGATCAAAGAATCGATGTATGTATATAAATACGTATAAGGGTTACGCGTTATGTTTATTTAAAGATCTAATCGAGCTCGAATGTTTATCTTGGGTCTTGAACCATACATTATACAGTTTGGGAAATATCTTTCTTTTCAAGTATACTGGTCGACATATATTCTACACGACCAACACTCATTTAAGCAATACTTTAGACCCATGTCGAAATCGACAGAGAAATCGATGTAAATTCTGCGATATATACATCCAATACGTTATTATTCCGCATCGAAATTGACATGTAAAATGTTTTTCCTCAGTTTCGGATTAATCCGTTTGAAACTAAAATATAATTATCTCTTTAACTTGCGTTATATGTCCGGTGCGCTACGCGAGTGCATAAAACCATTAAAAATCTATCCTTCGCGATTTTGTCATGAGTAAAGATTCAAGATGGTTGCTGAAACTCTATGGTCTTCTTAAGTATAGTCTCGCCATGAATTCTTATCGATCGTATTAAATCCTCGTTTTATATTCAGTGTTAATTTATTTTGAATGAGTGACATTTAACTAAACACATTTGAGCAAACAATTAAAATAAGCATATCATTAGTGACTTTCACCGAACATCATGGAATAACCCCAACCAATACAGAAATATTTCCATGAAAGAACTAAAGTATACCAAAGCTGAAATAAAGCAAAATATTTGTCAGAAGTGGGATTCGAACCCACGCCCACAGAAGTGGACTGCGACCTGAACGCAGCGCCTTAGACCGCTCGGCCATCCTGACTCTGAAATGCCTTATTTTTCAAGACAATTTTGAACCAATTCTCCCATATTTTATTGACCCTTGCTTATTATCTTTTCAAATGACCCGATACATGCCATATTGTCGATTATCGTAACCAATAGAGCTCAGCATAATGATACGTTAAAAGAGGTCAAGATACAGAGTAGATGAACTTACGAAGTAAATAACCTTATACGGTTCATTGAATTTAGTTCTAATATCAATACCATGATAAAATATTTTAAAAAACTTGAAGATTCACATCTCCCTGCGTCAAAGAAAAAGAAACATACGAATTACATATGTACTACGTAATAAAATTACGTAACCTGCTAACTAGTCGAAATAAAGTCAATCGGTAAGCATAGAGAAACGAAGCAGAAGCAGCGAACGGCGCGCAAACCTTGCTCGCCCAAAATATCCAACGCATGTTTCAGGAGACAAATATATATGTATATATATTTCTAGCAAGGAAGATACTACAGGTCGGACGCTCGTTGTGATGTAAGTAGGACGCCTTTAGTAATTGCTAGTGGCGTTGAGACGGTCGTGCAGGCTCATCGGTAGAGGAGCATAAGCTTTAATAAATTAAAGAAAACGCCGAATCAGTACAGTTCTGAAACTCAAGAATAAATTAACATTACCTCGTGATAATGGAAGACGATATGTGGGACTATCTCGGTGAAAAATGGGAGCACATAGATGAAACGGTGAGTTCTTACGACCCTTTACCAGACCAGACCTTGGTATACAATTTCCGAATTCCTGCAACGCTCGAATAAAATAAAACCTAGATAGGTGATCTTATACTCGTTCCCACTAAATTCTTATCCAACCTTGAAAAATCGAGGTCGCAGACTGCCCTGTTTGTAGGAGTTAAATTTCACGGGCAACACAAACTCGTACCCACGTTCCCATATAAAATCTAGAATTACAAAAGGCATACTCGTCTGAATCTCTAAACTAATCATGAGTCACATGTGTGCGCAAAGGTTGCCAGTCGCCAACTAAAAACCGTTATTCAGATTTATGATCGGCCTTAAAACACTTAAAAAATTCTTGCTCGTTTATTTTCGTTCTGTCTTTTCCGTTGTGATCTGCAGAATAATCAGCTTCCTCATACCGGTGTACATGCATTCTATATCAGGAGGAGAATGAGTATGAATAGCCCTCAGCTATAATGCAGAGAGAGGAAGTGCCCAAGAGAGTGAATGGGGATGCGAACTAGTGAGTTCATTGAAAAAGCGGATGAACACGTAACACGGGTTCACTAGAGCGGCTTGGCAACGATTTGCACGTCTACTCTACCGCTCGGTAATAAAGTCTCATTCTTAATGATTGCACTAATCACATGCCGATGAATCAAGGCCTTAATGCAGCTCTTTGCGTGTCAATATTTCTGATGCTCTATGCGATTTTCAGTATGATATCTATGAGGAAATGATAACTGCGTGACTTTTTTGCCACATGAATGAAGTAAATGTGAACAAAAAATATGATCAAAGAACGGTTATCATTTTATGACATAGATGGTTGTATACAAATTTTTCTTTTCAATGCTTGTTACACTTGTGCTTTTACATAACTATAAACATTTGATAATGACCGAATGGCATGTGTGAAATTACTGGTTACGTGATTTAAAAAAAAAGGTATCAATAATTCTAATCGCATATATACTTCATGGCTTAGCTATCCAAGAGACGCTTGTTTAAGAAAATTTTCTTGATGGTCAGCAGAGACGACGAGAAATAATTTTTCCAAAAAAGGAGGATACTTCTGCAAAATTGTATCCTCGTTGGTGGCGCGTGGTTGAATAATTGACGGACAAATTTAAAATGGAACGTCGCTCGACTATTTTTGTCGGCGCGTGACGCGTTTCATCTATGAAATAAGATGACGACGTATCAGTCTGTTTGTCGTTCGTTTACCAGAGGTGAAAGAAGTTCAATCAAATTTTCCTGGTCGTGAACTGAACTATCGTTTTTCCAATGGTCACAGACGTTTCCAGTGAAATTCGAGCTTTTGGTATACTTAGTTACGGCAAACATTGATATCGCTATACTGAACAACAATCAAGTGCGAGTGGTTGGGAAATAAAATTTCCATCCCCGGTATATTCACACAGATCAAATAACAAGCCAATAAATGGGAGATAATTTTCTTATGGAATTTTTACGATGTTGCGCAGGCTTTTAATTCACTGTCATATAGATATAATTCATTTGATCCATATCCAACTTAAGTCTACCACAACGTCTTAAGCTTTTAAGTGACCTGTCTTATTTGATCAGCATCCTGACACGTGGTATCTGCAAAGGAACAAAGTTGAACGTGAAAACGCGTAATATTCCTTCCTTTTCCTTATGGCTGTATCCCAACGCGTTTATCGAGTTTGTATATGTAAATATGTTTTATGAAGTAATTAGCACAAATGGAGTTTAACGTGCGGTGTCAGGGAATCGCGTGAGGATTATTTAATAGATGACAAATCGGAAGTATGTGCACTTTACTGTGGCTTTTATTAATAAAAATACCTAAAGAAAGCACGTTTTGGTTATGTGTCAAAGTTTAAGTTGTTCTTCAAGATTATAAATTCAGAGTCTGACGTGGTGAAGAGGTGAACGGTTGACTTTAAAAAAGTGTCTGTTTTTGGTAATTACTTCACTGTCAGTCAAATGGTCTTGATTGATCTTATTAATTGTCACAGAAGTAAGTGAAGAAAATTATTAATATATTAGTCTACTTAATTTATAATGACAATGATAATTAATCACATTAATTCATATTAAATGATATGCGACCGTGTAATTTGACAGTCAACAAGATAACAATATGAAGAACAATTAGATTATAATAGGAAAGAATATGTAAAAATGTAAATAAACATGCTTCCACGAATCTTAAAACAAACTCTGACAGTGTATTAATGAATTGTGATACTCTCGATCAGATATCATAGATTAGATAAGACCGACACGCGAAACACTTGCAAATGGACAAAAATATCTCTCCAACAAAAGATCGAGTAAATTCCATCTCGTCACATCGCCACCGAGAGATTCGCATTTGCGCGTAAAATACGGAAGCATCATTACCAAGAGTCCACGCATGATCCAATGCATCGGTGTGACCTAGACTCGTAGGAGGAATGAAGAGAAATAGAAAATAGAGGATAAAATAACAAAGTTCCTCTCTGTCACCTCATTGTCACTTTGTGCGAACTCTTTCATACGTATCTTACGTTCTTGCACTTCACGGTCCAGTTGCAACTCTCACGCGTTCTTTGCTATAAAATGGATATATACATATTTACCTAGAACAAGATTGATAATAAGATGATCAATATAGAATGATAAATCCGTTCTGATTTAAAGAATGAAATCGAGTGCATATATTGTATATATACATATATATATATACTAAAGTCACATTTGGATCCAGACAATAACGTGTTCCTCCAACCTACCAATCGCCTGCTCAGGCGCACTTCAGCCCCCAATGAGGCAGCAGCTACCTTGTCTATAAAGATGTTCGTTGCTAAAGTCGATATTGCATTCAACCTAAAGGTTTCGCATCAAACGAATCGCAAGGAAATATTGGTAGTTGTGTGAACGGTGCCCAAAGGTGCATTTCTACGTGGAACGAAGAATCTTTGTATCCGACGTGTGTTAAACGAGTGACTCTTCACATCTCGGTACGTTGAGAAGCTAAAAGCAGACAACAGACAGGATGAAAACTAAAAACAGATCACTCCTAAGCAAGCTGTTCAAGTGTTACTCCAAGGAGAACGGGCAGCTTCAAAGTGCAACAAGTGCAAGTACATCTGACGAAAATATCGACGACAAGGTAATTTTTGAATGGGACTGTAACATTTCTCGTAAGTTTAATATTACTCGAAAGTTCTTGGCTAGGAATGAGCATCGTAAAAATAAAGGAATCTCGATACAAGAGGGATAAAGTGTGTAACAGCTGACTAACTGAACTTAGACCTTCTCGTATTTTCTACGTACCATATGTTTTCCAAGTAAAATGGCGTCAATTGTAGACCGCATCACGTTACTGTCAATATTATATTTTCCGGTTTCAAAAAATGGAGCATGGATATTCGCCAGGAGAAAATTTGGTAATTAGTCAAACGACTATTAACAGCCTTAGATTTAATGTCGTTAAGAGGCTTCGGCTTAGCTATCGGCTTCACTGAAAGCATAGGTATAGTAATGTACGATTTGTAATAGGAAAAAAAAAGTATTGCGTTACACACAGTATATTCATTTACAACACATCTTCCTGGGCCAATTATTTCAAAAGACATTCAATCGACACTAAGGATCAAATGAAAGACGGCTAACCTTGCATACCGTAATATTCAATGGCATTTTTGCATTTTCAGCCAGTCACAGTAATCGTACGAAGACCATGTTGTAAGGCCAAGAACACTGTGGACATATGTGCGCCTCCCGTTTCTCCAAAGGCAAATAACTGTTAAGTTTCCATGAGATAAATATTACGCTCGAAAAATAGTACGTGGTAACCTCTGTATCTCATAGGGTTTGAATAAAAGCTGTGTTATAATGTACAGGGTATTGCGCAAGCGATAATTATTACTTATCAAGAGTTCATTCCAACAAAAGTAGAAAAAAAGTACCGGGGGCAATGATAGTCCGAGATGGATACGCACGAATGCATAGTATGTTATGTTATGTACCCTTGTTTATGTTTTATAACACAGTAAACATATGTATACGTAGATCGCAGTCATTAACTTCGAGATACAGAGGATTTGCCGATGGACCTTGACGGAGACTGAGAATTACTTGATTCAGAGTACCTACACTGTATTGACTTAAGTTAAAGCGCTTGCGCCGAACCTTCCTACGAAGCACGATGAAAGTGAAAGCAAAAGAGCGTAGTCGACGTCTAAGAAGGACGTCGAGAATGAAACTGAAAGTAGCCATTGGCAGGTGATAAGAAAAAATAATTAAATAACGTAGGATCGTCCCAAGAATTATTTTATCCAAAACAAACGTCACAGAACCATCTCAGAAGTCTCCCTAAAACTTTTAAAGGATACATACATATAAAAGGAATCTTCTTCCTTCTTCTTTATTCTTAGAAAAAGGGAATCCATTATGGATACCCTTACACTTTGACTGAACTTTTATTGTCCGAAAGTGACGATGGTACGATAACGTGACCTTCACCTATTTTCAATGGCGACTTGAAAGTCATCCATAAACGATTCTGCAACTTCCGGGCAGGAGTCCTGCTAGCCAGCCTTGTCATGTCCTCCGTGCTATTCAATTCTGGTCTGATTCTCGCCAACGGCAATAAGTCGAAGAGAGGTTACGTGAATCCATCTAGAAACTCGTGTCGTCGAGCGCACGATGTTGATAAACACAATCACTTTCGAAGCGCGAGATAGACAGCATAGCAGGTATGGCATGACGAGGTCTTGTTAGCTCGTGAATCTTCGTGGAGTATTCGATTGCACGATTCCCGTGGAGCGGCAGTTCGTAATTGCTTATTGGTCGAGTCCCGGCTGGGAGTACACTTACTGCTTGTCCATAGGTCTACCGTTGATATTGCTATTACCTATAGTGCCGACCTGCTACGAACAGCAGACAGTTTCGATCGCTTCGCGTGCGAACACGTGTGTCGCTGGAACGTCAATTCCGTGTATTTTTACCGTAGCTTTCTGTGGGGCCAAGTAACAAGCATGAAGAATCAAACGCCTGAAAAACTTGTGAGTTTTCTACGTTAAACAACATTTAGGTGTTTGTGGTTCCATTGTTTTAGCGTCTTTGTAGCTTGAAGAATTCACGGATTTACCTGTGATATGCGTGCTAAAAACTTTGAGTATACCTCAAGAAGTATTCGTACGCGATTCCATGGAATTTAGTACCACTTGGTAGTTTATACTATCCATTCTAATATATTTATCTCTTTCCTAGGGTGTTGTTGGCTATATGTATTATTGAATTAAAGAGGTTCCTCTATATTTTCAGGCATTTATGTTTATAGAGGAACAGAAAGAATCTTACTTTGCCACTTGTGTTTTAGAAGCTAAAAGAAATATCGAAACTTAGTCATGCTCTAAAATTTCATCTCCTACAATTTGTTATGCCGTTAAAATTTAAAATGCAGCTGAACGATAAATGCGTCGTTATTTCACTTACCGATGTAGATATAGTTTGTGATATCTGAAGGACACTGAGTAATTGTTTGTCCATTGTTCAAGGATTATTCGGATATTTTAGCACGTAGGTATTCGCAGATCACCTTGCTCTCTAAACAAATCACTGAGGGATTAAATTTATTCAAACCCACAAAGCTCAGTAAACCGTGAATAGCTAAAATATACAAAATGACAATCAGATATAACGTAAGCTAATACTGTATATAAAAAAGGAATTAATATTATAAAAATACAACGTATTTAATGAGAATAGTTAAATCAACCAGTGACTGGCACTTATTAGTAACCAGGTTAAAATGATAAAGAAATATATATTTAGAATATTATAATAGACCATATAAAGCAGAAATTCAGAAATGTACGGGAAAAAATGTAGAAAAAAAGAAAACAAAAAATCACTATCTATTCCCGAAATGATTTTTTTACCTTAAGCTGTAGAAAAATCATAAATATTATAAGAATCTCAAATCTTACAGATGTAATATATACACAAGCTTATCTCAGACAGCTGACACTTCCTACCTTAACGATGTTAAATATTGTTTAACACATATATTAATTGACACATATATTAGTTAACACAAAACTAGTTTCAGTGACTTCCGCTTACTAAATTCCCGTCGTTCACTAATCATATGTACGATAAAGTCCCAAGTTTTCCTTCGTATGCATGAAATTCTGATATAGCGTACGTGGCGTTTTTTTTTCCATTGGAAATAAAGGCGAGCGACCTCGTGATTCGCGGAGTGACGTCAAGTTCACGGCAAAATGCGGTCGCCGACTGATGATTTTCTTCATATATTTTTTTTTATTATCAGAAACTTTTCAACTTAAAATATAGATAAAGCTATTTAAAAAAATTAATATGTTACATAATAAAACTGACAACGAAATACTTGCACTTTTTACGGTAGTTCTTTTAAAAATCCAACCTGATTCGAACCTTGCACGGCCGTCAAGTGATTTCCGCGAAACGCAAATCTTTTCGCTGTATAATTACTTTACGGCCTTGAACTATTCTCAAATGTAAACCCGCACCGAGGTGATCGCGCGACGCGCAATAAATTGCCTGGCTTCTCGATAGCGGATTAAACGCCGTTGTCGCTTATGATGAAAATTCTTCTTTACCAAATATACATATATATATATATAATAATAATAATATATATATATATAAATGATTAACAAGTCTCTGACGTTTTCGCGTATAAAGTCTGGATAAATGTCTGACACGACACGAGGTCGATCCCCTTCGGCCCTCGAGTTGGCTGAACAAACACATACATCTCCTAAAACGATTGTTAAATTAATTTTTCGTCAAAATTAAATGAAACGTTGATTTACAAGTCGATTAAATTGACATCAACTGACATTTAATTCTGGAACTAGAAATGTTTCATATCGTAACGCCGTCATTAGAATGGTGACTAAAACGGAAACTAATGGCTGACAGATAGAAGCGAATAACGCACTGACCACAATTAACCTCTGACATAATACGGAACCAGAGTCTTATCAAAAAGTCAAATCAAACGTTGATTATCAACAATATTTTCATAATCTCCTTATATTATTTGGTTATCACATATTCAAGTGGAAAAATTCATTCAACTTAACCGTCGACAAGGAATTGACCCAATGAACTCGTTCTCATAACCTCTCTCCCACGGATCGATAATTTTACTCTGTAAACGAAGTTAACCTCTCTTAAAGATAAATCATATATCTATCCTATCCAAGTGTATTAATTCTATCATATTTACATTCTTTTTTTTAAATATTTCTCTCGCGTGACGTCATCACGAATAGACTTTACGCACTTCCTATTAACTTCATGAATTGCGACATCTCCTCGTATATCGCGAAAGTTACACGTTAAAACTGCCAGTTTACGAATGTTTAAATGTTTCAGAAATGAGATCGTCATAGTCGTTATGTAACTCACACGGGAATAAAACGACTCCGCATGTCGTACGTGACATAATATCCGATACGCAATATGGCTTTTGAACGACAAGAAAAAAATAAACAAAAAAGAGAGAAAAAGTGCCGCGTACGTTATTTCGAGTACATACTTACAATTTGTGATAGATTCGATTCTTAAAAATTGTATCATTTGATGTAAACGAATTACGTTAAATTTTTTAAATAATTTTTTGCAATTGAACAACTGACTTATGAACACTTGGTTGGATGACTGTCCTCTCACTCTTTATGTATTCTGTAAACTAGGCGGCGTTAATATTTCAAACACATTGCGAAATTTATTGCCGTGATATACGAGCAAAGGTACTCGTATTTATTATACAGATATATTTGTACTGTGTCGGAGATAAAAACGTAAGAGAATTGCCGCCATTACTGCCAGAGATATTACATTCGCGTAATGACTTTGTCAACTGACTGATTTGCATTTCTTTCTCGGTAACGCATGTTTGTGTACAATCGAGACGTCAATGAGTCCAACGACAAACGTAAGGAATTATTCATACGATTTAAGCGAAAACGTAAAAAGTTTGTGTAGCTCGACGGACGTTGTGAGTGAAGCTGAATGATATCAGGAACGCGTAAGGAATCGGTAGGCTGTATTGATTTTCAATAATAAATGACGCGTCGATATACAGTGCGAGTCGTAGAATTTATTGGTGGCTCAATTGGTCAAATTGCTTGAAAAATGTTACTGTCGGCTCGCCATGGCCGATATATTATAAAGTGCAATATATTTGTATGTACGTATGACCGATAAGTGACGTAACGTTGGCTTAGTATTGCGTCAGACATTCAACATGATCGCTGCTATCACAATTGTGGGATCTATTGCTAAGAGAGTCTGGTACGAATACCTGTGGTATTTATTTTATTCTTAAATATATATATATTCTTTTTTCAAAATATCAATCAAAAATGCCACAACGGATCTTGCCCATTCCCGATAACATATTTGCATTATGCTAATGGGCATTACTGCTAAGTGGTAAGAAACGCGTCACTCCATTAGCATATCGGTAATAGTCGTGAATCCAATTTTGCGTCCGACGACTCGAAGTGCGACTGACATGAATTCGCGATTCTCTGATCTGTTGGTATGATCCGTGAAGTAGGTTTATTTATATCTATGGAATCTATGGCATCCAGTATGTATGTATTTGCGCGTCAATTTTGAATAACGTAATTAAAAATTGGGTTATTCCATGCCGTTTTTACACTCAAATTTCAGATTTCCATCGATTAATTTTTTTTCGCTTCTACGTCAAAAAATATGAGACACGTATTTTTTGTTTTTTTCTTCACTTTTTTTCGAAAATATGATTTTTTAAAATCTCTCAATTTTGAAACGTCTATTACTACGAATCTGTTGGTCGTATCAAAATCCCGACTGCACATAAAAGTTAGGTTTTTCCGTCTACTTTTTGATTATGTGTGATTTAATAACAAATTCGCTAGATTTAATAAACAATTTTGCAACTGAAAAATTGAAAGTTAAATTTTTTAATAAAAGGTAGTTTTTTTCTTTTCATTTTTTTACCAAACGATCTGTAAACGATAACAATGATTTATCAATTTTGCTTTCGATGTGCTCTATCATGGTTCTCGAGAAAGAATTTTTCTTGTGATCGCGTTCGAGTTCGACTCCGCGCGTCCGGCGTTTGACCGCGCTCCGTGCGCCGAGAAAATGCAGAGCATCTCGTACTAAATCCGTCGTATTTCAACAATGGGCATATTTTTGAGAATCATCAAAGGACAAACCGTCAACAGAAAAATATATTATCAATAAAAACATACTACAACACATGCATTTCATTAAATTATTTATAACTTTGGCAAAAATCACATAGATTTTCTAATAATCGAAAACTTTACTTAATACTTCGACGAAAACATCAGATCTTGGAACTATAGGAGATAAATAATATTCATTTTTTCAACATTGTCAATTAATGCATATTACTTAGGTACTACGAATGTTATTATTATATTCATAATTTCATGTTTGTTGCTTACAGTTGGTAAATTATTGCTTTTGCTTACGAATGCAACGGTTTTTTTCTACCGTAATGATATCTTTGCTCAGTTTCATCGGAAGTCTTTTCGTCACTTCCGGATTTTTTAGTAAACAAACATCTTTAAAGATATCACTATTGGAATATCGTCTAGCTCTCAATCTGTTCATTTTGGCGGCGCACGGAGCGCGGTCTAGCGCCGGACGCGCGGGGTCGAACTCGAACGCGATCACAAGAAAAATTCTTTCTCGAGAACAATGATAGAGCACATCGAAAGCAAAACTGATAAATCATTGTTATCGTTTACAGATCGTTTGGTAAAAAAATGAAAAGAAAAAAACTACCTTTTATTAAAAAATTTAACTTTCAATTTTTCAGTCGCAAAATTGTTTATAAAATCTAGCGAATTTGTTATTAAATCACACATAATCAAAAAGTAGACGGAAAAACCTAACTTTTATGTACAGTCGGGATTTCGATACGACCAACAGATTCGTAGTAATAGACGTTTCAAAATTGAGAGATTTTAAAAGGTTCTAGATTTCAAAAAATCATATTTTCGAAAAAAAAGTCTGAAGAAAAAAAAAACAAAAAATACGTGTCTCATATTTTTTGACGTAGAAGCGAAAAAAAATTAACCGATTGAAATCTGAAATTTGAGTGTAAAAACGGCATGGAATGACCCATGTACATAACTGTTTTTCTAATTGAAATTAAAAAGCAGTCAAAATGACTTCCTTGGGCAATCTAGTGTTAATGGGGGTTGGTCCTTATATAGGAGTGAGTTCTTTTCGGAAAGGAGTAGCTGGACAAGGGGGTCTAGTTGAGAGTCTCAGGAATCACATTTACATTGGTCTGCTTGTTGGAAGGGGCTCTGCATGACTGGCATCCTTTAGCCAGCAAACGATTTGAGGGCGTGTCTACGGCGATACAGCAACTAACAGTGTCTGGGAGCAGCGTCAGGAATGCCTATGAGGATAAAAACACTGTCAAGAGGAATAGAGGGTAGAGGATGAACGAGAGATTTTAAGGGAGGAGAAACAAGGAAGGAAAAGTAAGAAAGGAAATAAACAGTGGGACGCGGATTTACCTCGTGAAAAATAGACTGTGTACTGCTACGATGTCACCCCTTACACCCCCCCCCCCCACCCCCATCAGTCGCAACCATGACTTGTTTTTCGATGGGAAATTAGATTTCAAGGGATCGCAATTAAGGGTAAAATGCCGTTATCGGTACTACGACACCCCTTGTGCTGTGTGTTGACGGTCGAATTCAGCGAATTGAGGGGGTACTGATTTCATTTTCCCCCATTTTTCAGGACTCTTTTTTTTATTTTAAGAATTCCCATTGGTTTCCTTCTCAATTTTTATTGAATACGAGTAAAATGACTTGTGAAAATTTCAAAGGTTTTACTTTGCCACTTTTTGCGTTATTCTTTTGTGAATTCTGTCATGTCTTAAATTGTGGGTGGGTGTCTCTGTGGGTTAATTGTGTATTTTACGTCGTTATGATTTAAGAATTTTGCGAGCTACTGTGACGAAGTGAGCGCGCACAAGTTATCAAGCATGATTTCCAGATCGTTCAGGGACTTTGATGGATTTCAGTGAATTTTCAAGGTGTTGCCTGTAGCTAAATATGGCATATGGCTGATATTTCATTAAAGTTACAACAAAGATTGTGGTTCGCATTAAATTAGTATCTAATGGAGACTTTGATGATATGATGACACTCGTTACTCGTGATAAAACTTTACTAATTCTAAAAATTCAACTTAAATTGAATTAATTATTAAATCATGATCATTATGATATCAAATGTCTCAATTTACATAATTATTTTTGTATTAATTAGAAATTCAATTATTATGCAATATATTACTTTACGTTTGAACTGCTTAAATAAAAGCTTGCAGTAGGGTACGGTTTAAAAAGTCCTGATAAATCGATAATGTACATTTGATAAATAGATGTCGCAGATAAATTCTTACAGCTATTCCGTTACCATATACTGTAATACATAAGTGCCAATTACTTTAATCCGTAAAACGACAATTTGTTCTTGTATCATTTATAGTGATGCATAAAACCGGTTTTATAAACAGTCTACATTGCGTCATAGCACCACATACAATAGTATACAATAAATTTTGTATTTGCTACTTTTGTCCTTATCCATCATACATAACAAAGTGCAAAATACATAAAATATTTGTAATGTGTCCAAAAAGATATCAATTAAGAATCCATAAAGAGGTAAGTATATAAATAAGTAAAGGAAACTAAACCAAGTACATATATAATACATCCCAAGGGACAGTAACGATCGGATGGTTAAAGAGTAAAGGAAACCAGGAAATCTCTAAGGTATAATCAGTTCGCTAGTTCGATTAGGGCCACTTTTTGGTAGAAAATGCTTTCCGCTATAGGAGTCCGCTGGGAGTTTGTGGAGAGAGTGAGAGAGGGGGAAAGGGGAGGAAGGGCACAAGAATATGTAAAAGTAACTATGAGTGAGTAAGAGAAACTAAAGAAAGGTTGACCCCGGAAAATGCAAAAATGGTGTGTCTTCTATTTTTCCTCAAATTGGGTTAATCACCCTACATAATAACGACCATCTATCAGCCTTTGTTCTGGTGCTAACTCTCCTGACCATCGGAAATATTACGTTTATATTATTCTTCTATTGCGTCATAAATATGTCGTATGTTCGGCATTTTCGAAGACCCTGGGATTCACCGAGCGATGAGTTCCAATAGTTGTACCCCTAATGATAGCAGTAAGTGTTGCCTGTTCTTTACTTGGAATGTTATATAATAGTATTGAAAGTATATACTGTATAGTATGGGGTAGATGTAGACGTCACGTAATGATTTGCTACTGCGAGTAAAAAGTACATAAAACTTAATTGCGATGTTGTTTTACTCGACACGTTATACTTTATTGCCTTTAATGGAATCTATTTATTCGAGAGAAGAAGAAAATTATTTTCACGGAAGATATACAGAGTTAGTTAGGCCGAGTTCATTACCTAAAGTTAGCATGTTAGTTTTGTTTGTAGCGTAAAAGTGTACGAGATAGATTTAACACGCGAAAGGATTGGTACGAAATGTGTCGGCACCCGTTACCGATCCAGGTGAAACTGAACGGCGGATAACAAACAATTTCTCTGAAATCGAAATTACAAAATTACTTAAAATAGGCACGAAATAGATAATTATGAAATATACAACAAAATTGACAATAATTAACAATACATGAACTCACAAAAAGCATGAAACACTAATTCCTTGATACAGTCTCCAGAGTCACCGAGACATTAGGATACAGTCAATTTATATAATAGAGAATACGGAATCGAAATGATGAAGACACAAAATCTTTTCCTTCTGGCGAAACGCGAACTTTTCTTAGACCAAAGATACGGGATGGTCCATGGCGGTATCTTCTACTTGGCCGACCCCCTATTCGATTCGAGAGATGCTGGCCGCGGGTTGAAGGCATCAGGTGCTTCTGACTACCCACTATCCTTCGCGTAACTGTAATGATGGCTTTCATTCCACCAGCATTATCAATTTATCATTAATTAGAATAATTCTCCTAAAAACAATAAGGTGAACTCTGGAATTATGTAGGTAGACGGTGATTCTTGTGATTTTCCCGAGGGACGGTACTACGTCACGTCATCGAAACATGCGAGTTTTAAATTCCGGAATTTTGTGACGTAATAAATAATATACTCGGTCGAGTCTCGCGTCAAGGCAACCGGCTGTACAGGGCACGGCTCGCAGAGAATCGTTACTTGAGTCATCTCTTATACCTATGTTTGGAACGAAATATCTTATGAACCGCTATACATGAGAAAAAGTTATTGATACATTCATTATAGGAATTGAGGGTTCTGAATCAATTGCCACCAAGCTCAATACGATCGGTGTACGAGATCAGAGCGTATTAAGATGGCGAGCAAGATGATTTTATTGCAGTTCCGTCGTCGTCGTCGTCGTCGTCTTCGCACGTCCATTTACTTTTTCGCACGACGAATGCCGCTGCTTGCTTTGTCTTCTTTAGCTATGTGTATTCTTGATGGTGTTGATAATTTACGAAATACAGCACAATCAAATACATTTTGTACGTGAAGCTACCGTTCACACCGAATTTTCAATTAATATAAGGCTACTGTAACGAAACTCGTGCGTAAAATCTGTTTATCCACAATCTCCATAGATAGCGTTCTTGGCGATAGACCTCCCCCTCCAATAAGTAATAGTCCCTGGTAGGAACAGCAATTAGCATACTC